>VCRD01000173.1:0-207899 GCA_006783055.1 Trinorchestia longiramus
GGCGATTACGATCCAGTAGTCTACTAAATATTTTCCATGGGAAAAAATGCAAGTAGTCCACTAGTGCTTTCCACCCTTCAATTCTTCAAACTTCGCTAGTGAATAATTAACAAATGATTTACTGCACTCATTTTTCTGTAACCGTAAATCAATGACAGTTCCGTTCGACTGGCTTCTGATTTTTATCTAGAATTTTCTAAGTTTTCTACATTTTATGTGATCTGTTACTTTTTTCTTCCTAATACAGCTTATGGGAATCTTAGGTCTTGAAAGAATGAAAACTGATTTTGACAGCCCGATTAAAATTTATTTTTACAAACATGATGGACAAAAAATTGCTTTCAAGGAGAAAATATGTATGTAAATGAGAAATTGTTTACCACACATTTTTTCATCACGTGAAACTAAATTATAAAGCCCAACGACGGGCTCAGTGTGAATGTTTAGCGAGGTTATTTTTCCACATTGAGAACTGTTGATTACCAACGAACACGAGTGAGAGTGATGACGAAGACCTAATGGAATATCAAATATAGGTCATGAAAATATTGAAGACGCTGGAGGGGAATAGACTGCTGTCGTAGCATTGACCTTGATATGAAATAAAATGTTCTTAACGACAGAGCAGCAATAGATGCCAAACTCACTTTAACAGCTCTTACTTAATCTCTTAGTTCGATTCTGCTCCCAATCCGAATTTTATCGTCGGTTTACCTGTGATAATCATCGGTTTGCGGTGATAAACATCGTTTATAGTAGGAACTTCCGACGGTAAATATATATACATAAATATATATATATATATAGATATATATATATATTTATGTATATATATATGTAGTACCGGTTATTACCGGTAATTGTAAGTGTTAACTGACGATGAAATGTTCGCCGACGATATTGACAAGCTTAACATAGTGTGGTTGGCCCGAAAATGAGTAATGTAGAATCATGTATTCGTGAAATTTTATGTTAGCTCGCTCATGTCCATATTTTCGCCGATGCTCATCCTTGGAAGAATAGACACGCGATACAACTATAATTATGAATGATTCGTGCATGCGTTAATATTCACTCAGCTGAACTCAATTCGGATAGAGACTGTTTGCTGAGTCTCAATGGGAATTTGTTGTTAAAAAAGGTCTGCAAGGGTCCTTTCCCTTCGTCCGGAAAATTTTAAAGCTATCAATGGTTGGCTTAGTGATTTCAAGGAAAAGTTTGCTTTGAAAAATATTACAGCGGCAAGAAAAACTTCCACTGCTGTTGTAGACGCCTTGCATGAATTTATACAATGTTTGAGCACCATGCTGGCTGACGGTGGTTACTCACTGCGGCAAAAGAAATTGTTTTACGCGCAAGACAATAAAGGAAGTTACTACTAAGGCAAGAAGTCCCGGTAACACTTGGGCACCGCTTTGTTCATTCACAGCACCAAATATTTTAGAAGAAAGTGGCAGGAGTGAGGAAGGAAGAGCCTAAAAATGAAAAGCTGTGGGCAATATAAATGACGGAATGCTGTCCGAAAATAAAACAATTTGCAAATTTAACTGAACAAAATGCTGTATTTTTTGGCAATTTTGAATAATTCAATATTAATTTTGTTGCGTATTAAGGATTGGTTGAATTTTTTTGTGATATTTTTGTTCATACCCTGGTACTAAAAAAATAACAAACATCGCGTAAAAAATTATCATATAGTTTTCTTTTGCATGCCCAAACCTATGTATGTATTAGGAGCCCAACTCCTAATGAATTTACTTCGATGAGAAACGTTACGCATTACATTTATTTTATTTAATGGTTCAAATTATACTGTACTGCAAAATACATTTATCAATCTTAGCGGGAAAATTATATTTCTTTTCAATTTCATTAACCTTAAAATAGACTCTAATGTCGACTTTTTTCACAATGTGAACTGATATTTTCAGAAATGAACATACCTAAAGACTAATCGAAACTGTTGAAACTTATGATATTAGAACATTGAAAACCTTTTTCTGCATGATGATTTACTAATGCAAGGTGATAAAATGATGAGTGACATGTGTTTGCAGTCGAGTGCTACCGAAGAAGTTTAACGATAGTGAATGAATAAATTTTTAGCAGTACCTCAACCTTATATAGAAAAAATTCTGGCCAACTATCAAATGGAATGCTAACGACCAAAAGTATTACTATTACCACGATGATGCTCCAGTTAACTCCTGCTTAAAAAAAGCCTCATTTATACTAGATTTTTTTTCAACCAGCGATCAGCCTATGATTAAACTAACCGAAGTCTGCTAATACTTCTGGCCCCAACCCTGTAGTACCGCTAATTTAAAAAGTTCTTAACTCATTTTAGCGTAAATCAATATAAATTTTAATATTTTTAGAAACAAAAATTTAATAGAAACAAAAATTTAACTCTAGTAGTAGATCGAAATTTGAGATTTTAAATCTTTAGAAATCCAGGAAGTCAACACTATCCAAAGTAACTCTCGGATCGGAAAAAATAGTTGTCAGTATTCTGCAGCCTTCACAGAAAAGACGGTGTTTTAGCCTTATTTGGTTTCTTTTCGTTTCAGTCTCACTGACGCGTCTCGATCTTCTTTCAAGATTAAGATCCCTGTTTTTATTTCCATTCAAATTCTGGCCTTTGTTTAAAAAAAGAAACGAAGCTGGCTTATCTCTCTTCCTAAAGCTTATCGTGGGGAGTAACCCGACACCTTCAAGCACTCTCGACTGCTGGTATTAGACAAAAATAAAATGTGTTGTTTGTGTAAGCTTAGGTTCAGATCTGCGCTCATACGAATTACTACTCTTATCAAGCTAAAATTTAGATTCCATCATTTGTATAATAAAATCGTTAATAAACATTCTATAAGAAAATATTTTTTGAACTTCAATCAAAAGTGTTGTATCACTTGTGATGATAGTACAAACTTCATAAATACCTCACACATATGTTTCTTATTAGGTCATTGGGTACATCCCTAACCCTGAAAAAAACACTTTTATTGATTATGTACTATGACAAGTACAATGCTAACGCTTTCTACCTTATTGAGGATAACAATTTCTTTAGCTTCAATATCTTCTTAACATGGAACTATTTTTTAAACCACTTTTGTCCTGTCATTTGGTTTTCATTCCACTTTGCGAAAACCCTTACCGATTTATCTGGCACATCCCATAATTAAACTTTGAGGTCTTGTGCGGGTGAAAAGCTCAAATATATTACATATTATTTCGAGAATATCTCATATCTATTAGTTTATAGCAGTGATATATGAATTGGATTGAACCATCAAACGTCAGATTAACAGTCTACCTTTTCCTAACTTACTTAATATGAACCATATTTACCATATTTGAAATAAGATTTGGGTAGCAACCCAAAAATGGGTCAAATAACTAGTTCTTGGTGCTTTATTCCATTCACACCATCACGTAAAATTTTACTAAGCGTACATCATTCATTTTGTTTTTCACACACAACTTGCCTGGCTTTTCAAATAATCTATTTGTTTTCAGAACATTGGAACTGAAATTGCGTGCATTTATCTAAACATTTCTATTTTGTAGGGATCGAGAAACTTGAACGCTGCAAAGAATCACGTCAATATGTGATGGATCGATCTAAACTCAACTTTTGCATATACTCTAATACGCAACGATGTATTCGTGCATGTGTGAACCTGGCACGAACCTGGCAGCTTGTCAGCTCTTTTGGTTCCCATTTATTTTTTCCCCCTACTTCCACTATACTGTTTCACTGAAAAATATAAAGATTACGTTTTTCGTCAGTTTGCGAATACGAGAATAATTATTTTATCTGAATAATAATGTTTACTGAAAGTAAAATATTATTTCAAATTATTAAACAAGGCTTTTCCAATATATTTTAAAAAAACTGAAAATTCAAGGGCTTAGAATGTCAAAACTATTAATCCAGGTTAGCGTCTTAAATTCTAACTTTTTCCAACCATTGATAAGTCCAGGCACAACCTTAAGGGACATAAACCTGTATATTCTATGATATTGCCATCTTCAACTACTGTCATAGTGTATAAACGAAGCTTATTTCACTATCACAGGAGTTCAAGATTTATCTCTGAAATCAGATAAACTATTTTTGTTGATGGAGTTGCAATGCCTGCTAAATCAAATATTTAAACGATAAAAAACTGTTCAGTGTCATCTGAGTGTTTTTTCGGCTGTTTTTAGGCAGTTTTTTACTTGTTGTAATTTTAGAATTGTTTCAAATCAACATTGGCACTTGAACCATTAAAAATTCATTTTATCTTTTAATCAATGGAAGAACATTACTTCATTTTGGAAATTTTTCAGCAATGTTTCTCATCGTTAACCGCTATGCAACGTACTACGAGTTCAACGTTCTAATCGTACGCATGTCTTCTTTAAATTTGGGATACGTACGAGCCGTAGATTTCTTTCGAAATCTGCCTAAATAACAGATACCATGTACGGACTGAATAGTCTCAGGAACTGCGTTATTTTTGTACAATAATTTCTATCTCTTTTTTAATATTCAGTCTTGCTTGGAGCACTATCACAAACGCAAGAAAATATATCGAAGCAAAAAAGTGAGAAGTAACGGGCCATCTTTCTGGTCCATATATGAGTTAAATAAAAATGAATGCTGAGTAAACATTCATAACAAATGTATTCAAAAAATATATCTGAAAATGTAAGTTTAATATTTTTTTCAGAACATAACAAGAGTTCGAAAGAACTGTTCAATTGCATGTTCAATACCTTAAAATAAGTGAACTTGAAAGGAGCAAAGCTTATTTCAAACAAATATGCCTCAAATATTACAGACAAGTTTTCTTCTCTCCTACCTTGTCAACAAGGAAATTTTTCCCGTGGCCGCCCAAAGCAGTAGTTGATGGAGTACCCTCATGTGATCTCTGCGTCAGACAACTTCATTAATTTGGGAGTCTTTAGAAGTCGCTGACGCTTTTGCCCTGAAAACATTCTAACTTTGAAAATGCACAAAAATGTACCACGGAAAATATATTCAACTCCTACCAAACGATAAATGGTAATACATGTAATAAAATGCTAATTATAAGTGACGAATTTCGAATTCATCCAGTGATAACATAGTAATTTCAGGAACAATAGACTGAATTTCGTGATAAATTTTTATATCAATGTTTATTTTCCTACTCTCACAGCATATACTGAGATCGTTAGCTCAAATTCTCAATATCCAATTTTAAATTGTAGAACCCTTGGTCGTATCAGGACCTTCTCAGCAGCTTAAAACGTACAAAAGGAGGGCCTAGTACAATTATGGAAAAATAGAAAACATGATAAACAACTTTGAATTGACAACAAAGGAGTAGTTGATTAGAAGTGAATGCCATTTGTAGTGTTTTTGAAATTCATATGCTGCAGATGAGTAGATTAAGCCTTTCACACAGCATAAAATTCTGTGTAGAGTAAACATTATAAGAGATAAGACAAAATAACATTAACATCGTTTAATGCCTTCCGTAATTGAGTATTAGATTCATCACTGTCATTTTCAAAAACTAAGTTCAGACAAACTGTATTTGCATGCACATGTTTTCGGGAGAAGTTGATATAAAAACTATTCGATTGTTGCAAATGAAATGCATGTTCGAAGTTCGTTTACCTACACAGCTAAGTAAAAATATTATTTTCTACATTGAACAGGGTTGCTTCTGCACCGAAAATAATAAAATAATTACGAAAACCATTCTACATCAAAAACCTATAATTTTTTTCCTAGCTCAAACAGGTATTATTTGATATCGATGATCAATATACACGTGAGTTGTTGCAACGTGCAAGTTTCCCGAGCCTGACAGAATTGAATGGTTTAGACATATGCACGTAATTACACGTTTAATGTTCTGAACACAAATGACATATTAGAAAAACCAAGAACGTCGTGTGTAAAACACAGAAGATATGAGGGAGGCTAAACAAAGTTCCACGCAATGGTGTGAAGTAAATATAGTTATTTTGCAAATAAACCTGTTAGAATTACTGAAAATGTTCTTTGCGCTAAACAGGTTTTCATGAGACCTATAGTCTTAACAATTTAACAAAGTTTGATACTCCACAATGGTTTCAAATTCTGTCCTGTAAAAAAATAAGAGCAAGAAATGTGTATTGAGAAGTAATGATTTTGGAAAAAACTTTTAGGTTTTTCATTAATCGACAGTTGAATCTAAAGTACAGTGTAGACATGCAAAGTTTCGAAAGAGGGAAACATTTGTCAAAAAACTTTAGGAACTGAAGCGAGCAAGTTAAAGCTAGTTTTTACGAATAGAAGCGAGGGGGAATTTACTTTGTAAAATGTTATTAAAGGGATACGATCTAAATTGACTCTTTGATGATGCAGGAATTTTAAAACTGAACAGATATTCTAAAATTCAAAGGTATAGCTAAAATAATGAATAAACATGTAGCAATGAGAAATTTACTTTGAACTGGTTTGCCAAATGGCAGTTGAGTGTGAGGGGCTAGTAAAATGAAGCTCTGTTCGGAAACTCTCTTCTCTATCTTGGTCCCTATAGCTCTAGGACTTTACTTGTTAATACTTCTGCATTCTGAAGCCGACTGATCGCATCTGAATATATCAGCTATAAAATATTGTACAATGAGAGGGTAATCTTTTATCCAGTAGAAAAACTAATAATGAATTTGTGCGTATACCTATGATGAAATCTATCGCTAGGAAAATATCGTGAGTCATTTAGTATCAGCAATCCTTGTGAAAGTAACAATGTTTGAGTGCAGGTAAGTTGACTTGAACTGGAGAATGTGTATTTTCTGAACACTCTCGCCATCACACGCCGTAACATGCTCGAGCAATTCAAGAACTAAATAATAATCTTCTGATTGACTAGCAGAATGTCTTTGTCTTCAGACTGTTAGTTTTTGAGAGTTAAGAGAAACATGACAGAAGCTATGTTAATGCTTGTCTAACAGCAAACTTCTGCATACAATGTTCGACATAGCGGGATACACAAAGTTAAGTATGTATCGTAATAACTATGGGAGTGGTACTTCAACCTATGTCTATGACTGATTCAGGGCTCAGTTAATAAAATTTTTAACGAGAAAATTTAAATTTAAAATTTCTAATGAGAAAATTTTTCAACTGTGTCCTGGCACTGTCATATAAATTATTTGTGCTTTGTGTCGACAGACCTCCATCCGACAGCATTACCACTTATAACAATTTTTTTAATGAATCTCCTTCAACTTTTTAAACGTCTTCAAGGGCAGTATTCTTCGGGGATTTTAATATCAATTTGTTTGAGCGTAGAACTTAGTATTAATCCGAAATTTTATCTGCGAATTATTGGGCCAAAGCTTTTTCTCATCATTTGGAAGCACACTTGCTTCGACTTGTAGTTAACTTGGCTGCAGATTGATAAGCTTGTTGTTCAGGCAGACAAAACTAAGCTCATGTTTGGAACTGCTGGATCGAAATCTGACTTGAGAAACCTCATTTTTAACGGATGTGTCCTTCATTGGGTTCTGAATTTGAAGAACTTAGTTTTGGTGGTACTCCATCTAGAATTTTATCTTTTCATTCTTTAAAAGTATTATCTATGTCCTGCCGTGCGCTAAATTAGTGACAATGGTTTCAATTTTGAAAAGTGTTTCCTCTAATAAAAAATTGAAAATCGAATAGAATACGGCATCAGAAACGAGTCATTTGGCTCATTTTTAGGTAGCTACTCGAATCCCATGTCATTTACGAATATACTGGTGTTGTGTAAATACCTTGAATCAGTACTTTATAACACTGCATGTTTGATGGGTTAAGTTTGATGCCATCCATACTCTTACACAAAACAATCAGAATTGTAAAAAGAAGCGTAATGCTATAACTCGAAGACACTTACTGATGAATGTTTCTACTGATATTTTATCATTTGAAATCGTAGCATTTTTTTAGCCTAGTGTGTTTCAATGTAAACTTTTCGGTGTCACGTTAGGATCTTTGCTATTTCCTTTTAAACGTAAATATTGACTCTGTGCTTTAGACTCTGTAAATAAATATTGACTCTGTGTTTTAGGTGCTTTAGCATGTGGAGGTATCAAATAAGTGAAGAAATAGGCGAAGTTACGCGATTACCAAATGCAATTGTGAAAATATCGGAAAAATTGCGATAAAAGAAAGAAACAAGAAGATTTTGAGAAGAGAAGGATATATATATATATATATATATATATATATATATATATATATATATATATATATATATATATATATATATATATATATATATATATATATATATATATATATATATATATAAACAATAATATAGAAATGAGAGTAAGACAACATTCACCAATGAGAAAAAGCTTCCTGTGTATGGGCGAAAGGAAATTCAATTAATACTTAAAATTATTATAAGTGTCCTAGTTTGGATAAGTTATTTGTTAGAGTGAAAGCTTGCTCAACGCATATTCTCTTATCTGGCTTTTTAATATACTACGTAACGGTGCAACAGTGTTGTCTATCGTAATTAACTGCATTTACAATCAAGCAAGTTGAGTAATAGTTTCAAGAGAAATTGTTCATGCAGTTCATTAAATTTAGTATGTTAGTTTTGATTGTGGCATTTAGTTGGTTAGATGACATCTAGTCATATGTTAAATACATATATCAAGTAGAGCGCATGCACACGTCATTGCCACTATACTTCAAATACAGTTAGACGCAAAATAATTCGTACATACACCAATGCGCAATACTACTAGTAATTTCTTGGAATTTATTACTCATTTAATTCCATGAATTCTATATGTCAGAAGTCAGCCAATTAGCCGTTCCCATAAGAACAGTGATGTCTTCACCCCGTTTCCAGGCATACGTCATAATCGCCAAGGAAACTGTCAAACAATTCGTACGCTTGCTAGATTTATAGGTCGTATATCAATAACTACAACTGTAATTTGGAACACGCAATGACCACACAGTAGCTTTCAAGGTGATCAATATCATCTATGAAATGGAACCAGCGAGTGTAGGTTTTATTTGAACGCTGGACTTCCCAAATGACATGTTTTTGTTCAATTTTATGATGCTGTCCAATAAATTTCAAAACGATGGTAGAAGTTTTGTCTGATATAAATAGAGCGTTATACAAGTTTGCCATGAGAACTGTGTATCGTGGTCGAACTATAATTTGAAATGCAGTAGGTGCAATGTTTACCTGTTAACTTGAAAGTTGATTGCTCAGTTCTGTAAACTAAACTATCATATTTCTCAGGGGTGTCAGGATGTAAGAAAATAAAAAAATTGAAAATGGAAACGCAATCAAAACTGAACTAAACATGAGAAAAGATAATGTAGGGGCAAACACATTGGTGCAGATCAGAATAGTGTACCTAATTATCTAAATTGAGAGCGCAATAGTGCTTGTCCGACTTTCTGTGTTCAAGTACATCGTTCCGAGATGTGAATTCACAGCGGTGTGAAGTTGCTGCTCTATAAACTTATTAGATTGTATAGTTTCTTTGT
The DNA here is from genome assembly GCA_006783055.1 of Trinorchestia longiramus. Taxonomy (NCBI): domain Eukaryota; kingdom Metazoa; phylum Arthropoda; class Malacostraca; order Amphipoda; family Talitridae; genus Trinorchestia; species Trinorchestia longiramus. The sequence continues at coordinate 9,533 of VCRD01000173.1, forward strand.
GGTTGTTGCGCTAAATGTATCTAATAATTTTAGTGTTTGATAGATATGGAAATATCAATTTCCGAATCGGTCTCCAATCTCCAAATGGGTAGATTAAGTGGAATAGTTACTCTGTCACCTTCGGTAAACGTTTTGTGATAGAGTTAAATGTCGAAGGCGAATTTGTTGATTTTTGCTAATGATTCTGACGTCAAAGTTGTTGAAATAGTGGATGAACACTAACGGGCCGAAAACGCTCCCCTGAGGCCTTTTCATGTTATACTCGTCAAACCACTGGTTTGATAATGAATCAAATGAATGAACACTCGTTGAGCGCGTCCAGTGATCTAGTTTCGTAGCCATCGAGATTAGTTGTCTCGTATTTTAAGTGCTTTCACTTTGGACATTAGCTTTCCGTAGGAAAAAAAGGCGACAGCTTTTTGAAAATCGTGGTATACAACGTCTACGACTATTGCACATTCGTACATACAGTATACACGGTTGACTTCTGCAAGGAAGTTGAGAAAGGTTTTGAGACAGCTACGTTCTATTCTGAATCCGTGGTGGGTGTCAGCAATCAGGTTTTCACTTGGAGGTGTTTTGTTGCACGGACTTTGACTAATGTTTCGATTGTTTCACTTATGTTATATTTCAGTCAGATTGGACAATAGTTATCAGTTGATTGCTTGTTTTCCTTTAGAAAATAGGGTGGAAATTTATGCTGCTTTCAATATTATGAAACAATTCTAGTTTGAACGATCGGTTGAAAATGTTTACTAAGGTATCACTTATTTGGTCGATCGTTTTTTCTCTATTCGGTGAGCAAGGTCGTTGGTTCCGGCAGTTTTATAAGAGTTTTTAAAGCTGAGTACTTTTTCTACGTCTTCTACTGTTAAAATGCTGTCTCCCAGGATTTCCTTAGATCTCGAAGCGTGAGGTTTTTGAATTACAGTTTAGTCGTCTTGAGTGAACATAGAAGTAAAGTTTGTGTTCAGAATTTTCGCTCTGCTTTTGTTGTTCGTTTGAGTTGAGCCATCAGGGTTGATCAGGGTTCAATAGTATCTACTTTAAGCCTGCTGTCATTTGCATGTGTATTCGTAGAAGTTCTTCGAGTGAGTTTTTATTTCTGCTGAAACTATAATATTTTTTTCACATTGTAATAACGGTATTTTTCTGTTTAGTGTTTTTCAAGTCTTCTGTACGTCTGTTGTCTGTCATTTATAAGACTTTGATTTATTCCTAAACCAATGAGGGCTATTGGCTGGTCTCAAACGCTTTGTTGAAATATTGTGCTTGGTGGTAGTTGAGATTTTATCTTTAAATGTAAAAAATGTAGTATGTAGCATTCCCCTATGTTTTTGCTCCTCATAAGTACTCTGTAGTCAAAACGTCCAAGCTTCTCTTTCCATAGCTCGAAGTTTGCCCTGTGTGTAGTGTAGAACATTTTTGAGTCGTGTCTTTTTGTTAGGGTCATGAACATGGAGGACGGAGTCCGTCATATGGTGATTATCGATCTTATCTGTAACTTCTAACCCACTTATTCTGAGGTCAGGGGTCGTTTTGGTGAGGCAGAGAATATTATTTTGTCTAGTCAGGTTGCTGACCAACTGCTGTGCAGAATTTGTATACAGCAGATCGTTTAGCTTAGATCCAGGTACTCGACTCTGACAAGATTTCTGAGTAATGGCAAATACCAAATGAACGCGAGAAAGCATACAAGCATTGGAAACAAAAACAGAGACTATACTTTTCAGTCCGTTAATCTAGGTAGCAATACCTGTATTTGATTTGATTTTCAACTTACAGGATTGAACTGCTGGTAAAACAGTCAAGTTCTTTCTTTCAAATAGTGTTTACAAGTTTATTGAAGGATTCACGTGAATAATTTTGGAAAAATGATTGAAAAATCCGTTTCTTACTTGACACTGGATTTTAAACAAAATTAACCCTGCTAAAATTTTTCTCGTGTCACATTTGAACTGTATCTGTAGAGTTAATCATTTCTAAAACGGTTATAGTGTATTATACGTTTTTATTTTTTCTTCGTTATATCTCTGCAACAAGTAATCACAATATACCGATTATAGAAGTATACGTCTTACAACTTAGTGTCATCAACGCATATTCTCTTCCTTAATTAATGGTAACTCTTTTTTTGTTGAAATGTGGATGCAAGATATTTGTTCGGTGTGGAACACGTCAAAATTGATGAATACTGTGACTAAAAACGAGTTTATTCGTCCGCCAAGTATGATATAAATCTCAAAATATGAGGAGAAAATAAATTCTATCACTTTTAGATGGACATGAATAATGTCTACATTAGAAGACGGAAAAAAGTATTAATACAAATTGCAAATTAACCCGAGAGCATGACGAGTTTTTCATCACCAATTAGCGATATTACCTTCAGCGTAACGGTTACTCGATCTAAACTAAATCGTTTCTGTTAACATTTTGCGCAGAAAATTTGCGTTTGTTTTTGACTTCAAACTCAGCTGAAACCTCTAGTATCAGTTGCATTTGAGATACAGGGGTTTAAGTTAATACATTCAGTCGTTTAATCGCATAGACATGAGTTCAGCGACAGGTACGAAATCATAAATCGTCACTGGTGATGGCGCATGCCTTAATCTAAATGCAGGACATTTATGAAACTGGTAGCAGCCGGACGGGGCCACAGTTACGTTCAAACGTCCACTTTATTTGTCCGGGCATGAGCGGTGCCGCGCGCTTCCGCGCCGAACAGACCTGAAATACGCTCCTGCAAACCGGCGCTGCCACCCGGAAATCTAGGCTAGTGTCCAAAATGTTATGAACAAATGCAATATTGCAAACTTTACCTTGACAACCAGCTGCAATGATAGTGGTAGTTTCCATTGTGTGATTGTTATACGTCTATATTGTTGATAAATTTCTGGATTATAGAATATTCCTTTACTCAGAATGCCCCCAAAAAATTGAGCCGGCAGTTTGAATATTAATAACTTGATAACAAGTTGTTGAAAAAATGTGCTCATTTTGGTTTGATGTAGCAAATTGTTTTCTTTTAAAAGACCAAAAGAATACGTTTCACCAACCCAAAATTCTGGCTGTAGCTACCGGAAACGTGCAAATATATCCAAAACACTTTGATACATAATAATTTTCATGTAGCCACAAAACTTTTGTAAATGTGTGATAATGCCCATTTGTGTAAATCAACATGGGATTTCATCGCCTTCTAACTTCTTGAAAATTACTCTCAACGTAGTCAAGAATTGTTTCCTGAACTTTTTCCTACTCGTCTTATCCTTGAATCTTCGATGAGACACTGGAATTCAGTCGTAATTCTATGGCTTAAATATTCCACTCTACCTTTTCAGTAGCTACAACCAAAGCTTTGTGTTGATGAAAACACTATTATGAGTATTTAGCTGAAAATAAATTTCTGATTTTAATTAGAAACAGAACATTGAAATCAGATAATTAGTGAACAAATCATTATCATTCAAACGGCTGCTACCATTTTAATTTTTATGTAATAGTATTGTGCATACATTTGTATGTTTTTGATACCTGCGGCCGAAATGTTACGCTTATAAAAATATTTTCTCAGTGATTAATCAGAAAATAATATTTTGCCTCGAGCCAAAAACAGAACATTTAAATCTGATAATTAGTTAGCAACTTATTATCCTTCAAATAACTGATTCGGTTTTTTCTGATATAAAACAAAACTGAAATAATCATATATAAGTACTGAAGAACTGCGTTTCCATTTTTTTCTGCGTAATGAGGCAGACTCCTCCAGCAAAAAAAAAATTGCAGGGTGTATTTCTATGTTGCCCTTCCTTAACAGAGCGAGAGCGACCTATAAATTCTGTCTCAAAGTTTCAATCGAATATTGCTGTCAAATTTCAAACAATTTATTTGAAACTTTTTTACATATTATGACACTTTCGGCAATGTTGCAGCAAATAATGATTTTTTACTAACCCATCTCGTTTCTTTATCACAGTCTTAAGTTTACCGAGCACTCCGTCATCAGCGTCACGCAATACTGATTTCTGATATTTTGTCCCGCTCACCTTCCAGAAACTTTTCCAAAGCTGTTACTTAACTATGAAACTTTGCACAATCATTGGCTTTCAAAATGTATCAGATGCTGGAGTCCATCGGCAATTCTTCCTTCGATAAGAAATTTGTTGTCACGAAGCAGCCTCTGAGTTTTCTTGGTAGAGTGGGCGGGTTCTCCATCTTGCTGACAGAGAAATGTGTCATCGTTTAACAATTCATGGCCCTAATACTTCACCACAAGGATAAGTTCTTTATATATTGTAGTCTATATCTTCACTTTTTTAAGAAAAAACACATCATAAATTTTTCCCTTGACGACACCCCAACCCAAACAATCAGTAATGAGGGTTTTTGTGTGCACCAGACATTTCTATTATCCTCTTGGCATGACATACGATTTTCTGTAAAGAACTTGTCATTATAGCTGTTGTACACTTCTTTCTCAAGGAAAGCTTCCCGTTTGTGAAGAAAACGTTTTTCTAGTAGTGAGTTCCGAGACGCTCAAGCAGTGCACAAACTTTGTCAAGTCTCATCTCCTTTGAAACAATTGCTAGGCAGTGAACTTCCCTACGTGTCAAAGAACCAAGTCCTGGCTCACACTTCACGACTCGTTTCGAAGACTCTCAGCTCTGGAGTCTTTTTCTCATGGAGCAACGTAGATTTCTAGAAATTCTAGAAGTGGACACTTTCCTGAGCCAAAAAGTGCTGACTGAACCTGAGATGCCCAATTCTTTCACAAACCTGGATTGTCCAGTATGTTTGAACCGGTTGATAGCTTCATAAATGAATCTTTGCTCGTTTTTTGTCAGTTAAGAAGATCCAAAATCTCCGATACAGGCTTGTCAACTTCGAATAGCTCAAATCCTGTTGAACGCTTACGTTCCGTGTTAATTTTATTACCAACCATATAACGTATGGAATGCATAAAAAAGTATCTAAAAGACGGAAAACAGCTCTTTAATATGATATATTAGACTGATAAAATAATGTTTTTAAGGTAAACATGTGTATTCAAAAAGTGTGGTAGAACTAATATTTCACCATGTAAAAAATATGAAGTACATACTTGCCGACTCTATTTGTTCTAAAATTCTCAAATAAGCACACTTTAATGACCGCTATGTCTCTAAGCAGCGTCACAGCGTCATCTTGTTCTCAGTCTCTTACTTCTAATTGTTTAGATGCATTTCGCCACAGGTGCACTCCATGGTCATCAATAGCGATTTCGTCTGATATACTCTGCAGCTGTACATCTGGTGCAGCTTTTTTGATAATCCAAAGATAACTGAATTTGTATTAATGTATTATTCTGTGATTCAAGTTCAGTCATTTTTTAGAAAGCTTCATCATTAATAGATAAACCTACATGAACAATACTTGATGAATATTATAATATTGCATCAATAGGATTTGGCTAATCATTCTTTCCCAAGGTCTGTCAACAGATCAAAAATTATAAAAATATTACCTCTTCCACGAATGAGGAATTTAAGCGACAATCATACATGGCTAAAATTAAATTTAATTGTCAAATGAAATTGTATTGGGAGTCTTCCCTGGATACAGTTATTAACTGTATCAATTGGTTAAATTAGTTTTAGTTTGAATCATATTTGTGTACATAATATATCTCGAAGATGAGTTTTCTTCAAATTTACGACGACTTTATCGAAAACTTTGTCAGTTGAGATTAAAAATATCTCAAGTAAATTAATAGAGTCAATGTTACTAGTGATACATAATCGTGTGCAATACCTTATCTCTGAAACGGTTATGAACTAACTAAATGTGACCTGAAAAGTTGAATGTTATGCATCTATGACACTCGTTTTTAATCCAAAATGTTGAGTTCCTATTTTTTGATTTACATGGATAACGCTTTGTGACCTCCACTAAGTCTGGGTTTGTATCATAAACTACAAAATTGCACAATTTACTCATTATCAAATTTCAGATTCATTCTCTCTAATGTTGGTGTTATTGCATTATTTTCGAGTCTAGGGATGAGAGAGATAAAACAGTTTCTAAACAGCATTACTTCTCTGCTCAATTTTAAATTTTGCCTCCATGAAAGCCATATAACGGTATACATTTTCTGGCAGTCATGGTACATCATATGTTAGCATGCTCAGACCCTTAGTATATATGAATAGTAAACCTTTATGTTTGCCCTGTACATCAAAACGGTGTCCATCAGAAAAGGGAACCATACATAATAAAAGAGGAGGCTCTCAATACGGGAGGCAAACCTTTCTTACATAAATAAGGCTAGCTTATGATTGCGCGAGTGTGATATGCCCGCGCAAGCGTCTGAAGACCTTGCTCTGATTTTGGGCTTCACCGTTTCTTAGCTACAGTAAGTGCTATCATAACATGTACCCTTACTTCGAAACTCACTACTAGTAACTTATATATATATATATATATATATATATATATATATATATATATATATATATATATATATATATATAGGATAATGTCATTCATCGAATTTAAACTTATAATGATATATATTTCAAGTGATAAAAATACGTGAACGGTTGTAAGCCGCTGCAAACACAATCACATGTTACAGGTCGCCTAAGGAACGAGTCAACGTCCATAACGACGGTCGTAGTGAAGGTGTGCAGGCGTACTCGCGGTGTTAAGACGTGTTCAGTGTACGCATTGAACAAAGGGAAAATGGTGCTTATCGCAACGGGGTACGGTAGTGGAAATAAAGCTACATCTAGTTGAGGCGGATGTTTCTCGAGAAATAAAAACAATACATTGTACCAAAGCTAAGGTTGCATTTGAAAATAGTTCGAACACATAATTCTGAAAATGTGTATGTGCTTGTGTGAAATCATTGAAAGTACTACAGTACATAATTGGATATTTGTGTTCCCGGACTTCAATATGCACTCACCACTAGGCAGAATTTTTTGATATGACCTACATAGTCTTAAAACTTATTTATTTACATTTGAAATTCAGGCGACATAAATTGGGAAATATTCCTGGTGGCTTCATGAAGTTAGCGTGTTTTATGCCATTTTCTCCGTCTCCGTGAGTCGTATGATTAGAACTAAATTTGTGTTCTCCTGAATGAATGAGGAGAATAATTGTATCGTTTTCTCCAATGCGAGATACATCATCATGCAAAACTTTCTGAGCTGTCCAAGTGATAGTTACTTACGTTAATAATATAGATAGCTGTTGGGAGAAAAACAGTGCAATTAATTGTGAGGATTATCTTTACGTACTCGATAGAGATGAAATTTACAGCACGACACGCACACTACGTAATTTTGATAAAGCCTAACTTAATGTGCCGTTACTTCAATTTTTCGTTTTAAATATAACCAAAAGTACTACTTCATTCATCATTTATGTTAATAAACGTTATTTTCTCATTATGCGAATCAAAATTTTCACAAATTGCAGGAAACTGTAAGCATTGTGTGAATAGGATTTTCTTTCAGATGGGAAAAACAAGCCAAGCCTGGTAATGAAACACACACGGTATTCGATAATTCCAGTTTGAAACTATGAGTGAGTTTAATTAGTATCTACCATATAAAAAATAATCTTTAATTGCAACCGAGGTGATAAATGACATTTGCAGCGACACTGAGTTTTCGAATTCCTTGTAATAGAAGTTTCAAAGTGGTAGAAATACATATATTGATGATGCATAAATCTTATGCTTTCACCGAACAATAAAATTGTATATGTATAGAAGGTAAAATAATGTTGATAACTATAATGTCATGACAATATATGTATGCGAATAATGCAAGAGGTAAAATAAAACGAGCTTAACATCTATTTTCAGAATAACTTTAACGAGCTCGTTCATTCGACATTAATGTCATTCAGGCTTCATTTGTCTCACTATTAGATTTGTTGAGACATAGGTTTTCATAAGTTTGTGAAGTATATTTTCCATTGAATATTTATTTAAATAAAGTGCTTGATCGTTAAGATCCTTAAGGCGTACAAATGCACTGGTTGGTAATACTCCAAATGGCGCCTTGTTCTCAAAATTGAACCGAAATCTAATAATGAAAGTGCACAAAAATTATATAAAGACGTTAACAACGGAAAACGTTGTATGCAAGATTATATGACAGTTTCAGTTTCGAATAGTGAGGCTAAGCTCACGATATGAAATACGCGATGAACAATGAAACAATTAAATTGGGATTTCTACTTCACAGATCGATTGCTTAGAGTGATGTGTATGTTGCTCGCCTCAGTGGTTCCTAACTACTGAGTCCTTGGCTCACCTGGTAATGGACGGCACAAGAGACATTTAATTATCACCATTTCATTTACTGTGATGTATTTCTGTCAGGATTGTGTAATTTTCCATGGACAGGAGGTTGACAAAGAGCTTTGCGGTTGCAAGTTGATAAAAGTTTCAGCCCCCCCTCAGTGCACCGTGGTAAAATTATCGAACGTTGACTGGTACGTGACGATAAAAAGGTTCGGGACCACTGCTCTAGTTGTACTGGTAGGGTTTTCATCACTGACAGCCTGCAATTCCTCCAAATTGAACCCTATGGAGCGCTCTTTACTTGGTTCGTTTTCTAAACTGAAGTCAACCTTTTTGAAACATGAAAACCATCTTCAAGTTTTTTCATTCACCACATCATTTCCATGAGTACCTTTAAGCGATCTTGCTGCTAAAATTGATGAAATGCTCTTCCAAAATTCATACAGCAAAATATTCCTCGGATGTTCTTTACATATAGCAAACATTTGAGTCATCAACAGTTTTTATTTTGATAATTATAGCAAAATTTGAATAAAGAAGTTTTATTTTAGTGATTTAGATGATTACACATGTGTTATTCATAGATTAATTCTTTACTGCAAAAATTACTGAATTGGTGGAGTGGGAAAACTAATATTAAATGCATCAAATTATAACATTCAGAAGTTGTTTACAAATGATGATTTCAAAAAATATCCTCGCAATATCAGAGCAAAACCTGACGAGTAAGGCATTATTGAATACGTTGACTTATGAATTGATATTCTTGTATACAAGATTTGTCTTATGTACAAGATTTGTGGCTGCAGATGAATTCGTTCGCTACGGTAATAAAGAGTTGAATTGATACAAGGATGCCCTAAAATTGCTTTTCAAAAACTGAACTGAACTTTCAATACAACCTGATACAAACCTTATATCAAATTCTGCTCCCTATGACACAACCCACCAGAGGTTGTTAACTATGACGTATCTTGACGCCGGAACTAAGACCCTTCCCATCGCCGTCCGTGGCAACGGTGCTGTGATTGGCTCGATTTTTAGCGACAATATCTTGACGACGAGCTTGAGTTTCTAACAGACATTATCGTACCCTAAGTTCATCAGGCAAATGGCTACAATTCTAAGAGAATTTAATCGATATGGAACTGCACGTTCTGTTATTGATTAGTGTGAAAGAATGTCTTTCACAACAGTCACTGCCGTCTGTCACGAAGTTGATGGACACAAGATCTGATCCTACTGTTTACTATTAACTCCTCTGGGTTTCCTGGAATTAAAAGTTTTATCACTCCGCCAAGTGACCTAGAATAATTAAGGAAGAAAATTCAACATAAATTTTAGCTCTGAAAGAACAAATGACTGAAGCAAAATAGAGTAATGCAAAAAGCAACGTGGAAACTGTCAGTGTACACGGAAAGAAGAACGCTACGTGAAGCATAATAAAAACTTGTTCGAGATAAATATTGCTTTGTCTGCTCAACTATTATCCATGTTCAAAAAGACAAAATGGGTTAAAATTGTCTTACTGTTAGGCCAATTATTGTTATTGAAAACAAAGTATGTATTTTTGTAAGGCAACTAGTATAAAGAATTCTCCAAATTAGAAAAGGTCTGTGGAACGTCTGTTATTTCAGGTGAACACTCAACAAACAGTTTCGTTCTCATTTCAGGTGACGCAACTAATCGAAAACTTAACAATATTATGTCAATACTATTGAATTGATACAAATCACAAGTACCACTACACTGGGAATGATTGACCTCTTCACTTCAGGCATGGTCGGTCATTGTCTTAGGTACGCATTGCATTGTCTCCTGGAGATGGATAAACAATGTTTCCATATTCACCGACTAGCTACGCAGTAACCACCATTTACACATGTATGTTGCTCGCCTTGCACGCCCATAGTACAGTAACCTCAGCATGATCGAGTGTATTAGGGCTACTGCAGTAGACCTATTAGTACCGTCGGAAAATTACACTAATTACACTATAAATTTTACTGTAGTGTACGAACAGATGGAGTTAGGAGCAGATATGTAACTGTAATCGGTTTGAGCTATGGCTAGTTTTGAGGCTACTATTTGAGTGCGCTGTCAAACAAAAAGTCATGAAAAGATTAAATTAACTCGAATATAAATATGGATGCTTCAAAGTGGATAATAATTACATCACGTGAATGAAAAAAAAAGAAATACCGGGGTTGGACAAAATAATGGAAACACCTAACATTTTGGCACCACAATCTTTGAACATGTTTTACACAATCAAAACTTGACATATTTTATTGTTGTTTGTGTATTATTTATGTTATATGATAAGTTGATTTAAAAAACTTTTTACAGATATTTAAAAAAAAGTTGGTTATAATTTATAAAAAATGCCCGACCTCTCAGACTTTCAAAGAGGCCAAATTGTTGGTGCTCGTATGGCAGGCGCTAGTGTAACAGAAACTGCCCGAATGCTTGGCGTTTCAAGAGGTACTGTTTCAAAAGTAATGATTGTCTTTGAAAGAGAAGGAAAAACTTCCTCAGCAAAGCACAGATCTGGCCGAAAGTCGAAGTTGTCTGAAAGAGACCGTCGGACTGTAAATCGAATTGTTAGAGAATATCGCAAGACCACGGCTCCTAATATCACTGCAAAGCTCAATGAACACCTAAAAAACAGTTTTCACAAAAACTGTTCGTCGGGAGCTGCACAAATCAGGATTCCACGGAAGAGCTGCAATTAGAAAACCTCTGTTCTCAGAGACAAATGTTTCAAAGCGTTTAGAATGGTGTAGAAACTTCAGAATTGGTCCCTCGAACAATGGAAAAGTGTGATTTTTTTCTGACGAATCATCGTTTACCTTATTTCCGACCTCCGGCCGAGTGTACGTTTGGAGACAGTGGGAAGAAGCATTCAATCCAGACTCACTTCTCCCAACCGTAAAACATGGCGGGGTTTTTGTGTTAATCTAGGATGCTACTTCTTGGAAATCCACCGGGTTAATGATTTCCCTTCATGGAAGAATTAGCAGCCTAGACTATTTAGGAATATTGGGCGACCAAGCTCATCCTATGGTTCAAGAACTGTTTCTGGAAGGAAACACCAGCTTTCAAGATGATAATGCCCCAATCCATACAGCTAGAATTGTTAAAGAATGGAACGAGGAACATTCTAATGAAGTTGAGCATCTCATCTGGCCACCACAATTCCCAGACCTCAACATTATTGAGCATTTATGGTCGATTTTCAGAGATTCAAGTAAGAAGTAGATTTCCACTGCCATCGTCTCTAAAAGAACTGGAGGGCGTTTCAACTGAAAAATGGACTAAAGTTTCATTGGAAACAATTCACAATTTTTATGAATCAAAACCTCGGAAAACCGAGGCTGTAATTGCCGCAAAATGTGGACCTACACCATATTAAAAAATATTTTGTTGATTTTTCTAGCTGTTTCTATGATTTTGTCCAACCCATGTATTTCGTGTATTGACGTCTATATGTTGTCAGTTTGAACACCAATATTCCAAATATGTCTGTAAAATATGACAACTATATTCCGTGCTATTAACGCCAGAGATAATGAATTGCAATAAAAGACAATGAACTGTATGCACCGGACTCTCTTGACTGCACGCTGCACAGTAATTTTCTTTGGTCACTGATAGTAATGTGCCCATTGTGAAAGTGCAACCCGCCTTGGAATAATCAACCTAGCCAGCATATCAAGGTTATTAAATGTAGCAATCATTCATGTGTTTTTTGGTACATGAAGGTCAAAACTTAAACAATATTATCGTATCTGAAAATCAAATTTAATCGTCAACAGTGGGTTGACGACTACTACGCTGGCATTTACAAGGTAAAGTTATTAAAATACAAAAGTAGGAAATTACTCACACACTCGAATGGTTTCGCCGATGCAGTATCAGTCTCTGTTATTTTTGAAACATGAAAGTCGTCATGCATGCAATTGAATTTTTTTATAGGTAGCACCAGTCACTTGTGGCGAATTTTGTACTTGCAGAAATTAATATCAGCGAATGGAGTTAAAATTATCATGTTATATGTGTGAACTCGTGGGAATAAATTACAAAAACAAGACAAATAAAAACACAAAAATATAACTACAAAGACCTCAAATATTAGTATTAAGGTTTATTTTCAGTTAATACAACCCCTCGCCGAAAAGGAAAATGAAGTTATCCAAACATTGACTAAACCCCTTAAAACATGATTCTCACAGCTGACGTGTCAATCTGCAGTGAACTTTCATCAAGAACAAATGATTGCCAATTAAAACAACAATTGATTACAGTTGACAACTTCTTCTCATACGTCATGGCTTGCTCTCTCAAAACAATATGGTTGCCAAGCAGGCAAACACTAGATCTTCCTGTCCTCAGCGACAATATGAAACTGGAGTTCAGCTTCTTAACCAGATTTATACTCTAAGGTGTTTCCTGGCTTTCATAGATGAAACTTTTATCATTGAAGTATATTGAGAAGAGGATTGCTCCACACTATTGTTACACTAATATTATATGCAAACGGATGACCTAAGAACAAAACCCGGACATGCATTCATTTATCGAGGTGGGATTCAAATTTTTCCCATATATAGACAGCAATAATTCCACTTCAACGATCATAATATTACGTATAGCCGATGAATAACGATTTATTTTATACTTTTTACGTTATCAACGGTTAAGTAACATCATAATGAACGAAATCAATTTTTGCTCTTTTTGCGCAGGCTTTCGTTGCAGGTTTTGGAGATATTCGTACATACAGACTGTGAGATGAAAGAAAATCAGAAGTTGGTACAGGTGACTCCTATTGAAGGAAAGGAACCAGACGAGGTAGAGGAACGGGAGACTTGGGACAACCAATGCGAATTCTTCCTCTCCTGCTTAGGGTATGCGGTTGGGTTCGGCAACGTCTGGCGATTCCCTTACCTGGCTTATAAAAATGGTGGAGGTCAGTTTCAATAAAATTAAACTTAGGAGAAAGGGAAGTCATAATTAAACAAAATTCGTACTGTATTAATACAACTCAACTGAGTCAGGACTTGGTTTTATCGTTCAAGATTGTACGTGACAAGTAACATTCACGTCGAAAATCCATATATTTGTGTATTGTATGACCACACATTATCGTGTGATCGCCTCAGCGATACCGCAAGATGCGTCATATTTTATTTGCGAAGTGAATTTTTCAAGCTGCTATATCGATTGAAATACCGAACAAATTCAAGTTCACGCTTACATATGTAGACAAATCAGTGACAGTATTTTCTAAAGGTTCAGAGACAACTTTGAAATAAACTTTCATTGACGAGCGAAATATCGATATATCCTTTTTGATTTGTGATGAAGCTTATTTTTGCATTAAATTGCAATGTCATAGTTCAGGATACTAGATTAGAAATTTATTTTCAAAGTACTTCTACTACTATTTATTTTCAAAGTACTTCTTTCTTACTAGTATTGAAAATATTTTCATCATAAGTGGGAAAGTGAAGCAAAAATAAAAAACATAACAGCAATTCCTAAATTGATAACATGAATTTTTATTAGTCTGGTGATGATTGTTTATTCTAAATACCAAATGACACAATCTTTCAGTTTTTCCGTTCCAGATGCAGTTGTCATATTAGGCTCAAAATCCCAAACTATACTTCCTGGAATAATGGACGATTCATTAATAAAGTAGAATACTGGATAAGTTGCGGGCTGAATACTCAATGAGTAAATTGCGGGTTGATCTGAGCATCTTCGTTAGTAGTTGATACATTTGACTTTTCAAAGAATTCATAATGTTGTATAGTATATTTAGCGTTTCAATTTTTTCCCACATATTATACATATATCGTCAAAGCTCATAGTTACCTCCCGCTGTTGTAGACTCCCTAACATGCTGGTGAATTTGTGTATTTATACCGTAAAACAGTTGTAGTTAAGACATAAGCTACTAACCCACTTCGCATATCCTTTCATGCCTATCAATTGCACTCGTCGAATAATGTTTGCTCGTTTTCCTCAGTACTGTCTAGTGCAGTACAGCATAATGCGCAGGGTATTTGTACAGGAATACCCTCAAGAAGCACGTCTTCAACAATTTTTTTTACAAGTATTTACCCCCATTTCCATACTATTGCTCTTGATATCAAGTATTTTCTTTGTACCTAATGTCACTGTAAATTTCGTGTGTACAGTAAATTACTGCAATCCATTGCTGCATCTATGAGTTTTTTGTATTCTACTCATTTAAACTTTATTTTATTTGACTTTAGGAGAATTCCAGTACTGAATACTGAAGAAAGTTCGGCAGGGTTTCATTTCATTTGTAATCAGAGTTATTACCGAAGATTTGTCTAGCCTCGAGTGCACTTTAACATGGAGTTGATGTTGAAGATTTTGAATTCAGAGTAGGTAGCAAAAAGTAGACTTGTAACGTCTGACTTAATTCACAGTTGGTATAAATTTCTATACGATTTAAAATAAATAAAGTTGTCTCATTTTCAGTAATGATTTCGATTTAATTTGCATAACGATGAATCAGGTACAATTTTTTCCGCTTTACAATTAATTCACTTGAGTATGAAATCGGAAACAATTGGGTCAAACCCAAGAGGCAAATGTGGGTTATCAGGATCTTCTGAAATCAAAAAGTGGTTAAAAAACAGCAGTAGTAGTTATACTAAGAAGAGAAATAATCGTATTTTATGCGTTTTAATTAAATTCAACGTGTGTTAAAGGCATACGAAGCTGCCAAAAATGACGATAAATAGCAAGAAGCCTCGTCTTAATACGATATTATGTTAACTGCCGAATGATTAAAGAGTCCAAAGCAACTCTGAAAATATCTGCTTTTAAAAATTGTCTCAAACCGGTCACCTGAACCCAGGAAAATTGAATAAGCCAGCTAGAGCAAAAAATAAGTCAGAATTTCATCTGAAAAAATGCACAGTAACATAAAATAACATAGCATCATAAAATTCAATATGTTTCCGATACGAGAGTAGCAATTTCAAGCAAACTTTAGTCCACTGATAACGAACTCTAAACTTAAAGTTGTTCGGACGAAGTGTTTTTCCTAATGCACTTACGCACCACTAAAGTTTTCAAAAAGCTAACAGCAAAATGTTCATCACATGCTCCTCTGTAGAACTTCAAGTAGTTTTCAAGTTTCATAGAAGTTTAGCGAGCTTCACAAGTTTCTAATATGAGGTCAACGGTATTCGATTTCTATATTAAACACTTCTTAAAATTCTAGAGAATTTTTACTGAACAAGCTATCAATTTTCAAGTTCGACAAGCTTTTCTATATTCATACCGTGATATGCTTGTAGGCCAGTTACACTAAGTAGTGCTGCTCGCTATGTGAATTATAATAACCGTGCAAGAAGTATCCAATATATTAAGATATACAGGATGTGCGCCCACGTCAATATGTCAGAAACTAGGAAAAGAAGTGTAATATCTGAACCCTGTTCGTTAATCCAAACAAAATTTCACTCTTATTATTACACACAAATGTGATGCTGTGATTACCTTTGTCAGAACTACACACGATTGTAGTCAGGCATTTCATTATTTAGTATCAAAATTCGCCTTATTAAACGACGTGGAGAAAAGAGACGAAGTCCAGAGAGTATTCATCATATTCCAGAGCTTCAATAATATAAATACCTTGCATCAACCTTTGATGGGGAGGCAAAGCTGCTTGGGAAATATTAATATTTAATTTGGCGAAAATTTTACACTGTATCTCAGAAACGAGGGTTGAAAACTATGGAGAAATGATGAAAAACATCATCAAAAGTTACTGGAACTAGGGATGTTACATGTTGCATAAAGTCAACGTTTTTGACTCATAAACTCTTTTCAGAAAAACTTATGTACAGTTAACAATGGAAATTGTACAGGGTTTCATCAAGATAATGCAGTGATAGAAAAGAGATGCAAAGCCAAATAGGACACCAGCATGTTAATAAACTATTATTTAAGATTTACAAGAGATGATTTCATTCCACTCACTACAAGCGTCAAGCAAATGGGAAAAATGTTAGTATGAGAGTTTTGAATTTACCTTTGCATTCTGTATGTTCTTAATAAAATCATCTTACAACACATGCCCAGTATCTTTAAAACTGCAAGCATTAAGCAGTTTTCAAGGAAATATTTAGATGCAGGGGATGAAAATCCATTATAATTAATTATAGCTATTCATGTTTCAAACTATTTTTCAAAAGTGTACATTTTTTATGGTACTGTATTAGATATCATTTTATGAACGAAAAACTTTGTCGATGTTATCAGAGTCAATATTAACCAGGGAATTCAAGTCATTAGGTAATAAAATTGATATGCGCCATAATTTAAATATACGAGTAGATCGTTAGTGTGAAGTATCAGCACGATTGAGCATCCGTCCTGAAATCTCGCCACATAGGCGAGAAAATTCCAAAGTGTTCTGTCTCAAGCAATTATAGCGTTTGAGTTTCCTTGTTATTAACAGACTAAATATCAGAATATGTTTTATTTCACAGAAGGATGTTTACCCTCTTTTCATGTGAATTTTACTTCATTTTCAAATTAAATTTTTGTTGAAAAGTTTGAACAGCATTAGGCCACACGATATGGTTTAGGTTACGCCAAGTCATTCCAACACTTTGTGGCATCATTTCCGCAGGAATAATTTATTTCAATGATTAACATGAAAACTTGTTATTTTTATTAATTTTGTAAACACTCAAGATGTACGTACTTCATAGTTTCTAAAAACGGTGAAATCATGTATGGGTTTCATCTTTGTTTATATGTAATTCAATCGACTGGATATCATTGCTCTTTTTTGCCT
This sequence comes from Trinorchestia longiramus, assembly GCA_006783055.1. Taxonomy (NCBI): domain Eukaryota; kingdom Metazoa; phylum Arthropoda; class Malacostraca; order Amphipoda; family Talitridae; genus Trinorchestia; species Trinorchestia longiramus. Next base: position 26,692 of record VCRD01000173.1, read on the forward strand.
TGTTTTCTTTAGTTAATTAGAGTAATTTTTTTCAAATATTTTGTCTCTTATAACAAATTTAGCTTCCGTATTCATCCGCCATTGTCCCAACTAAGGGAGGAATATTTAACACGCAATACTCCCACAAATATTTTATAGCTTTTCGAGAATAGTTTAGCAAATTTAAATTATTTCTGAGAGCTAACAATATATACACTCATTACAGCTGTGTTCTTCATCCCATACGTGATCATGTTGCTGGTGGCTGGTCTTCCACTCTTTTTCCTGGAATTAGTGCTTGGACAATACACAAGCCTGGGACCTAACAAAATCTTCTTGCATCTCTCTCCTATCTTTATGGGTATGTATTTCAGATGAATTATAATATGAATTATGTTTGCTAGCGTTTTATAATCTTTACTTTGATTGCTCCAACCACGTGCCTCCTCTGTATAGTATTATAGTTATTTTAATTAAAAATTTTTGACTAATAGTTTGAAAAATTGTCTTATGCCTAAGTGAATCTTGATAACAATATCAATACGTCAAAAAACGGAATGGAAAACCTTCTGTCATTTCTAATTTAATAAATAACTCACAAATAAATACTTCAGCTAATAATAGGCGTAAGAACATCGACTATTACCTACATATGGGCATAGATTTGCAGATTCGTATAATAGTCAAAGTAAGAAGAGGTCCAACAAGGAATGGAAATGCCAGAGGTCTTACCAGCAACGGAAATGCAGAAGATGGTTTCATGATTATATTTTGGTCAGTAGGAGTTGATTCGAGGCCTAAGTTTATTGTCTTTGTCAAAAAGAGATCCCCAGTCATACAAGAGACTAACGAGTACGGTCTTTCTTACGCAATCACAAGAAACTAAATACAGAATGCAGTACGAGTAGAGGAAGCATTGGTTTTAACAACGAACTTCTTTATACCAGCTGCCAGAGGCAAGGGGGCTCACTGAAACATTTGTATAAACAAAATTTGACAGAGATAAACTCTCTAACAATACCAATAATTATCTTACAATAGTTTGAACCAAACAGCCAATATTAATTTACTGAATTGCTTATCAAGGAATGAGCATTGACCTAATGCAACAATAAGTGGGAAAAAATTCATCTGTATAATCTAAATATTTGAGCATCATTTTCAATTCCGACATAAATTTCAGTGTCTTGAAATAGGAAAATGTATTTATAGAATTAGTATGTATTTTTTACTTTTTTATTGTCATTGCCAAGAAAAAGAGACCATCTCTGTCACTGACACATTATTTTTGTTGCACTTCTACAATAATTCATTATAAATAATTAATGTTCAACTTTAGAGACCGGAATATCATCGATATATCAATGTACCATGTTTTGATAACAGTATATTTTGTTCATTATTAGGTTGTTCCTTCGTGAATGAATACCAAATCCAAAATAGGTGACAAATTTTCTTCTGAGTACATTTCACACAAGTTTTTTGCATGTTGCAGAGATGGATTTTAATGCAGAGAGTAATTATAATTTTTTGTGATAGACTATTGGAAAACTATCGAAAAATAATTGCAACTAACATGTTTTGCCCCCTGACAGGACTTGGTTGGGGCATGTTGATGGTCTCTCTTCTCATAGCCATCTACTACAATGTGCTACTTGCCTGGGCTCTGTATTATACCTTCTCATCTTTCACCAAAACACTGCCTTGGGGAAACTGCACCAATGCCTTCAACTCTGAAAGTAAGTGTAGAATAATTTTGTACTAAATACTCATTAGAACGATACAAAGATTTCAACACAATGCATATACATAGCCTGTTTAAATATTGGAAATACATTTCACTCATCTTAATTGGTGGGATGACTGAAGTTAACGAAAGAACTGAGTAGGTCATCCGTCCATAGTTTAAAAGTCAAAAAGATTGGTAAATAAACGATTCACAATGGCATCGACCGAAACAGAATTTCAAAAGTTATAAACGGTTAGGTATACTCTGAATGAAAGTTGTTGTACTGGGAAAAATACATATAATATGTTATTAGTATTAGTTTATGACCGACAATGGAAGGGAATTAAAAATATGAAAAATTGATAGAACCTGTTTCAAGTCAAAGTAATTTTGGGGTGGTTAAAAAGAATCGTGTAGCGTTTTCTAAATATTAAATATAAATTCTGAAAGTAAAAATATTAATAAAAGGTGACAATTTCGTTCATGAGTTATATTATTTTCCGCATAAAAATATCTCCGTATATTTTTGCACTGCGTTCAAAGAACTACTTGAATTTGAAAACTGAGATTTCGTGATAAAAAGTTTTTTGGTAGTGAGAGACTAATTAGAAAAGGAAAAGGGGCAGTATGAGTGTAAGATCATGAATTCAACTCAGCTACATATGGTGAATGATAAGAGCTTGATAACATTCCTAAGTAGAGAGATATTCAGCCGCGTTAAAATGTTTTCATCAATTGACAACGAAACCGTAATAAGTGTGTACCCAATTACGATACACAGTAAGACAGTAAAGGTAGAAGAACCCTGCCACTTAAGTAAACATTCTGTAAGTTTCTTACAAACTTCACTAGTTCATATTAGTATAGTTTCTGATTCATGCGAAGAATGTACAATGCACAGAGTAACAGATTTTATATGGAAGCGGGGGTCTTAGTTATTCTTAAATAATATTCCCAGGTTTAACTATTCATTACTCTACGCATAGTGACGTTGGCAAATGCTTATGCTTGAAATACGTATTCCACTCAGAATTTAAAAAACTCATCTTCTATTAGAGCTTTTTGAACTTTTTTCCAAGTGCAATGTGTACTACATGGAAAAATTGAACATTTTATGATTTATTAATTTTTCATTGGTCAAAGAGAACAGTTTGCTGCTACTTCCAGACAATTGCTCTAATGTATGTCATGACTCAAATTAATTTAAAGTACACAGAAAATAATGAATTGAAAACCTAAGGTACCGATTACAACCATATTAATCGTAAAATTTGCAGTAAACTGAAAATTCCGATAAATTTTTCACCTGAGTAATTTATAAATTTATGCATATTGATAGCATTCATTATATTTGTCGAGTTCTTCAAATGCCTCCACAATGAATACCCCGGTAATAACTGATATTCAGCCTCGTCCTTTTGATTTTAGTTAACAAGCCTCGATGGGGTAAACTTTCTCTAATGATGACGATTAAATTATCTATCTATTGTCATAAAATTTACCGATTTAAAAAATACGTAATATTTGGCAAAAATGTTGGCATGCTGTCATACAAAACAAAATATATAACTACGAAGAGAGTTTTCCAGTTTATTGGCACAACCAATTCGAGCATGTACGTAGTAAATGGGAGATTCATTGGGTTACGGCCTTGAAAGAATTTAGTCATTTTTATTGTTAATAATCATACCAACTGCAATGAGGCTTTCCTCACTTTACGATACTTGTGACAAAGATCGTCATTGTAGAACCACCTCATAGCCCAGTTGTCTCCATCAGAGACGATTTGCAAGTCATCTAAATAGTAAACAGTTTAACCCAACCTATCACCAACAGTATGAGAATTACGTAGATCTATTCAGCTCAAGGAAAAATTTATGAAATATGCCCTATTTGCACATATACTGTTTTTCATTTTTTATAACTGTAATTTCATTCGGGTTTCCTCATATGACCAAACATCAAAGCAAATTTTCCTTTTTTTGGTTCCAAAAAATGCAGTTTTTCAATCTTTTATCTCATTTTGTGCTGAGGTATAGGAAAATTGTAAGTCCTGTGACAAACTCAGTTATTTCCTAATTTAATGATATGAGCCAATTCAGTTGGTACAAACTTGTGTGACATAAGGTCCAAAATTTCAAAAGTTCATTATAGTAGAGTAGCCACTGCAAGAGCATGTATTATGTATAAGCCAATATGCACTGAAGCTCATTATGTCATGCATTTCAGACTGTTTCACATCCGAAGAGGCAAAGAAATGTAGTGAAAAATCAGAGTTTTACTTCAATCACTCGTGTGTCGACGCATACACCTACTGCGGCTTTTCTGACATGACCAACGTCAATCTGACACACTGTGTCAACCGCACAGATGCCACTAACGTAGTATGGGCAAACAAGTCACTGCCGCTCATCTCTGCCAGTGAGGACTTCTTCAAGTGAGTCATGGAAATTCTGAGGAGTGAGAAGCAGCAGGATATTCAACGGGAGGTAATCGTCGAATTAATTTGAGTGAGGATTATTGAAAAGTTCTATCATAACATCAATGAGTATGTTTCCTGATAGAGCGAGCATTATTCGTGACATGAATAAAAATGAATTATTAGAAGTTGAATTGGTGATTGCTTGATAAATATTATATTTTGAAGTAATTGTCACAAAAGTCATGCACTTTGAAGTTTCCTCAAAATAATTCCTGACGAGCAAAAGGAGCAAAAATAGCGCTACAACATCTTTAAAACGAGTCGTTTCAAAATGCTTAGATTCTATCTTTATCTGAAACAATAGAAAAAGTCAAAAATCAAAAATTCCATGGATAAAACAAATCCATAAAACATACATTTGCCACTAAAACATGGAACCTATTAATCATGTATTTATGAATAGTTTTAAATGTTTTCAACCACTCACACTCGAACACTCGTAAATAAAATCATCTAAGGAACAATATTCAAGATACCTTAAATATTAGCTGGTTTAATTTCATGGTTTGAATTTTTACAAAGACCTGCAACTACTAACTGAGACGGCAAGGTGAAGGGCGGTCAGCACATTTGGGGTTCTTCTGAATGTTGGGTGTGACTGATGTTATACTAGAAAACACCACCACCAACATACAACTGAGTTCAACAATCTCACTTAAAGAACTAGAAGCATCCACTAACTGTGTACTCTTCCACTAACCCAATTCTGTCAGAAAACAACTATTATACTATTACTATGAAGAGTTTGGGCGTTCACTAACGCAAAAAATAATCAGAGATAACGTTTCTTCCATCAATTCAGTATTCAAATAGTTCATGTACAGTGAGTAGCTTTTTGCTGCTTTACTGCACAAGAAGTAACTCAAAGAGGAAAATTTTCATTGAAAAAATTTCTTGACGTTATATCGGATTGGAAATATAGGATACACAAGTTGCGCTAATACTCAAAAAATGTATCCAATATCAGTCTGAATTTTTTTCAGTAGTGTAATTATGATATGTTCGTCGTTATGTATATTCTTTATATAGGGGGATCCATGAAAAGTACCGCATTTGGAAGGTGAACAAATAAAACAAGTTTTTTTAAATACGGTACATATAATTATTCTGCACATTTCTATTAAGTTATGTCACTAATTTAGTTATTCGACCCACTGTTTTGCAAACGCCCTCTACCTGAACTGAGTTTGCATATATTTATGAGCTCCTCGACATTTCTGGTCACTTTCTCAGAGAAGTGTGGCTCAAGGCGTCCAATGACATGTTTGATTTAGCTTTGAGTTCAGGATTAGTCTAGGGCTCGCGTGCATATACCTGTGATTTTACTAACCCCTACAATTACAGATTAAAAGTCATACGATCGCAGAACCTAGGCAGTCATTCCTGATTACTATGCAAAGATATTACCCGTTGGGTAAATTTTTCGTGGAGTAATGCGTGTTGAGCGAAGTGGCGAAGGTCACGCCATCCTGCTAAAACCAGAAGTTAACAATTTCAACATCTTCAAAGTTCAGCCATAACTGAGATCACATGAGTCAGTCACATTCTCCATTCCTCTAATTTTATTTTAAAAAAGATCCAAGTATTTCACCTGCCCTAAAAACAAACCACATAGTCGTTTATAGTGGATAGATTTCACGCTTTTGTATTATTCTAAGATTTTCACTTCCTGAAAACCGGTAGTAGTGTTTATTGACGAATCCACTCAAATTGGAATGAGAGTCTTCACTGAAGAGGATTTTCGTCGGCTGCAATTTTTTTCACGACCAAGTTACCGAATTGCCTCCGCCTCCCGTGGTCGGATTGCTGAAGGTGCTGCGTAATACGAATTTCATGCGTACTCATATGGAGATCTGTATGCAAAATTTGATGCAATGAAGTGGTTGGGATACCCAATTGCTTAGAACGTTGACGAATCGATTTTCCGGACTCAGAATGACAGCCTTGCATATGAGCAAGTTATTGCTCTGTCTGACGAGAACGATTCCACCTAGGAGATTTGACCGTTGCCAGTAAAGCATTATTTTGTTCTCAATTTCGTCAGCATTCTACTAACCGTAAACTCATTGGGTGTTTAACTTATATCCAAATTGGTATTAAGCGTTGGAAACGTTTAGTCACATTTTATTCATTTTGATAGGATGTATCCACAATGAGAACGCGTTCACCATAAACCGCGATGCGGCGCACTTCTGACAAATATTGTAAAATAGTTAATAATTAGAGTAAAAACAAAAGAGAAGGGTGATAGTAGCATGCTTTCAAATTTCAAAACACTAAAGTGTCTCCTAATTCAAATTTGGTGTTCTTTATGGAACGCTCTACAAACACGATTGTTCCAAGTTCCAATATCAGTGAACATTGGGTTTCTACGCATGAAATGAGATTCAATTTGAACCTTGGTTGTTTTACTAGAATATCTAGAAATAATATCTATTCCTTTTGTTCTACTTGCATATTAAACGGGATACTTAGGGGAGAATCCCAGATACGTAGGATAAATCAACTAACTTTAACTACGGAGCTAAACGAAAGGACTACATCACTTAAAAGCTTAAATCCTAGTGCATACGAGTATTCATGTACAACATGTCTTCTATAAGATGGTGCGAAAAGAATTTGCAATAAGAAGAGGGGAAGAGATGAAAGCCAATTGTGGGTCTATCTCTATGTCTCTAAATTCTACCATTACATGCACAAATTTATTCTTTCAGTGCAATATCTAGTAACCGTGTATATCCAGGCCAATCATAGAATATAACCTTTTCATGATCGAGGAAAATACAATTAAGTTTGCAGTTAGTGAGTTGCTTTAACTAAACGTTGGTGCAGATACCCCCGTACACCAAAACAAAAAATAATCGTAGAAAGTGTTTATTATTGGTAAGTTATAGGTCACGCAATAATTCGGCCAAATTGTTTACTGAATTATCACTATTTCGAAAAAAGGCCAGTATAGGTACTCAATTCACGTGCATTTTCAAATTATGAGTTTTACAAGGTGATAGAACCAATTTCGTTGAGGATTCAAGTATGAAAATTCTAGGTTACCGTAATGAAACTCCAAGTTGAGATTTTGCTGAAAGGACGGAAGAGTAAATTTTGCAATTTATTGTCTGAAATGATTGTCTTTTTGATGTATGTATTTATTTTCATTCACAAGTTTAACAATAATACTTTTTCATCTGCCAATTATTCATGAATCTGAATCTCTATCCAATCAGCTAGAATTTGTTCCGCGTGTGAAATATCTTGTTTCTCCAATAATGTGTTTTATTCCCCTCAACACGATTATTAACAAATCCGTAAATTTAATCGTAGAAGCTAAACTTTTCTGGAACAGAAAAATATTTTACTCTAAACATCACACACAAATTATGGTGGCGAACAAATTCGTCATAAAACTTGTGTGTTTTCAGTCTGTTTTAAAGAAAGATCCTTGCCATTCTGAGTGGATAGGGTACGCTCAATTTCGAGCTACTAGATATAGCCAAGGCAAATTTTAACCTATATAATAAAATATGCATTTCATCTGATAGCAGGATTTTATCGGAAAAGTTAAATAACACTGTTGAAGAGTCAATGATATGGCTTTATATGGCTAGTTAATTTCATTTTAATGATCAACTGTAAAAATTAGCAGATTACATTGGAACTGATTATCAGTGTTACAATTAAAGTGTAATTTTGGCTGGTAATTATCTTATACGTATTTCAAGCTGTTACTAGATGCCATCAACTATTTTGATTAATAATGAAACAGTATAAATATCTGGTTGATGTTCAACCCATTGCCGTACACAGGAACCGCATGCTGCAACGGAGAGACGGAATCTCGTGGGATAACATGGGCACACTGAATTGGGAGCTGGTGGGCTGCTTGGCATTGGCATGGGTGATTGTTGGACTCTGCATGATCAAGGGCGTTAAAAGCTCAGGAAAAGTCGTCTATTTTACAGCCATCTTCCCTTATGTCGTACTTGTCATTCTTCTGATCAGAGGTAAGCACCGAATTTCAAAGTGTAATGCATTTATTCGAAGCTCGTAGCCACACTGCCTGAACCTTTCTGCAACTCGATTGACCCCAGAGAAAATCATGCAAATTTAGAATATATGTAGTAGTAATGTAATAAAGAATGATATTGATCAAACCCATTGAATAAATTCCTAGTTATGAATATGCTACTAAAAAAGTGTATATAATTATGGCTGATATGCATACATATGTATGAGTAAGTTTGATAAATGAGACATCATTCTACAAATCAACCTGTTGTCTAGAAAAAAGCTTTACAGTGTGAATAATATTTGTTGGACTAACTCAGGCTAGCGAAAACAAAATTATAATGATATTCAGCGGACAAAAATCTAACAATGGACTGTCAAAATGTCTATATAAGTACAGGGAATTTTTGTACGAACTGAAAGGACATCAAGCTGGCAAAACTGATTTTGAAACTGAACTACTAAAGATTATCTCATATCAAGCACAACACAAATCTTGCTATCTCACAGTACTGAAACTGAAGTCATGACGCTTGATGACGCCCAATTCATCTCTAGGAGAAAATTCTTTAGGACTTTTAATTCTGTTGTGTACATTTCATTGCTGCTGATTTGAACACATCTCTCAACTTGAAGACAAACACTGGCTAGTGAACTCTATTAGTCGAGGAAGCTAGGAGACTCCTATTTATCATCCTAGTCGGAGCCCGAATACAAACAAACGAATTTTCCGTAGTCAAACTGAGTTACAAAGTACTGATTCGTATAACTTTTAACTTCGATACTATCTGTAACAATGGTGAAAAATCATATATGCTTTGATATTGAACAGTCTTATGTAAAAAAGTGTAATACTATAACCAATGGTCACAATTTGCAAAGTCCTTCAACGTTGGTGTCCAACGTTATTTGATCGATGTCTATCCTACTCTGTGGATAGGCTGGCTCTTAATTATAAAGCTTCTGACCCAAAACATTACAATTGATAACAAAGTAGATGAGCATTCCAACGCTTCTTTAAAAAATAACAAGGGGATGTGGGAAAAAATAATACGGTGGAATATCATTATGTACTATTGATCCAATTATAATCCATTCATCATATAAATCTTATTTTCAATTGTAGGAGCTTTACTCGAAGGTGCGTATACCGGTATTGAGTTCTACATCCTCACTCCGAACATCTCGAAACTCAGAGAAGTAGATGTGTGGGGGGACGCCGCTGTTCAGATCTTCTACTCATTGGGATCTTCTTGTGGAGGACTCATCACTCTATCTTCTTACAACAAGTATAAAAACAACTGTATGAGGTTAGTAAAGACGAGGAGAGACGGCTTGCCTATGGAAGAAGGCTGACAGCTTAAAAATCATGTCGACAGCATGGAAAGTTGATTACAATGCGTATGAATTCGTATGAAAAATGTATTATTTTGAGAACAAGCCTCAAACAAAGCCAGTATTATTTTGAACATAATAGAACGTGATACCATCCCTGCACTTTATATGCTTATCCGAAAATAAAATCTATGCACACCTATTTTTGACTTTATAAGCAGTCGATTGGTGTGTTTTTGTAATGTGGGGGATTTAAAACGAATTTGTTTCTATGTATGATCATTGGGATATAAGATACAACTTAATAAATACCACATTGAGTAACAATTAAAACAATGATTTTTTTAAAAGAAATCGTGCTTTTGTTTGATATTAGGAGTAATAAAATGTCAAAAAACACACATGTTACGAAATAATTATATAAGATTCACAAGCATTTTTGCATAAACCCAACTAACCAGATAAAATACAACATGGGAGATAGGTACGTGGCCACTGATAACATTCTTCAGCGTTTGGTTAGCATGGCCGTTGTGTGCGAAAACAGCATAAAGACGATTATTATTAGAGGCCAGTAAATTTTTGCACTAAGTTTCTTTATAGTTACCCCACTTTTTGACTTTTTGATAAGCATTCTTTAAACAAGCAAGGTTATTTGGGCCCCATATACGTGTAACAATTTTTTGGCTAACAAGGTTGGAACTGAGATCTGATATACATATGTAGAGATCACTATAGTGCTACCTATCTGCCCATCAACGACATGAAAATTATTCCCCTATACCGTGGATTGTGAATCAGCCCAGATCATAATGTTGCCGCCTCCACGCTTAACGGTATACCACAAACTTAGTGCCAAAAGCTAGTCTGCTCTTATAATAACTTTTTTCATGCTGTTATGGGAAACAACGGTCATGCAAGCCATTCCTGAAGAATGTAATCAGTTGCAGACAAATAATTTTGTCTCATTGTAATAATTTTGTCTCACAGTGACTGTATGTGTTAACGTTCAATGAAAGAGTATGTCGTGTTCCCCATTGAAAAAAACGTTATTATAGTTAATTCTTGCTGTATCATGATCGCTCCTTCAGAAACAGTATGACTCACATATATTCAAATGTAAAATACAGAAACTTTTTAACTGATTTTGAACTAATTTATACGGGTGAAATCGTTCGTTATGTACACAGCTTTACACCTAACGTGTAATTCATATGCATAGAGTACTAGGAAATGAGTCGTAAGTTCATGACAGCAAAATAAGTTAAACTTCTGTTCTGGTAGACAACCGTCAGTACAGGCAGAGAAAATTCGGCTCTAGGTTCTCATAAATTAATCTCACTTCTGATTTTATCGCATTTAAGTCTACCAATGATGAGTGAATGAATTGACACTGTGAATTTCAAAATTGCTAAACGAAGTGTTTTATGCGTGTTAACAAATTTTCTTGAGAAAATTTCATATATATATATATATATATATATATATATATATATATATATATATATATATATATATATATATATATATATATATATATATATATATATATATATATATGGATATTTCCTGCCACTATTAACCGCAGAGATGCAATCGTGATTGCTCTGGGCAACTGTACTACTTCCGTCTTTGCTGGCTTCGTCATCTTCAGTTTTCTGGGATTCATGGCAAAGTCACAAGGTACTACCGTCCCTGAATTGGTTACGTCTGGGTCAGGGCTGGCTTTCGTGGTGTACGCCGAGGCCGTCACCAAGATGCCCCTGCCTCCACTATGGGCATTCCTCTTCTTTTTTATGCTTATCACACTCGGCCTCGATTCTCAGGTGAAATGTTGATGTGGCAATACAGAATAAAAGCCTAATTGTTTATGATCATTTGGTAATTAATTGATCAAAAATATATAGAATGCTTTCCTACTATTAATCGTACAATAATGGATTGACGATGAGTTCCTCTCTCTCTCATAATTTGTACGTGAGTTTTGATTTCCAAAGCATGGTTTTTCTGCATGCTGTTTTTCCGTTATTCTCATATAATGCTTGTAAATAATATAATTATTCAATTCAAAATATATGACATAATTGTCTTTGGAGGAATCCTAGTTCTGCATATGAATGAAATGATTAAAAGGTTCGCAATTTTTCAATGGCAGTCATGAGAAGGACAATGAAAACATACAGAGAAATTAGCATGTCTTATTCTAATAATTACGGACATGGATAATGGAAGTAATTCACTTCATTCTGGCAGATGGGCCACAACATGACACAATTAAATTGGTCAATCTCACTCCTAACAGTTGAACAGATAGGTGCAACACTGAACTATCCAAATTCAATGCAGACGTTCACATTGAAATACGAGAATTTACCACATTTTCAATTTCCTTCATCATGACATAAATTAACCTTAATATGATACTTGCTTATCTACACTGGAGATTCAACACTGGGGATGAGAATATAACAAATTTAACATTAACAAATAACACTTTAAATAAAATCCGCTATTTTCTAACATTACGGCATCCCCCAACGTACACGTCTAAGCATACGTGGAAAATCTACTGTCCTTCATCGGCTTGATTATTTAAATGAATTTCCTTTAGATCAACCTCATCCCTGTCCTACTCATACTTAGGTATTGACTAGGTATCAGATTGCCTCGTATGCTGCCTACAGCAAATGCAGCCCTCCTCGCCGAAGGTTAGCTTCCCCAATTACGCTCTCTACGCGTTACTGACGCTTTATACTTCTCCTCTTAATTTTTATTTTTTCAACTTTCGTTTGTTGAAGGGGCATTTCCCACGGTCCAGAACGAACAATGTACTGTTGTGCTTACATTACAGGATTTGGTTTGCCGCTGTTCAGTAGAACTCATCAGTCTTGTGTTCTTTACGCATCTCGGTTTATGGTTTGTTTATTTCTGTGGCTAAACGGCGCTCCATCGCTCTAATACATCGCATGATACTACATGCATCTATGTATATATGATACACGTACACTTATGTCTGTATCATTTCAATGGTTTTTTGATGTACTGAAGTTAGAATTAGTTAATGAAATAAAATGCGCGAATTTAAGACAAGACATGAATTCCTGAAACTTTATTGTTCTCAGCCTATGGTCAAGAGGAAGAACGACTTTAGTTTAGTTTTAATAATTTTTTAATTGAATTGCTTACAAATTGAGAATTTGAATCGGTTGAAAAGTACTGACAGGAATCTGCTTTTTAATACTAGTATTACACCATTGAAAAAATTTATGAAAGTTAAAAACTACTATAGAGTATTATAAAATATTGAGCTCTCAAGGTACTGTAACAAAGCACAGATGAGAATTCTCTCAAGGTACACGTTTTAGTGCTCGTGTAAGATCTATGGCCGCCCATTAGCATGATAGTTTTAATTTAATTCGCTTTGAGTCAATTTGTCATTCGCTCTACCCATCATTCCCAGGGTGTCAAATTTACCCTACAGGGCTAAAAGCAGGTCACGTACCTCCCCTCGCAAAAATCTAGCTTCAAGTCTCCCTTACTCTTAACGTGCCTAACGTTTTATACGTGCGATTGATCCATGGAAACATATACTACACTCGTTTTGTTCTCTAGTGTGGGATGTTAATATCGTAGTTGAGCTTCGCTGGCCTTTTCAATTTTTATCTCCCCGTCTTATCGATGGTTTACATTCGTTCCCTTCACTGTGGTGCTGCGTATTACTACCCATGTGTCGTATGGCACATACATGACATATATACATGACACATAAACACGTAAGTGTCATGACATTACTTTATATATGTAATAGTAGTTACAGGAAAAGGATATTCATTAAAGTTACAATACACCCTTGTTCCTGCTACCTCCATAAAAATTCCACGTACTATCTAGTAATTCAGGTATAAGTTACACAGTATAGCTTATGTAGTGTGAGAGCAGCCTATGCATACCGACTCCGCTAGACACGGTCGACTGTGACGTGCGTCTACCTTAGTGGAGTGATTACTTTGCAGTCAACATACAACAAAAAGGGTGATCCATATCAAAGCGTAACATAGTGCCACAAAACGGAGTTATGCTGACATAAACAATGTAAATTATGTGTTGTTGGCGCAAACATCATGCCTTAAAAACATCATCCACAGCGCGCGAATTCATTAGAGTCCTAACTGTTGTTCCTGATTGACTCAAAATAGTCGTTCTCAATTAACTTTCCTTTGACGTGTGTATTTCTACAAGTCTCATTTCACAAATAGCCAAACGCTTGCCACAGGTATTTCTTTAATTAGTCTAAAATGTAATTTGGAAGTGTTGTTTGGTGGAACGAACTAAGTCATGGTATTCACTGTCTCACAGACAGATTTTAAAGGAAAAAGACAGAGAATGTCGTGATATCTTTCGTCGCACTGTTGACTCGCTATCGTTCTATTAAATTAGCATCTTCCACTTCTATACTAATTGGAGAAAAACTTTCTTCATCATTGGAGGGGAAAATTTCTTTATACGACACGTGCATAAATCATACGTCAGCAGAAAATGAACTTTCCTAAGCCCTTTTTCTGGAATTCTGACTGTAAAAATTATACAGAGAAATACATAAAACGGACCTCGAGGTATTCAAATTTTTAATCAATCACTGAAAACTTAAAAGTTTGAACCACACACTTTGTCCAAGGTTCTTTGTTTGCTGTGTACCTAGGGATTTACTAAAACTAAAAAATAATTCTATAAAGGAAAAATGCTGTACTGTGACAGGCATCGTCAATAAGCAAGAAAGTAAGTAAACAACAGACATTAGTGAATTGTTTTGAGAAAAGTGAATTATGGAACAGAAATGATGATAGAACAAAATTACTGGATGCTAAAATTGCTGAGATAATAGTGTTAAACGACTTGTCCTTTAGTCACGTGGAAGAACGTGTTATGGAAGCTTTGAACGTCTTATGGAAGCAACGTCTCCGCGATATAAATTGAAAAAAAAAGAAAATTTCATAGAGACAAGATCAACACCTGGTTATCTAGGTTATCTTATTTTTCTGGATCCAAGGTATAAGGAAACATTTTTGAAACCATATGTCCATTAAAGATGTACTGCAAATTTGGGGCATACGTGTAGAAAAATAAGATCCCAGGATGGAGAAAAAGAATCTGGACACACAAGAAATAAAAATAATATTGGAGACAGATTTACCTAGTAGTATTTACCTAGTAACTAATTCATCTATCTAAAATGTAAAGAAGACCTTAATAAAACATCAATTATTCTTACATATAATTTTTCATATTATTTTAAATGTATTTTAATAGTGTAGGTTATAATTTTTCATAGTGTATATGCCAGTATCAGTAGTTTTATATTGAATTTACATTTTCAAATTACGATGATTACTTGAAAACAAAACAATTGAAACACCTACAGGTTTAGCTTTAAGTATAGGAAGCTCTTGGTTACATTAAAATTTTGTCAGTGGATCGTTGAACGGGAAATAATGCGTCAGTCAATAAGGTTTGAACATAACTCGTTATTTGGAAAATGTCGTTTGTCGTCAGAAAGCGACAAAAGTTAGTGACCCGCAACCAGTGAGAGTTTATCAAGTTGATAGAATTCAACTTCTATCACGTCAAAATTGTTATATTATTTTTCACTAATATTTTGGAACATTTAAACTTAAAGCCACTGACGGTTTTGTGATTACTCGGGCTCTTCCCCCAAAAGTAAAATATTGACCCGCTCTAAAATCACCGTGAATATGCCTCAATGTATCTAACCTAACCTAACGTTTTGTCAAGAATCATGTCCGGTAACCAAGTTTTTTTTTTAGAAAAACGAGTTTATGTTAATGAGGCCTGTTTCTGGCCTGAGAAGTTCAGTGTCAAATGTAGGCGGTACCCAAGTAGTGCCATGACCAGAACTTCCAAAGGATATACCATACAAACAGCATCGGTAGTCACGACATAGTCGCAGACATGAGCTCATGAGCCCTTCGCTCTATAGCCGATGGTCAAGACTTAGGTACATTTTATATAAGTTGAAACAGAGTTACTTCGTCGTAAATTATTCTCACTTGAAATTACAAAGAAATGAATAGAAATCAAGGTTATTGTTCACTGGAAACTTCTAGCGGAAAGATTACTTACGACCCTTATACCGTCAGCCAGCTGAACACTGCTTTGGTAATTAGGAAAACCTGGACCGCAGTTAATGAAGGTTATTTTATTCCCTTCAAATTAAAGCATCAATGCACCTGCACATTTGGTCTGGTACGAGTCTTTTTTACGATCTGAACTATTTTCTTGGATACCCTGGAAGAACATTAAACACCAAACACAATGACGAGGAAAAACATTTCATCGTAGCATATTCTGAAAGTGATTCATTTACCCTACGGAATGTCTCCACACGATATTAAATCAGTTAATAAGTAAAGTCTATCTTTTAAATGGTGCAGGAAGGGACGGTAGACAATCAATCATGTATACATAACTTTAATTAGTATTCATATTACTTCAGGTTAATTAGGTTTGTATAATTAAGATTAAGTTGCTTCTTTATAATTCCATGTCAAAAATTTGATGGAAATTGTTATTATATTGATAGACATCTATTTTTGTCACTACTTATTGATTGATTTACGTTGCAGACGTACTAACAAAGTGAAAGTGCGTGGTTGAGCGAAAGGTTATGAGTCTTGATAATGAAAGACGGTCGAAACAGTGATACTATTTCTAGATGAACAGTATCACTGGTTACCTCGGCTATTTGATTCAAAAATATTTTTAACTCTGGCTTTCACTTTCAAAATTAATTTTGGGAACATCCTCGTAGGGTGAGATAACGTTTCATTTATTTGAATTTTGTGTTTATTTCATTGAGTGTTTGAAAAACAGGTACTATCATTTCAATTCATGGAACCACTTAATTGTAAGTAAATAGCTTCGACAAGTTACTTTTGATAAAAAACTTCCTTGCCCTCTGTATCCTGATCCAGTTCACAATGGTGGAGACCCTTTCAACTGCCGTGTTCGACCAGTGGCCGAGCTTGAGATCAAAGAAAGCAATCGTGGTCACCATCATGTGTTTCATCTTGTTCTTGTGCGGCCTGACTATGGTTCTACAAGGTGGCTTCTACATGTTTGAGCTTTTCAACTATTACTCCGCCGGTCTTTCCGTCATTATCTTATCAATCATTGAAGTCTCTCTCATCGCTTACGTGTACGGTGAGGGTCATCATTAGATGAATACAATTTACTTATCATATTATAAAGTTTTTGCGTAAGAAATGAAGTATTTAATATCAAGTTTAGCTGATCCTGTCTCAGCATCATCAAAATATTCTTTAACCTGTTCGAAAAATGCCTCGCATGATTTGTATACACTTCTAAAAAATTCGGATCACAATGGAATTACAGGGTGCGAAAGACACTTGAGATTTGATTTATGTTCTCAGGCAAACCGTGGAATACATTTTAATAGTAGAACATCATTGCTAACGCGAACTAATTGGAAATCAGAAGTGCAGTTTTCCGTCCATTTCTAAAATTATAATGGTGACTTTTTAAAATAAATTTCGTTGTTGGATAATTCACAGATCAAACTTCTTTGTAAAAATTGGTAAAACCTCATATCAATCCCACTAAAAATATTTTTTTTAGGTCCACACTTTTAAAGCGCTAATCTAGTGTGAATTCACTTGATCATCGGATTTTCAATCAGATTTTTGGCATTAAAATACAGTGATGGCAAAAACAATCAGCACAATAGCGTTCAAAAAATAAACATGCAGAATCCGTTTCATAATTACACTTGTGTTTTTAAGTCAACGGGGGCTGTAAAAAGAGTTAATAGTATGTCATACTTCAAAAGCTTATCAGTCCTTGGTGAAGTCTTAGGTACGTTAGAGCTTGACTTCCTCGGTAGTAGGAAATAACGCTGTCAACCGTAGCAGTTGATGAATTGTCTCCAGCAAAGCCACGGTACTGTATTTCTTTACCATTCTAAGTTTTTTCTGACCCATTGTGTGCATTGAGAATAAAGGTATTTGACTTGGGTCTTCAAAAAGAAAAAAATAATTCTCTGGTCTAAAACAAACTAAACTAATTGTTGGTTGGGCAGGGAAGTGACCAAGTGACGTGCTGATGTTGCAAGTCATCGCTAGGTTTCTCTCACATTTCTATGGTGGGATCTGTAATCATGTAGCGGATAAGGTCAATCCTGACGCCGATTTGACATGTAAATATTTTTTCTTGTCGCACAAGTATATTTCTTTTGCAAAACGGTGCATAACAGTATTTTTTAATTGCTATATGTATTTTCCCCCCAAAAGGTTTCCGTCGGTTCATGGCACATGTAACAGAAGACATGGGCATCTGGGTACCCAAGCCCCTCTATGGGTATTGGGCTATCACCTGGTGTTTCCTCACGCCTGTCTCCCTAGTGGTCAGTCACTATACGTCTCACACACCTGTTACCTGTTTTACCTGTTGATAGGAATAATGATCGCATGAGTAATGGTTACTGAGAGCTTGAAGGATCTTTGTAGGAACGCCTATTTTTGACATCACAATGATCATTAGTGTGAAGTGTACATTAATTTCATGATACGTAATAAGTTTATAGGTTCTAGTAGTACAATCTATAGATTCCTTACGCACGAGGGGATCTATAGAGTATGATTCTGGGCCATTCATGGTAGCACATAGTTGTGTGAGTGGTTCTTAAGCCTTTTGATGCCTTTACAGATGCAAGTCGCTGAAAACCATGCAGAATACAGTTTTTGTCTTTGGGTAGAGGCTATTATTTTTTAATTGTTTATGTCTAAAAAACATAAAAACGCACTGAAATTTATTTTTAACTTTAATTTTGTGGGTAGGATAATTACATCATAGAAATTCATCTACTCCCACTGAGTCAATCGGGCCAATTTGAACTCTGCTTTGCACAAATTAGATATAAAATGATAAATGATGTAATGATGGTGCATATTTATTTTAAAACTACACAAATGATATATTAGAGTCATTAGAAATAAGTAGTTTTCCGCAATTTGCCTTTATGCTGTAAACTTTTTTCCCGAATCAGACTTTAAAAATAGTTTTCTATCATGTTTTCACTATACGACCGTTGCTAATGGAGTTCAAAGCCCACTATATCCTGGAGAAAATCATCGACCAGTTCCTCGCAGTGCGCCTCATGTCCTCGTTAAATTTATTAAAATGAGCGTTAATAACATGCACTTTAAGAGATATCCCGCAACCCATCTTGCTATAGATTGTCACCAAGGTCTCAACAAAATCTACCTCATTTTTGGTTTACTATTCTTCAAGAAGCTAAGAACCATAATTAAAACAACTGTTACACGCTGTTTTCTCACTCCTATTGAGATCCTTTTCAAATTCCTTATTTAAATTCCTCCATGACTTTATTTATTTGTGGACTGACGAACACACCAGCTTCCACTTCTGGTGTAGACAGCTGAGGGAAAAAATCTTGGAGACACCTAAAAGCTGCAGACTCACTATCTAGGGGTCTGACGGATGATTTCATGAGGTTAAATTTTAAGTGCAGTGAAGAAAACAGTACTTTTCTGGGCTCCAACAATGTCTCCCATTTGACATTGTTCTTCCCCACACTAATCTCTGTCCGCTGTTGCCAGTTCCATTTGCAGTAGTAAGCCACAGTCCCAAGAACAAAGATGACGAGGAAACTTTTTAAAGCCACCTATGGATACATCAAAATGGCCTCCAATTTGAAGTCACCAATAACCTCCCAACCGTACTCTTGATGTGTCAATGCATCTAGGAATATCATGACAATACTGTATTCATCTTCGAGTTGGACAGAGAGAGGCTTGTGGAAGAGAGGAATACATACTCTCGTTATGAAGCAGCAATGCTCTGAGACTTATGCATGGGCTATCGATAAAGATGTGCCCTCTTTGGATTCTAAAGGATTCCAATTGTCACAAACAGTCCAGTCATATTGTGGCAAGAATATAGCTTGACGAATAAAAATTTAAAAAATGATGGGAGCAGTAACTCTGACCTGATATGTGAACACTTGCATCGAACAAATTTCACTGTTTTAGTCTCGACGCCAGAAGCTCACCATTTGACTTCGTGAGACCTAGATCTTTGATCAGGCCACTCATGACTGGTTTAGGGTAGCATGGGTTTCTCTTCTCAGTTGAGTCTCCAAAATCTGCATGATTGTCATCATCCTTTTCTTAACTACTCTTCTTTTGGAAACACTGCAGCTTTTGCTTTAAAGAAGTATGCACGGGAAGATCAAAGCAGGGTTTTACTAGCGCAATGAATGACAGTAGAACCTGTATAAATAATAAAAGGTGTATTTTTGCCTACTCGACGTTTGGAAGGGTTCACCATGAAGAAAAAACAACTGCTTGAGCGTTGATTTGGCTATCCCAAAATTGTTGGGACTGCAAACTTCATGACTCTCTTTCCCCTTAGCTACCATTTTGTAAAAAGCAGAATGAAAACATTCCTTGAAAGATAATCAAATTTTCAAGATAAATGGAACATGAGCTAGAGCTCCTTGAACAACTCCGCTAAGAATTAAAACATACGTATACAATTACTAATACAATTTACTCAGCGCTTTTTCTAAAAAATTTGAACGAAAAACAGCATCCAAATAAGCAAATCACACACTGTTTATGTCTTGGCATTCACAGTTCTTTTACAGATTTTGTAGATGAAACGAGGCACCCAAAACCCGTCTTGATTCCTAACAGGAATGCCAAAATATGATTTGTAGGCCTCCCACATTCTTACAGATCTTATCACAAAGTCTTTTTTAGCTCTCGTTTTAATAAATTCGCTGCAGACTGAACAGAGAGTGTCTGCTGGATACGTAGAACCTCCTGACACCGTGTGTGACGAATGCTGATAATAATTATGAGTTACGATCGATATGTCTACACTGTGTCAGTTAGAGGTAAATGAATTCATTGATCGGACGTTTTCTGTGTTTGTAGAGCTATCTCCGTTGCCAGAATGTTCTAGAAGCATGTGAAGTCCATAGAAACATTGATATGGAGACATACGTTTTTAACATGTTTAGAAACACACATGAACGCTCAAAGCGTAGCTTTCCCAGTCAGAAAACAAATTTTCAAGGGAATAGTTGCCCTTTTTTATAAAAACATACAAGAAATAACATTTCATAACCAGTTCTAAAAATAATTTTGTTCCCAGGTGAAATCAATTAACGATATATTGTTTAATTAGGGCAGAGTAGAGAACTCAACCAAAAATAACTGAATAGAAAAAAGGGTAAAAAAGTATTCAGGGTTAGAATGTTAAATACGCTTTTTTATTGAGAACAATGTCCTATATCACGATACTAATCGTAAAATGTATCCAACTCCTAGAACAAAACAAAATGAAGGAAAACTCTTATTCGCATTACTAAGCGAAGTAGCAGCACTTATTGTACTATGCAATGAACCTGACATTCTCTAGATAAACAATGAAAATACTGTTCAGATTTTTAAACCATCAAATAGACATGCAAATAAGTTTTGACCATCCTTTCTCAGGTTATCCTCGTCTTGACCTCAATGAAGTTTGAAGCACCTGCTGTTGGTGGGTACGAGTTTCCAAAAAACATCCAGACGCTTGGATGGTTTATCACCGCTGCCTCTCTCGTTCTCATCCCAATTCTTGGAATCTACATCGTATTTACTAAAGAATATGTGAGATTTCCTAATATAAAATTTCATTCCTACAAATATCTATCAGCGATATTTTTTGTGGCTGGTTATACTTCGATTATAATAAAAGGATTGGCTTCGTCCTCAATCGAGGCTACTTTATCCGATAATCATCTTCCATTTGTATTGTCAGCAAGAATGTAAAACTTCGTCGATGGCTTGAAGGCTATATTTTCCTTTAGATGGTGTTCGTTTCGATTCGATGCGATGAAGAACAGTTAGCACATACTTGCAAAGTCAGAAATACTGTAGAACAGAATTCTTTGTGTTTCCATTTATAGATACATAAACGAATCAAAAACAGTCAATAGATTTTTTTAGCTAGTGTCTGAGGATGCATGAGCTCTAAAAGCTTCAGAATACAAATTGTTTGTGATGTAATTATTATTTCAGTACTTCTTCAATTTCAAGTTACGTTGGAATGAATTTGTCTGTATTCATCTACGAATCTTTGCTGTGTTAGTACTCAAAGTGACACAACATCGTCATGTATCTTTTCTGCTAGTGAAAATCTGAAGATACGCAGTTTTGTCACTCTTTTCCGAAAACAATCAACGAAACATTTACATTACATCACGTGTCATTCTTTTTAAAGTGTAATAAAAATATGTAATTTGCAAAAGATTCATTAATTTCATTTCCTTATTTTCCTTTAGAAAGGAAAGGAATTAGTCGTGGCCACAGAAGACTTCTGCTCTGCCCACGAGCGTGCTCAGAGGAAGAAGGAACTGACGCAGCCAGCTGCCTTCAAAAGTACCATCTCTCACTCTTACAACAATGATGCATTTATGGAGGACGTCGTAGAGGTCAGACTTCCACATTAATACTGTAATTTTGAAAATTATTGACTAAGACAGTGGTTCATAGGCTTTTTTGGAGACACAAACCTCGTTCAGAATATGATGAAGGCTATGGACCACCTTCTCCATATTTATTCACATAAACACAACTCTGCAAGCCAAGTGTATAATGCACTTTGTTTACTGGTGTTTGACTATTTCATAGATATATATGCATACATATATAGCATCGAGAAATGAATTATTGATGTTTAAAACATGCAATGAAAAAGTAATGATCGTCAATTATAATTATGAAAGGCAATCCGCTCGACACCACTACTACCCTCTATTACTCCTGTTAACTACCTTATTTCAGTGTAACGGTCTTTCTTATTTGTTTTAAAAAAGAATATGGAATCATGCACAGGACTTTGACGAGGTAACACAAGTATCATCCTTGACATTAAATCTGTTTCGACTTCTTGATTTGATTGAAATAAGTGCTGAAACTCTGAATAATGAAGTATGTGCTAGCAATGGGAACTAATGTGCTCATAGCTGGCTTCCCCAAACGAGGGTATGTTCACATCAAAAGATCTTTAGGCACTTCAAGTTGAATTCATTCTGCTACCACTCCTGTGACATCCGGTCAGTGAGGTCATCTTTGGCCATGTCTTCATCGATGGCATAGTCTATGTTTACTGGGAAAATATTACAAATCTATGTTTCAAATTTGATGGTCACCTGATTCGTCTTCCTCTTTACCAGAGTTTTGAAAAGTATCCGACTGTCAGCAGAATTAGGCTGACTCGATACTGTTGTTTTACATGCTGAAACACTTTTTATGTTGTAAATTTTGCGCGGTGACCTGCCTCCTACCTCATGCTACACAACAGTTGTTTGGACAGAGAGGTTTTCATTTTATTAGTAGATTTCATAATGGTAACGAAATGGCTTTCAATAGAAAGATATACCTCTTTTATTCTTTCAAAGATCATATATATTTGCCTGTTAGGCTAATACATGAATGAACTCCTCACCGTGAATCTGTTCTGACAGTATACTTTTTTGCTCTGAAAAAGCAAGGGAATTTTTTGACACTTCACAATATGAGGCGTTCAGTGCGACATAAGCAAAGATACCAGAAACAAATTTTGATCAATAGCTCTAGAAAATTTGCAAACTGTTAATTCCCATAACATATTTAATTATGTACACATCAATGTTTTCTTAATCTCATTAGCTGACTTGGTCAAAAAATTAAGTTTGACTGTGAGATTTTGGTACCAAGGAAAATATTTTGTTAGCTGGTGACATTTGCCCCTATGAAACGGAACGCTTCATTAGTCCTCTGGATAGCCCCTGAACCTCTATGTGATGCAAAAGAACTTTATACTCTACTCCTATTTCTTAACAAAACCTCTCAAAATTGCGCTGGTTTATGGCCCATCGTATTAAGAAATTGAAAACCTGCTAAGAGAGCCCCCGTCACTTGTGCATACCAATGAAGGAAACAATGGATGACGATGACATAAAAAGCTTCTTATTACACGAAATTTGCCAAACTACATAGACATGCTGCCTAGCATTGCAGGTCTTCATTTGTGTTCAGAGTACTAAGAATTTTCTTTTGTTCAAAAGTTTGGTCGGTAGGTAATCTATCCACGATGCCATAAATCTAGAATTATAATTTTGTAGTTTATATAAAGGGTTCGCAAAACAGAAATTATTCTTTGTTAGTATCAATTTACCTAGTGAACGAAAACCAATAACTGTCTTCACAGAGAGACGTCAATAGTTTCATCCAAATACATGCTAAATGAAAATGATACAGCTGCCAATTCTTCTATTACTTATTTCACAGCATACGGAGACATTCTAACACTTTTGGAGTAAATAACATCATTTGACGAGGAGAGTGTTTCATATTTCTTCCTTTGTTCAAGGGTACAAACTAAATTAGCCATTTCTATGGCATGTGGTTTTAATAGGGTCTCTCCAATTAGGCGTATCATTTTTGCTTGACAAAGTAATAAGCAGTTTCGAAGAGCGCTTCAAAGTAATGATTTTGCGTTAGAACAAACTAAAATCTTGTTAAAGTTTGAACTTTCTGAAATTGACTCTTTTTCTCAAGAAATATACCAGCACTATCTAAAGCGCTTGTAGAATGAACATACATGAGATACTCCGTTAGGTTAGCTAGCTTCATGCATTCTTGCTTTGGTAGAAAACCTTGCCACTCACAAATACTGCGGCGTTTGTGTCCCACATCGTTTGGAGACGAAGGTACGACCAAAAAATAATCCTCACTGTATTTAAATTTTTTTAATTTACAGCTTGGACTGTTCCAACTATTCATGAGTGTAATTTACATCAAAGAGTCGTTTCTATTTACCCAGGTATTTAGCGAAATGCCTCAAAAAATACACATACATATATCTTGAAATTGGTTATTTTGAGAGAGATATGAGACTTTTTCTTAAAGATTTTGACAAAGTAAATGAAACTAAGAACTGACCTAAAAATGCAGCATATTCAACAGACAACATTTCGGCATGCAGACATTTCATTTGTAGTGGTTAAATAGGCAAAAGTTAAACTTAAAACAAACCAGAAATAAAACAAACATACATTTATCGCAGTATCTTGAGCCTTCGTTGTCTTACATACATGATCCGAATTTAGCGAGTGATAGTACTTCAGCACACATACAGAAATACGTACATATGTAAGTAGGCAGAAGCAGTGCATGATTTTACATCACTTTGGTCTTTATTTGAATTAGATTTATGGGAATAAATAAAGGGTGACCCTGAAATCCAGAGGTTAAATGAAGTACAAATTGTTAAAAAGCTGGCAGTTTTAAATGGATGCTTGAAATTTTGGCTCAGAAGCTAATTGCTAACTGAGAGAGAGAAGCGAATGGGCGACCATTTTAACTTTATGTGGAAGATTCATAGAATTCAGAGACAAATAGTTCAAATGGATCTATTAACCCATCCTCTTCCATAATTGTGTTTTTTAGAATTCACTGTGTTTTAAGCTTCACAATCCTACAATAATTTAGTCGCTCAAACACATTAATATCATCAAAATTTCATTGTACTAAAGTTCTCGCAACTAGGCAATCGCTATTAATAAATTTAAGTATTAAACACGTGGTTATATAATTTCAAAACTTTTGAACTGTAAAATCTCTGCGTAGAACTCTCGATTAGAAGTATAAATGTACAAAAATTAAAATTTCGTAATTTTATATGGCCGTAGTTTACTTCATACAATGTGCAAAATAAGGAATGGTGTGTGGGAATTTTTTTTAAGATTCAGAAAACCGACACCAACTACACAGCATCGACAAAAATATATTAACATATAGGTACTAGATTTTATAAAATTCGTCGATTCAAGAGATGCTACGGCATGTATTTATTTATGTTTACAAATATACATACAGCATAATCAACCATCGATCCGTCAACCTATAAAGTTAGCAGTAAATTTGTTCCATAAACTTTCGTCTATTCTTTAATGCACCTGAGAACTTCTTATAATATTTCATAGGGTTTACTCATTTTTCATTCCTGTATTTCGACTCGGCATGTTTTATATTTCTCCCAATTGGTTCTGTTTTCGTTTCATAATCTGACGCACTACTTCCTTTCAGCTTTTCCCATTGGATTTTTCTTTGGCTTAACCTTTTCTCCTTTCCTATTAAACATTTATGTTTTATGTATCAGGAAACTTTGCCATAATTTCCTCCTTATTGCAGGTTCCCCCCGTGGACTCCCCGAACAACCAGTACCTGCACATCTGAGTACCTGCTCTCTATAATAAGTTGACTCTTGTATCGTGTACGTTATAAAATGCACGTGAGACATTTATTTCATTATAAATTAAATTTAATTCTACTTTGTTGAATACTATAAGTGCATAGGATAGTATGTTCCTACTAAACAAAGATAATGTATTCTATTAAAAGGATGGTGTGTATTTCTATTGTTATTTGTTCTGTCTTCATCCACTAGGCTTCGTCTATACTTTATTTTACTGTTCGGTGTTTGCATACTTCATGTTCACTTACATTAGAGCACTAGCACTATAAAAAGCCCCAGCAAGAGTTTGAAACAATAATTTTAAAAATGCAAGATTAAACAATTTGATGCTGCGCTATTGATGGACGCCTCATGTCATTGCCCGATGAAAATCTGATCTAGCTCTCTGAGAGACGGAAACAAGAAGTCACTACTTCGAATTGGTTTCTCTAACAATCACAACATATGCTAGAGTGTATTATGATTTGCCAACTTGAAAGACAAAATCTAGTGTTCTGCGTCATATTTTCTATAAACGTATTAACGTTTCAGTAAATGAACTCTGTGCACCTACACACAGTACACAACAATCATTACGAATCAGCGTTTGGGCAATGGGATGTACCTGATTTTTAAAAATACAGAAAATATTAGTTCTTTGAATCACAATATGTACGACATTGATTGAATTGAAAGAATTAACTTTCCACTATATCATGTTTTGATTTTCATTAGGTGTTTCACAGATATCATGAAGAACAATTTGCACAATGATTGGGCATATACGGTGGTCATTTACCTGAGCAGTTCTTTGAATGGCTGTAGTCTTACGATTTTGTCAGTAAGCGTTTTGTTATTTTGTTAGCTTTTCATTCACAGTTAATCTTCTTTGAATAGAATTGACCATGTTTCAAATATTTTTTAATTGTTTACTATACCATCTCATTGAAAATTAAAACGTTCAGTGTTTTCTGCAGCGAAACAACCGGCTAAGTATTTTTCTATCCACTACTCTTGCTGTAAATGTTCTACAAAGTGAAATGTATGCATATATTTTATTACTCTTTATTCTGCAATTGAATGAAAAAATCACTTCCACACAACTTGAATACCATTTTTTCATAGAGGGGCACTAGAAAAAAAACAACAAAACGACACATTCATTTATCTGTTCAACACCAGCATCATTGTACCTCGATATACACATATACAAGTTGAAACACCGTTGGCAAGTATCATGAGTAAGTTGTATCATGATCGCATCATTGCAAGTGTGAATAAATGATTGCTGTTACAGGACCATATCTACTGTTCTTTGCGGCTGCCAAAAAATATGTGGAGAGTAAATACTTCAGAGGACGCAAATCATGTATCAATTAGCCACGCTACACGTTAATAAGCTGCATATGACCTTACACAATTAATTTGCTATTAATTTCAACTAACAATTGACTGCTGTATTTCATATTAAGTGCAACAAGGGGACCCAAATAAAAACCTATCATTGAAATGTCAATATCACTTCGATAATCTGAAATTGAAGTAACATATTTCCTATAATTCCATCTCTGTTTTTCAATTCATGCTGAATTCAATTATGAAGTAAAAAGTTTTATGCTGATAAAGAACGTCCACTATTTCTCTATTATTGGTATGTTTATAACTTCTCTGTCCAATGTTTCACTAAATAAGGTGTAACAATTCTACGACAGAATACTTATTATAATTTATTCGATCATTCACATCATTCGGTGGATAAGAGTGAGCTTCTTTTTGAAACATTTTGATATGCTGCAGTGTTCATTCTACCATCTATTACTGCTATACTGTCAGTACCTTTTATAGAAAAACATCCCCAAACCATGATGTTGTTTTTACAAAATTTAAGTGTTGGAACTTTGTTCTTCGGTTTGAAGACGGCTTCGTTTTTCTTCTATGTATGAGTTCTTGAATTAGATAAAAAAACTCGATTTTAGTTTCATCAGTTAACAAAACTCATTCCTAAAATGATTCTTGCTCATCCTTTTGTTCATGAACAATTTATAATTACGCATTTATGTGCCTTTCCATAACAGTGAAGTTTTTTCAGACAAGCTATGCTCTAAATTGCTCCTATAAATTTCATTGTTTATTGTTCGTTTAGCATTGCAGATGAAAGTTCATGGTCGTGCAATTCTTCAAGAGTAATCATTAGATTTTTTGTACTTTTCTGTAGTGATGTGCTCCAAGATTTAAGAGAAATCTTGCGTGGAGCCCCATAGCATATTTGATTTTGAACAGTTTTATATTTTATACCCTACAATAAATGAACAAAGAGTGTTAAATCGATATTTAAGTTCTCTGATATTTTCCTGCAGCCTTCACCTTCTTTCTACAGTTTAACAATCAACTCTTTTTGCAACATCGCTATGTCTTTACTTTTTGCTACGATGATAACCTTACTGTAGGAAGTGTCAATGATGAATGCTTACTTTGCACTTTTTAAGTCGAAAATAACTACTGGTTACGTTAGTGAAATGATGTAAACTATTGTATTGGAAGATTCCTAAACTTTAAAGAACTTTAGAAGACTTAAAATGTGAAATTGACATAGTACAAACACTTTTTCACCTCAGAAATTTGAAAAAAATTGTTGTAATTCGTTTAGTGTTTGAACGTTTTTGATTTGTTTGAATAATATTATCGAAAAATTTCTCGCAGCACTATTATTTTTTTCCTTTTAATGTGTGCTTCACTTGTTAATTCTTCTCAGGCCATAGTATTTCATTGCTTACTTTGTAACTGAAGTCTCTACGATACATTTAGAATGAATAGTATCTACAGAGAAGCGAAAAGCATGAAAAAAGTAAACCTAAGTATTCGATTTGCATAAATTCATAAACGTAAACATGCCATTACTGAAACGCGGAAGCTTACAAACGTTTTCAGACACAAAAATAATTTTTCGAGTTAGTGAGTAGCAGTTATGCTATAGTAAAGGTGAAAATACATGTTGTTCACCAGAGATGACTCATTAATGTCTTCATTACACTCCCATTCATCATAATCTGTTATTTCTATTATTGACACTTGAGAAACCACAGTTTTAATTGAATAATGCATTTTGCATAATCGTCTCTTTATCTATGTGCAATGTTGTGAAATAATTCCCTTCAACTGGAAGCAATAATTAGGGCACTAATATGTTCTGCACATTATGTCTGAAGCATCTTGAAAGAAGAACAGTTTCAGGGAAACCGAGGAAGAAACAGACCGCCGAACAACATAAACGGGCAGAAATGACATGATGAGCACTACGAACCAAGACTGTACGATGAACTACAAAATATATAGTTGAACAGAAAATAAATAGGTGCAAATAAAAACATGCAGGGCCTGCGCAATACCAGGAGTAACAATACAATTTAGTTCATAAATGACACCAGAACATAAACTCTATGGAACGCACAAGAATAAAGAAAATCATTGTTTGAACAACACTAATGGAATAAACCGTAAATGAGTTATCTATTTCGTAGGTGAAAGAGAATGAAACACCGTCAGAGTTACGATATTAACGCTTAGCATGTCGACTATGCACAGTCCTACACTTTTTAGTGGACAGTAGATGAGCAATTACAATGTGATGCAGGCAGAACATTGGCTACATATACGCATTTTTTGGATAAAGTCTTCGGAAACAATCATCATTTTATCATTAATTTCGAGAAATATTCAAGGGTTCGACTAGTAATATAGAAATGAATGAATTATCAAATACTCTGTATTTTAAAATAACCGTAACACTGTTTTTTCACGGAAACTAACGAAGACTGTGATATCAGACCCAATTTATCAAAAGATTTTCCGTGATTACATAGTCCATTTTCCACTGCATCGCAACGCCTGAGTAGAGCGCGTATTATACATAGAGTACAATACTGATCCTAAATGTAAACTTTAGGAGAGAGAGGTTGTCTTGGTAGGTATTGCAGAACAGAATACTAAAACATGCTTAAACAAAACAAAGGGTGCAAATCGACCATAGTAAAAAATGCTAGAGAAGTAGCCAAAAAGAAAGATTCATAACTAACAATTGTGAAAAATACATTCAATAGAAACACTCATTCGAGAATGACGGCATATCTCTACAGCTTTGCAAATCGAGAACTAGCGGCCATTCTCAAAAGATTGTCCTTTCTTTGACTGATCACTGTTTTGGTAAATAACACATAAAATTTCTAACAGGTTTCAACAATCCGTATAGTTGAAAGCTGGTTTTATATCGTAACTAAAATTTCATAAAAAGAATCGCTTAAATGATGCTAAAACAACACGTAAATTTGTAATCATTTAGTTCGTGTAACAAAAATCATTAGATAATCATACTCATATACACTAGTACCTCGGTTAACAACCACAATCAGTTCCTGAAAACTGGTCGTTAACTGAAACCGAATCAATTTTGGAGACATGTTTGAGGCATATATTATGTAAATAAAGCACTAAAATAACACAAAAACACTGATACCGCACGATAAAAATTGGTAACGTCCGACTGTAACAACGTCTCGAACGCGACTGAGGTTGGGATACCACGTGGGTTTTTTGTCTTCCAGTTCGTTTTCCGAAAATTTGTTCGTCATCCGGGACAAATTTATAGCAAAATTTTTGGTCGTTAACCGATTTGTTCGTTAACCTAGACGCTTGTTAACCGAGGTTCTACTGTAATTAGTTTTCTCGACAAATCTTCATTATGAGTACCGTGAAGCTTACCAATAATTTACTAAACCATACTTCAAGAAAAATACTCAAGCTTAAACAGAATTTTAGCATCGGCATTCAATATTTTGTTTAAACTTCGTTGAGTTCCCTCAATAGGTCTTTTGAATGACATTAAAAATTGCTTTTGTAGTCGAAAAATTTGTCGAACGATTCTCTAGGCTCAGCAAATGTGAATACAAGTCACTGAATGGGTTTTGACGACGGCTTTGAGCAAATTCCTCAAAGTTCATGACTACTGCAAAGGTTACCCTATTTTAGAGGACCTAAATTTGCTGGTACTGAATCCAGGTATTCAATCCGATTTTCTTGGATGGTCGTCGCAAAACAAAGGCTTCCTAAACGACTTTCAGTTCGTGAGGAGAACTTAACTGGCAAAATGTATCGTCTTGGAGCCTGAATGTAATAAACCAAATGATTGCTTGAATCTTAATTTGAAATCTGTGGTTCTTCAATGATCCTGATGAGACAGGAGATCTTCAAGTGCATGAAAATTTGTACGTGACCATATCGATATTTTTACTCGTGAAGTAGGCATATTATGTGCATGTATAGTGATCATTGTGTATAGCAAGTATATATTTAACACAGTACATATGTACGTGGCCTTTTTAACACAGAATAGGAGAATCTTAACCTCATGCGTGAGAAGCATTTTGAGAAACAGCTTGTATTCAGTTCCATTCTTATTAATCCGTTCCGTTCTATATTAATTTCTAATAACATGGCTTGCAAGAAATTCAAATAGGATTTAGCTAAAAAAATAAATAGAAATAGATGGTATCTGCTTACAAGCTATAATTTTACCTCTAAATAAATTTATATTTATTTATATTTAGATTTAACAGCTTGATCTATTTTTCAAATACCAGAGTAGTTTTATTTCACGAATGTACATCAGTTTAGTTAAAGAAAATAAGCGACTGCTACTATTTGAATAAAAATAAGACACAGGACAGAGTAATGGCATTGCTTCTTCCTCAAACAGCATATCTAGTCTTTCACTTCTCTTTCTTTAAATGCAAGTTTGCTGCTTGACTTTGTGAAATAAAAATTGCTGATTTTACTATATGTACGAAGAACCTTTAGTTCATGGATAACATGGCATAAGCTAGAGCAGAGTACGGAAACACAAGTACATATATGCAATTGAAAATTTGTGAAACATTGAAATATTATGATGTCAATTATGAAGACAAGTCCATGAGCTCCACACAGTAACTTGGGAATTTCTGCCCTAGTCACGTTGCAACGGTACACAACAGCTTCATCTCCGTACCTTTTCCAGACATTTAACAAATTAAATGATATTTATATCCCTCGTCGTTTAAGATGCAGGAAAATTAAAGGAATTAATTTTGTTATGGACAACGATGCAAACAAAATTGAAGGAACTACGGACATGGAGTATGCATGCATGAAATCCCATGGGTAACCTGATTCAAATAACTCAATGTACAAAAATTACTGCATAATTCGAAGAAAAACGAAAGTTCAGCTAAGCAAAAGTTCTCAGCCTACTCGAGTTCGGTCTCCAGATAAAGAAAGCCTTTGATTTTCGCTGAAGCACGAGGCCCTACTTTCAGTGTTTGGGGAGAGTGTTTGCTAGAGCGCTTTACTGAGACAGATCACCTTTTGGCAAACAGTGAACATTTCGGGTAAACAGATGATTCTGTGAGTTGACGGTGAATTGCGCGGCGCAGCTCTCGCTGACTTAATTTTGTTTACTTCCTGCAGAAATCAAAGGATACCCTTTCTGTACAACCAACGAAGTTTGATCCGAAAGAGGCTTTTCTAAGTGGAAATGAGGTCATAATGTCGATTTCTTCTGAAGAAGTGTGGAACAATTTTCGGATAGATTCTTGGTCGGATAACATAACAGTTGGATGAGAAAAAACAAAAACGTAAAAGGGAAGGAACATAACGTGAAAGGAAACGGATTTAACAGTAAACGTTTTGGATTGCCAAAATCCTATCTTTAGAGCTGAAATAGAATAAAGTTAAACTCAAAGTACTTTGAAAGTAAATGAGAGAAGTATACGGTGAGTTCTATAACCTAAAACCAACTTTCGCACACTGCTGAAGCAATTTTAGCAGGTGCTTCCACTTTGTTACATTCACACACCCATATACACTTACACATTCAGGATGACGTTCGTAGGTGATAACAGTGCATAATTTGAAAACACTATGGTCTTTTACTGAGAAAAAGAAATGATTAGGCGGCCTCTTCTATGGGAAATTCCTGAACATTGACTGTCTCTGGTAAACTATTGAACTTTAGTAGTGCCAACGTAAGACTTCTTCTTCTTCTCAGTCAGCAATGAGGGATCTATATCGAAAATTCAATCATCCATTCAAACTGCTATTTTGTAAATTCTCGAAAAATAATTAATGAGCAAGACCTTCAAATATTAGAGCAACTTGTTTTGCTTCATCATAACGCTAACATAAATAAAAGCTGAAGTGTTTTCAAATTATACATTGATTAACTTACTGACATAGTCCTGAGTGTGTGTGTGTGTGTGTGTGTGATCAGGTGTGGGTGAGTTGGTGTAGGTGTACGACTGTCAATGAGTGGAGGTTCATATTATGCATTTCCTGCAATTACCGTTGTAACGTTTCTTCACATTGTACACATGACTGCTAGAAGGCTCTGAAAATTATACCGAACCTAACCTCACCGAATTATTAGCTTATAAAGCTCATTATTAGCTTATTAAAATTGTAGCTACAAATTTCAAAGAAGATAATCTATAGTAGTGCTCGAAATTCTCTGAATTAGATTTTGAAATTTATCAACAATAATAAACTGGGAAAAATAGGGAAACAAATCACGAAATATTAACAGAAACTTCGAATAAATAACTGAAATATTTTATAAAAAACTTTCAGTAACAGTGCGACAATAATTATCAACAGAAGTGTATCAATTGTGTGGCAATTTCGATTGAAGGTTGTTTGAAGCTTGACTTGTGGGTCTCTGGTAGACGCTTTGGGATAGACCTGATGTCGCCCGCAAGTAGGAAGTGTATTTGGGTTTGACATTTGAATTGATAGGCAGAGAAAAGAGAGCAAACGAAGAAAAAGGATCGAGAAAGGAGGTGTTGTATGGAGCAGACTGGAGTTAATAATGTAGTAGTGAGCTGTGGAGTGAACTGGAGGCGTCCGGGTGAAGGAGCAGGCATTGCTTCAGGAGTCGGAATCGCTAGCCGAGCCGTCAACGTCATAAATTCTCCAAATCTTGCTTAACCTATTTTTCTTCTGTCCTTGTTTGTATGCGTGAGTCCTTTATATTTTTTATATTGAGTTGTCAACTATAATGCTTATTTTGCTTCTAAGTTTTCCTTGCAATTTAAACTTACGGTTTTTAGAAACCGCATTAAATTACTAGTCAGCTTGCTGGCGAATTAAAAGCGGGTCTATTCGTCAGGACAAGTTCCTTTACTTGCCTGTGAGTAGCTTGCACATTAAAAATCTTTCTCTACATTTTTCCTGAGCATTTGAACCTTAAAACTATCCTTACTATCTTCTTCCCCAAGGAGCACTTGCCTCTCTTTAATTTCCTCTAAGTCTTCACATTACTCTTCTTGACTAATAGTCACCTCGACACTGACGGCACTAAATAGTCAGGTGATTGGGGTTCCTAAACGTGTATTAGTTGTGCAAATAGGGATTGGGCGTGTAGTTTGGATATGAGCTGGCATTAGGGGTTTAACCTTTCTCCCGCTGTTTTTTGTAGTATAACTCCGCGACACTCGTGTGGGATTACGGCAGGGAGGCGTCCAACTCATGGTCTTAGTTTCTCCTCCGTCGGTGCCACGGGTACTGCAGACGCCGATCGGGTAGCTGGGGTTTCCGAACTGGATGGGAAACTGGCCTCGTTCTTTCCCGGAGTTGCCTCGTCCTATCCTCAGAGTCCTTCACGGCCCTACCTTCCTCGTGCTGAAGCTCCTTTCTTGCTGGGTCTTTGACCGCCTCCTCAGCTCGGTCAACTTTTGATTTTAACCGATAGTGCCCAAGCCGGAAGACTGCGCTCTCAGAGTCCGATTGCGCCGCTGGCCAGTTTCAAGAGAGATCGCGGCTCGTTGCAGCGGCATCGAGATTTTTGGCGTCTTGTGGCGAAATTGCCTTTGCTTTGAAATTCGAAAATAAAATATGTTCCTGCTACCGGAAGGATACGGTCCTGCTTTTAAATTTATAAATTGAAAATGAAAATAAATTGTTACAAAGTGAATTAAAAAGTATTATTCGTTTTAAAATTAAAATTAATTATAGTGATTCAAGTTCGCAAACTGAGTACTGTATTCTTAACCTTAAAGCACGATGGTGTGGACAAATCCCCACAATTGAACTTTGAATAATGAATTTAATAACCATTAATTAATTCAATGATTAGGAAATATGCACAGCAAATATTGTTCGAAGCTGCTGTGTAATACCATTAGTGTCTGTAGTAAGAAATCGGGTACAATCTTAGTAACATATTTTTTAGAGATAGCGAAAGGAAGAATATCTAATATCTGGTTTTACCTACTCTAATCGTAGCTTAATCATCATTTCTAGTATTAAATCCAAAAAAAAAGCGGAGCTTCAATTCAATGAAAACAAAATGCATCCTTAGATAAGAGAGTTTCAACATGGCTTGGCTTATTCATATTTACTCTGCACTCTGAACTGATCTGCCATTAACATTTTGGTCCCAGTGTACCAACAGTTTCATTTGCTTGCGGACACCAATCAAGGACCTGCTAGATGCACTCAGACCACCTGTCAGCACTTACGTTTCGTCTGCGATCCGTGTTCTCACTTCAATTACTCGTTCTGATCGCCTATTAAGGCAAATGCAATCGGTCTGGCAATTGGCGCCTTGGTACAGCATCAAACAGCTTTTGATAGATGAGAGAGCAAATAATATTTTGTTAGTATTTAACTTTCACTAACACTGAGAATATAATTGATTGTCATGTCCAAATCGCAACTACTGTGGTCAAGTCTAACTACTGAGTCCAGGAGTTATTATTTCACCTCAAGTTTTGTTTGGTGTACGTCCCTGATATATTTACCAGGTTTATTTTTATCTATGGGTTAGTAGGTATGAAGCTAATACCACAGAGTTTATGTGGCAGGATGGAAAAAGTTTGGATTGTTGTAAAGAGGAATATTGTCCATGGTAATGATGTCTTCACGACGAGAATTCTGATATCATGGATATTTTTCCGCGACATTGACTCACATATTTGAGCGGCATCAATCATGTGAGATTACGAGTCAGCTTTACTTGTTGTAAGTTCTTCCAGTACAGTCATGAACTCCGTACCATCGCATGAGGATGGGTATCATAGTAAAATGTATAATATTCGGTTTTTGTTCGACCGTTTCATCTAATATCACACTTCCGTTGATATTTAATTCATGCTTTTGATATAAAAAATAGTTAATCATTAATCAATACTTTGAAACTACAATATACATGCATCGAAACTTGTAATTGAATTCAAAGAAATCACCAAGCTTGCTAAATTCTCATATCATGTAAATTCTGGCCATCAAGTTAAGTGGAATGAAATAGCACAAAAAGATTTTGATTTTAGTGTAACTCCCCAGGATGTGTGTTGCCATAGTTTGATGCAAAATGAGTTTTTTCCCAGGGATAGGCAGTGTTTGTACGGTGGTGATACGCATTTCTCTCCATGCACTTAAGGGAAACTATAAATATGTATAGTTATACATAGGTTACGAAAAGGTACACCGAAAACGTCAGTTAAATTTAAATTATACAACTCATTTCAAAGAGCTGAATAGTTTTGAAAAAATGGTGCCAGAATTATATGCAACTCTATTTTTTGATTCTCACTCCCATATATGTTGTTCATAAAAATTAGCAACACTTGGTATACTATATAGTTGTTATATACTATATAGTTGTTATATACTGCTGTTATATGCCATATATGTTGCTCATAAAAATTAGCAACACTTGGTATACGTACTATACTACATATTGCACTATATGGCAATACTAACACGTGCTCGGCTCAAAAATTGTAAAATGATCTGCGCAATAGCAAACAAACAGCGGCCATTGACTTGAATTCTTACAAATTTGCATGCATACACACTAAGCACCGAGAAACTAACGAACACATCTAGAAAATCAATAACAAAAAAACTGTGTGGGTAACGAATTATGACTCTGGTACGAAGAAGTTCCTGAAGCCTCTTTCATGCTGAGAACCGTCACAATAACTGGGGAAATCACTAAATTCAGATAAGTGGGTTCAACAGATGTGAATTGTTGCTCACCCTAATACAATTTGTCACACCTATAAACTCCGCGTTTTGGTAACAGTGACATCCAGTAGCTGCATCAATTTTCAGGTCTTAATCTTTTTGTATTTTTCTCAAAGGATATTTTAAGGGAAAGGTTTGCATCACGATACCTGACACCTTGTAAGCGTGAGAATAAAATAATAAATGATAAATCAATCTCAAAAGTTCCTAGATGTTGAGTAAAATTGTGAACAGTACTAGTAAAAAAGCATGTGTGTTTTTCCTATTGGAGAATCGCCCCACTGATATTGGGCTCCAGAGCTAAAATCTGAATTAGAATTAAAAGTAGCCACTATAATTTTTAACTATCCAATTTTGCATTTTAATATATGTCTTATTATTGGTATGTTTCATGAGTACGATGAATTGCCCGTATTTTTCTCCGTGGACGTAGAAGAGTGCATTCGACATACACTTGAGTTGCACAACAGTTGGCATTTAATCATACAATATAGGTTACGAAATGATTAGGTGTCTATGGAAAACTGAACTTGAAATATATGTTTTAACTCAATGGGCCAAAAACAGAACAAAGCTTTTACAGCACATATCCAATATAATTCACTAAGTTGATAAATATTGTCGTTTTATGTTTTGCAATTAGTAAAATTCCTACAAGGCCTGAGGCCAACACACAAAAGCTCAATTTATTTCGAGCTTTTTTATAATGGGAGCTTTGAATATTTGTATGGGCAACAACAGGTGTTTCTCACGAGGATTTCATGATCTGAGGCACCCGAATTCGTTTACGATATCTCAGTGGAAATGATCCTGTTGTGATATTGTACCATTTCTGTTGGTCTATTGTTGAGCGCCTGAACTGCTAACGGAAGAATTGCATGAATAAATTCAGTACTTTACCGCGGAGTTGTTATCTGGCATTCCATTTTGGAAGAGATCATGAGAACTTCTGCAACTCAGTTAATGCTCAAAAACAGCATCAAAGTTATTTGCATGATAGATCGAAATTGATTACTTTAAATTGTTTTAGTTTATTATGAATCAGTACTTTGCAAACGAAGAGAGAGTCATTTTCCTACTAATATATTCCACAACCTTTGGGCAACATTTTTAAAGACAATTGAAACTTCTATATTGTACTGTATTTTGCTACTTGAAGAATCTGTTAAGAGTTCTACTGACTGTGTTCACATTTCATTTGTTTTATTCAAAATTGGGTTTAGTTTATCACAACAGTTTACTACAGGATTTCTTTACATTACATTGCCGAGTAAGAACTCTTTTACGTAAAGAATAATCATTGCAGAGTGTGCGTTTGCCAAATAATTGAAAAATGTATCGAAAAGAGGTAATAACTTTAATTTACATCCACGTAAAAACACTGAAGCTTCGAAAAAGTATTTCTAGTATGAACTAAGTCAGTTCTAATTTTTTTTTCCTGAGTTTTATTTGTCTTCTCTTATTCAGTACTTTTTGATAACTATATGGAGCCCCAATGGGAACATACGCCGTAAGTGAAGTCGTGGCTCGCGGAAATAACTCTTGTGCTGATTAAAACCTCCCTCAGAGGATAATAAGAGACAAATCCGACTAAGCTTTTCCAGAGATGGCTGAATTTTAAATTGCCTTGTCAAGTGCATATAATACTTCTCGTTCGAATAGATACAGTCAGTGAGAATAAGAGAATTCTACTGCTAGAGAATTCATGTCGTTTCAAATTCCTTTTTTCTGAGCGAGATTTCATATCAGAGCTTGTAAAAATTACGGATTCTTGCTATGCAATGCCATTTTTTCGAACAACAAATGCACTAACAACTTTTTAATACGGCATTCTATCTTTAAACTGAGATTTAATTTTTGTAGATGCATTTAAAATCAAGATCCCTGTTGTAAATGATGCAAAGAGAGCTAGACATAAAATAGTGACATTGAATGTTTATGTGGCCCCATATGCTGCAACATAAGTAAATACCCTGCTTTAGAGTGTAAATAACGTTTTAGTGAATGAGTTGAAGATATTTACTTCCCCTGGTAATATTTGTAAAGTAGCCGAAGCTACTGCTGATGAGCAATTATATAATATTTCGGTAATATGTGTGAAAGTAAATTTCTCTGCATTACACTGTGAATAGTAAATTGCAATTATATACATTCTACATTTTAGTTTACATTTTGAGAAAGATCTGTCAGAATACGATACTGAGCTGTATCTGAAGCAGAGTTATTGCAGTTTTCTCTTTTCCGCCACAGTGCTCGAGTGGTGAACATTTTCAGCTTAAAAAGCTTGAGATCCAGCTTTGAATAACAAAGCAGCCTTGGGCTGTTTCTACTTTATCATCAGTTGACGAGATTCATGTTCTGCCTGCACGATGCCCGAAGTAAGACTAGACTTTATCAAGCTCATCGAAGTGCTTCTACAAACTACGGCAAGTTGTAGCGCAGAAGATAGGACGGCCTCTGGTGGCCTCATCACTACTTTAACGTCCGCTACGACAGTAAAGGGTTAAGATGTTAGGCGGTAAGACCTGAAAGTTCAATGTGTACATCTAATGTGTACAAAATATGAATGAAGTTTTGTTATTTTCTAAAAAGCTTTAAATAGCTATGGAGCATTGAATTCGTATTTCTTTTTTGCATGATGAAATTAATAAATAGGAAGCCTAGATATAACTAAGACTTATAAAAATAAAAAATGACACTATATAATCACAGTTTAACATACAGTTTAAATTACAATGTAAAACCTCAAGAAACAGCAAACCTCCCAAAAAAAGGCTAATAAAATAAGATGAGGTGAGGGAAGGGGACTGAAACAAACCTTATACAAGACTGTTGACTAGCTATGTGATGACAACATTAATTCTTAATTGTTGTCATTAACTAATTTTTATACAAACGAAGATT
Organism: Trinorchestia longiramus; assembly: GCA_006783055.1. Classification (NCBI taxonomy): domain Eukaryota; kingdom Metazoa; phylum Arthropoda; class Malacostraca; order Amphipoda; family Talitridae; genus Trinorchestia; species Trinorchestia longiramus. The sequence goes on from VCRD01000173.1 coordinate 66,507, forward strand.
TGATATTTTCTTGAGAAGGAGTTTTCAACATCAAATGTAACTTTAAAAATTAACTAACTAAACTCAATGGACAACGGTTATTCTATATCGATAGCGCAGTAAATCATACGTAACAAGTGAGTGATTAAACCGAAAGAAATATGGACGTGAACTCAAAAACAAGTCAATAAAGAATTATTCAATCTTATAGTGTGATGCAGTGACAATTGAAGGGCGGATAGCTTTAGTGATCTACAAGGTGTTTTCAAGTTTTAACTTTTCCAATGTTTTTTCTCAGAATTTGAAGCAGATAGAACCATAGAGTTTGTTTCAAAATACACAGGCACCCATTATGAATACGTGACAGAGGTGGCAGCACTGTAAGGCGCACAAAACTCTAGCAGCAGTGAGAGGAAGAACTGTTTATGATACTCATAAGATCATTGTTTTTATCACAAGAATAGTGCATAATTATTCGTTTCTGTATGGAAGTGGTCTGACATCGGTTACAATTTTTTGCCAGTTTAGTGAGACATGTGGTGATGGTGTCGTGGAGCTGTGTAATGCACATTTGTGGGTACAACAGTTCAGAGAAGGCAGAACGTCGGCCTTGTTTCAGAGGGTCTGAAGACTCATATTCTAAGCACCACGCTCGTAGTATAATCTAATATTGTTCAAAATACTCTAAAAAAAAATGAATGAATATCTACTGTAAATTTATTCTGAATCTGAGAAATTTCTATTAAGTTATTTTGCAATACTAAGCAACACTACTGAAGGAAAATGATTTTTGAAACTTCATTGTTTCCTCTCAATCTGGTGTATTTTTTAGTATGGAATGATGACCTAAAGAGAATTAAAATGACAGACATATATGTAATTCAGAACACCAATTGAAAATCAAACATCTGTGTGACGATAATCAATTGTAAAGGTTATTTATTTATGTAATGACGTTTTTCAATGAACTCAAACAACATTTTTTGAATCTATGTAATTTTTATGGTGATAGTAGGAACAGATTTCGAAACCATTTTAAAGGTATTTTCCCATGCTGATTTCGAAGTAAATCCTCGCCTTTTTGCATAAATTCGTCGCTTTATAATGGCCCACAAATTTTTTTCTGAGCTCCAAGGCCAATGAGTCTAGATTACAAATGTTGCTTAGTTGTATTTAGGTTCATTGAAAAAAAACCATTGTCAACATAACACAATAAAAATATTTTTTTCGAAGTGCCAAAGAAAGGTCTTGAGGCCAGCATACTGTTTTTTCTCCGTAGATCGCAACGAGAAACACCGGTATAGCGCTGCTCCCTTTCTAGCGACGAAGTTGCCCCAAACATTGAAAATTATAATTTTATTTGCTCGATGAAAGCTCAAAAGGGCATTAAAATTAACATTGTTTCTTAAGGAGGTCTTTCGAATGAGAAGCTTTTTTCCTCGGCCTGAAACGAACCTTGGGGCACTTAAAACTTTACTGTTTTTTTTGGAGAGAAAACACTGTCTCATCCAGCGACTGTCAACAAGTAACATGTACCTTTTTGTTATCAAAGGAACAATTTGACCCATTGGCATCAATCTTCGCCTGATTTGAACCCAATTCAAAATTTGTAATCCAATTATAGAGCGTCAATTTTTATCGATGGAGATCATTTTGCTTCAAAAACAGCTATATGGGATGTTGAAAAAGTTGTATCGTGATCTGTGAAGCTGTAACTACTGACATTAACAGATTCGAGTAGATATTGAGTCATTGTGGTCATCAAACGCAACGGACATTAATAACCTGCCTTCATAGTCTATCGTAAGTTAATAAGTTTTTTGCTGCCTAGTCCATTTCTGATCAATAAAGCGTGCTAAAAATTGTGCATGCCAAACATTTTGGGTCTGTAAAAATATCAAATTTCCAGGAAAAAATATTATTTTTTCAATATTGTTTTTTATTATTAAACAAAACTGTGTCAACAATAATGTTTAGAGTTCATTACATGGAATAAACTTTCCATTGACTTATTCATTTTTTTAGAAGATACTTCGAGAAATATAAGACTAGCCCATTATCGTAAGTAGCTGACTTAAGTGTTCAGAATTACGCAAAAAATCTACACTATGAAACGTGAGCGTTCATGAGTATGCCCAAAAACGTCGAAACAAATTACAAAAGTACGTAAAATTTTTCATTTTGATAAATGTCATCATACCACAATGTCTGGGTTTGAATGAAAATGAAATTAGTGTTAAATTTGAAAGTTTAAAAAATAAACAGCATTACCCAAAATGCTAACAGAACACAGGTATAAAAGGATAATTAGGGAGTGTGTTGTAACACTCTCACTGCTGGCCGTTAAACTAAAGTTTTGCACCATGTACGGAACTGTCGAAACTCAAAATAATGGAGCATTACACATATTCTTCTGTTTGATGACTCGATAATACGAGGTGGCGAAAATAAAATTTCATGGGTAGCAAAATGTAGAAGGTTGGGTGTTTCCGATTCTGAGGTGGAACAAAAGCGAATTTGTAAATTCTGAGAAGTACTTCACCTTCACAGTAAAATAGCCCATCTGTCAGACGAAATGCCAATGAGTTAGGGTAATGGTATCAACGCGTTGGTGTGCTGTTCACTGCTTCAAAGAGCGTTCCTCATTTCAATGGGATGAATTCTCCGATCGAGCGATCAGCTACCGATCGAACCAGCCTAAGCCTGTTCATAGCTCTAACCTAAGCTCCCTCGACTAATGGTTTCAAGGAGAAATAGCATCTATTGTACATCAGCACAATCCATCCACAATTGAAGATTTGGAGAAATGTGTGAGCAAAACTACTGATCAAGTGAACAAGGAAAAACTTTGAATTGCAGCTGCTAGCTTTATACGAGTGATTCAGATCTGCGCTCATTGGAAGATATCTCTTTTTGAAACTGAAATTTGAGTTGTTGCACTCAATAGGTTAAAATCGGAATAATAGACTCATTTCGGAATTACCATTTACAAATATTCTATGGTATTAGTTTTAAAGAGCGTTTAGACTAGCCGCAACTTTAGAAACACGCTGTGAGTACTTGTAAGTGATTTATAATAAATATTATAATCTTAATTATATCTAATATTGACAATAGATTATACGACATAAAGTGTGAAATGAAGTGATTTTAGATTATAATAAATGTAAAGAAGTGTAAAATGATTATGATAAAATGGAAATTTTATTAACATTTAAAATACACAGGTGAGTTTGATAGCCAATATAAGACATGTGTGTAGTTAGCATTATAATTACGTCCTACACAATACTAATATGGTAGAGGTATATAAAATGTACCTCTTACCCAATAGTTGTATAATTCTTGGGACACAATAGTTATTTGACTTCTGGTACGCATGAATATGGTTCGTGGTAAGTAACGACTACACAACTCACAATACACAATTATTACATGACTTGCAACAGAAGTTTAAGTATATTTTTGAAAGTTATGTGAAAAAGATTACCTGACGCATAATAATTTCCATGATATATTCTGAAAAAGAACTATGGTGAAGAATCACGGGCGTCACTTTTGATCTTTGGGATTCCTACTCAACTTGATTGAGTTGAGTAGGAAACTCAAACAGCTGACCAACTTTTTGTTCAGCGTTGAGTTTGACTGGAAGTTAATGCCATGCTGAACAGACGAAGTGAACCACTGTGATCAATTGCGTAGCTAGAGTCGCTTGAATAGATCTTAGAAACGGATTTTACACGTTATGCACAATTGTTATTAATATCGATGTACAGAGTGCAAAAGAAAGCTGAACCCAACTTTTAATCAAGATTATTATGAAACTATTCGGGTGGAGAATATTGGTATCGGTAATACGATGCGCGTTTTCAAAGTGCGTACCGTTTTGAAGTAAAAATGAAACCAGTAGTTCTCTGCGCAGTTTGATTTTTACTTTAATCCACATTCGTACATAATTTCATAATTCCCCTGTATCAAAGCACCTATTGTTCCATACAACCACCTTTTGAATACTATCCTCGTAGAAATCTGACGCCTGTTTAGACAACCATTGCAACACGGTTGTTTTGACGACGTCATCGTCGTCGTGACGCTGACCCCCCCAGATGATCCTTCATATGCAGAAACACATGGTAGTCGCAATCGTAATGCGTCTCTTTTCCCACTTTTTAATCAAGTTTTTGCTCCAAATCAAGTTTCTGCTCCAAATATTAATGAAAAACATTCGTTTCAAACAGAATGAATTGTCATAAATGCTTACTACATTCGTCTTAATAATAATTTCAAATTAGTCAAATGTAAACCGTAGAATTATCACGGGAACTTTTTAGTTGATGCATAAACTTTAATGCCTATGAGTTTGGACTTCATTAATTTATGCAGACATAAATCTACTATAGATACCTATATTTTGTACTCGAATATCTTTATCGATATTTTGACTATAAACCGGGTTCTGTTTTTTCTGCAACACGTTGTACCTTGTTCAATACGTTGTAGTAATTTCTGTGCGTAGGTCCGTTTGTTTGCCTATTACCCTAATCTAACGCAGCTCACTTCTTGTATGCTATGTATCGAAAATTAAAAAAAAAATCTAGGATGAGAAGTTGAGGTCTAGTGGCCGTGTTTCTCGATGTGCAAGTGTGACATGTCGAGAGAGACAAAAATAACAAGTCATTACTTGTAAAGTTGGTAAGTACGCGTTGGAATTTTCGATTACCATGACAAGCACTAAAAAAGACTTGGTACTGTATAGGATTGAGTGCTGATGTTAGCTGGACGCTCAAATTACACAAGGACTGCACTTCGTATCTACTGTATTTTACAGTGTCAGTAGCAGAGTGAAGTAAAGATGTTGACAGACAACAATTTACTTGTTCTCACATTTGCTGTCTGAAAAAAGCGATTTTTCTCTATCAAAAAAATAAAAGATATTTTTTAAATGCTTTTCTTCTCCGTCCGTGAAGAAATATACCTGGTTTCTGTATTTGTGTCCTCTGTAATCAATGTCCGTATAGCCGGGTTAAAGTGCATCGAAAAACGGCAGAGATTTATCGTATAATAGTAAAGTGTCTTTTGTAATTTTAACTCTGACCTTGGAGCTTAGGATACCCAATTACAGCCACAACAAGTGCAGCTGTTGATTTGAATTGTGACACGCTCGTGTTTGATAAACATGTGACCTGGAAAATTATTTTATCAGTCGTAGCTCTCCTAATAGATACAGAAAATAGATTAGGCATGTACTGTTTGAGTGTTGATGTTAACAACGCTTGTGACGAAAAAACTATGGGTGTATGGAGAAGATTGAAAGTACCATTAAAAATTCAAATACTATGGAAGTTACTCATGGTTTTATCGTAGAGAAGTAACCATAGCACCTGTTGTCCTCAGAAATCAGAGTATCGGATTTTCGACCTGGAGAATTACTCTAAGCTAGATAGGGCTTAGAAAACATTTAATGGGCCTCAATACTTTGAAAAACTGACAGCTCTAACAATAAGTGGTGTTTCACACCTCACCAAAGAATGTTTGTTATATTATCCAAATGAATCCTCAGTACTTATTACTGACTTTCATTTTCAGACGTCCTTACAAATGTTATAAGTAAACGTATATCCACGCATACTATGCAACTATTGTTTGAAAGACGCCATGAATTTTTGTGCAGTGAATGATTTACATCTCATTTCGATTCATAGTTAGCTAGTGAACATATTTTCACTTACCTATTAAAATATGAGTATCAAACTACGTGTAAAAGAAAGATCTATCTACGGTTCATGGCAACGCACAAAAATTTACCGTTATAACACAGTTATTTTATTCTGTTTCTGTGATAAGTTTGTAATTCAATGAGATAACTTTTTCTATATGTCTCATGACTCTCCTGATATGACATTCTCTTGAAGGCCCAAGTTGTCTAATTGTTCCCTTCATCATCTTAAGTGCAACATCAATCTCTAACTTTGACTCCGTAACCACCTACATGGGACCCAAGGACACAGAACTCAATTAAAACCTTTCAAGCAGGTGTAACCACAAGGCTGTTGCCGTCCAAATTGTTAGCAAATTCTCATCCGGCGAAAAATACAACTTCTCGAATGTATCGCAGTCGGGGCAGACTTTACAGAGCATGATGAATCTTCATCGAGGAAAGTAATTGGGGCAGGCTAATGGTGGAAGTTAACGAGCAGTAAATTGTACATCAGTAAAAACTATTAGACGACTGATGTTCAAGAAACTGTAGAGCAAATGAGCATTTACGGTATCGTTATGACAAAACTGTATTCCTTGGTTTTTAAAGTGCAATTTAGTTTGGAAAAACAGATACCAGGAAAATGTTTTTAGAGTAAGTTTTCAATACAAGGTGTTAGTATGTTTCAGAACCAACAACGCTTGATTGACAGGATAATAAATGAATTGAATAGAATAAACCACGTCATCACAAAAGCATCGTTTGATTTATTCATAGGCAGCTACTTAAGTCTCATGTAGTCTAAACTTAGGGCCTAAAATATATAGGACCCTTAATCACGTAAAGGCATTGCAGGGACGTATCACGAACCGCAATCATACACAGGCCCAGGAGTAAAAATGGATGGAAGGGAGAGATGGATGGGTATTATTAATGGAAATTACACCCTGGATTTTATTACACCCCAGCAACTGTGTTTATTGTAGAAACAAGTTCCTTTGTATTAAACCCATGATGGAGCGAAGAAATAAAAATCTAAGTGGTGCAGCACGAAGAGCACTTGAAATATTTTTAGCTACTCAATTGACGATTCGCTGAAATTTCAAGCGATATTAAAGGCTAGTTGCGCAGTGGACTGAATCCACTCAGTTCGTATTAGATGCTCCATGATGAAATTGCTTTGCAAAGATAATGTCATGTTAATGAATAACAATTGAAGTGCTTACCATTTATCTGGTAAAATTGTTCGAAACAGACGTATGTAGTTAGGACTCGTATTGGTCTCGTAAGCACTTAGCAATTCTAGTGGAACTCGTAAGACATCCAGTAATGCTATGGTTATCTGTAAGACACCTAGCAGTAGTAAGAAGTTTACCTGTCAATGGATGCACTAATTTAATCTGAGATTCACGTATTAAGTGCGAGAACCCTCTATAAGCTTCACAAAATTGTTTTAGAGGAAGAGGTGGCAGCCACGTAATTACATACATCCGTATTTCCTGTGTTTATGTGACAGCTGATCCAAGGACAAACACTGAGGACAGAAACTCTGGCCAATTAGTGAAAGTTTTATTGTCAGTGAAAAGAATATCATGCACCAACCTCTTTTTGAACGAGAGAAAATATTAACCTCCCTCCGTTCATATTAAATTGAGGCTGATGAACTAATTTCTAAAAACACCTATGGAGGGTGATTTAAATTTATCTGTACAACATCTACTGGATTAATCTGTGATCAAATAGAGGCTGGAGTTTTGAATGAGCCGCAAATCAAAAAGTTTATGAAAAAATAAAAGCTTTTTGACTTCGATGGCTTATGTAGAAAAAGAAAGACGGAGTGATGTGCGTTTTGTTAGAAAAATTCTTAGAAACAAAAAGGCTGCTAACTATATGAATTTGATAGAGACATCACTTCATAGCTTCCATCACTTAGGATGCAGCGTGAACGTATAGGTTCATTTTCTCAAAAGTTATCTTGAAAAATTCCCTGCTTATCTTGGCAATGTAAGACAAAGACTGAGAACATTTGTATCAAGATCTCAAGATTATAGAGGAGAGATATCAAGGCCTATTGAACAAACTTATGATGGCAGACCACTGTTACATTATTCAACACGAGTGTTTAGACATCAAACACTCCAATCACATTTACGAAAGAAAATTCATCCCATGAATGTGTACGTAAAAGTACATTTGTTTGTGTTCATTCAATTATATCAGAGAAATAGCCTGTATGTATCTATCAATAGGCGATGTTTTTATAATGAATTTATTCTTTGAAATTGTGTCAACGTTTTAAATTGTGGTTTGAACCTACATATAACCCTTAGGAAACTATCCTTATGAAGTATATATGTAGAATGCGTCGAAAAATAAGAATATGATGTAGCGTGAAAACAAAACGTGTATCGAAAAAGTAGATGCCATATTTGGAATCAGCACGTTAAAATTAGTCAAAAAACAACTACAGAATATAAGTCAGCGAATCATTTATTGACCAGTGTCAGTCATGGATTTCACAGCTATAAACCTTAGGAAACTATCCAATATGAGGCTGATAAATTGTAAGTAACTGCTCAACAAATATTTTAGAAACAATAACATGACCATCAAATGTGGAATTTTCTGTTAAATTATTATGATTTTCTGCTGGCTACAACTTTGATTGAAAACGTGATGTAAAAACTAGAAAAATAATAATAATAACGTGATAGAACACTAATTTTAAAAGTCCTAGTGGTAGAAAAGAAGTCCGTTTGGGCATGGTTCTAGACATTAATTTGGATGTTAGAAATGTGTGTGTATTAAAGTGCTGACAGCTGTGTTTGAATAAAATTTATAATATGAGAGCTATTTGGTTGAATGCTCTGCGGAATTGTTGCAGAAACTTCTTGATCAAAGCAATAGAGAAAAATAAATGAGAATGTAGGAAACAAAGCCTTTGGAGCATTGCTTGCAGTTTAATGGTTCGTTAGAGCTTAGAAAAAGTTTCACTCAATATGCTTCGGCTCGTAATATTGTTAAGCAGAGTAAATAGCTGATTCTTGGGGTTGTTATGCCTTGCACAGAAACTGCTGCAAAATGATATTCCGTCTGTTTATTAGCAGATGATAGCAAAAGTTTTGATGCATGTGGGAATGCCTGAATATTCACGTTTTTTGCAGAACTCAGTTTTAGAGACGGCCTACTTAGAATTTTTGTCATTAAATATTTTACATGATTAATTAATTTTAACATATAGTCTAAAGTGTCCCTAATACACTATCTATTGATTTTTGATCCATCGAAACTTAAATGAATTATTACCCTTAAATTCGATGCAAAAGTTACACTATGTTTTATATTATGAATCGAAAAGGTGTCCAAGAACCACTGTGAACTAACGACATTTTGTCACAATTCTGCAGTATACCAAATGTATTTTACCATAGCTGCTTTCAATTTAAATCTGGGTAGATTGTATTTCATAAGAATATAATACATTACTAAGAAAAAGCGAGCGATTACATTATTTGTCTGCTAACGAAATACTATGTCGTCTAAAGTCATGATATCGATAACTCACAGGCTCCTTAGCCATGCAAATGCACCTCCATTATCCCCCTGTACCAGGGAAAGACTGAGATAGGAGAAGGAAGAGGAATAACAATCCTGCATGCAATCATTAATTTTATGCTATAACTGCCTGACTCAAATTGGACAATAGTTATATGACTTGTAATGTTTAAAAAATAACTCGTGGTATACAATACTCGTACTAATTGTGACACACAATTAGTACGTACCTCTTTGTACGCCATGGGTTAATGACTCCCGGTACATACTTATGGCATGACTCAAGGTAAACATTGAGTATCACACTTGACTTGTGAGCCACACAATGTGACGTGTGTCACACAGTTATATGACACGTACTATACATTAATTTTATGGCAAGTGGTGCTCAGTAATATGTCTCGTAGAACACAATAACTTCAAGAATCACATTAAACGATAATTGCATGGCACACATTCATTATATATGTTCTTTTTCACAATATTCGTACGACTTGTACGCATAAATACCTGGCAAAATGAATGTGACCTACAATTCAAATGAATTATGATGCTTAGTGATCGTGTGACTATTAATGCACAGTAATTGCATAACTTACGGCGAATCGACTCACGACTTCGGCGAATCGACTTCGGCGAATTATGACTCACAGAAGACAATCATTCTATGACTCATGATACACAATGAAAACATCTTCTGCTGCTATAACACATTTGGTTAGGATATCGATGATAAAAAATGTGACTGGAAAAATGCAGTGACACCCTACAGTAACATTTACTAGCGTAATTTATTTCTTTTTTCTTCATTCATTGATTGTACAAGAATAATCACAAAATTATAATCATATTACTTTCTCCTAAATTGCAATGATGGAGCTTAAAGATCTTATTTGAAAACTGCTATGCTTTAGTGGGATTTAGCAGGAACATCACTCGATAAGATGAACTGTAATATATTGAAAAGTCTGTTACGTTGATATCTAGTTTTGAGGCAGCTCATACAATTTTATTCAAGAAATATCTAATATACTCTTTGAACTGTATTTGCATCAAATTGGATATGAGTGCTGGGGCACAGTCCTAAGTGACTACATGGAGAATTCCTAATATTTTGGTGTTTTTGGGTAACACGTTACTTCAAACGGTTTAAAGTATACTTGAGTCTTTATATGCACAAAAACCTCAACAAAAATTGAGCGGGACGTGGTTTTAATCAGAGACAACATCAATCTTCACCATGATTTCAGCTAGTCTCAGTAGTGTAAACGTTCGGCTTGTCGCTGCAAATCTGAGCTTTCGAGCGATATTTCCTCGGCTCAACGGCTGTACTACATCTGGACTAGTTCACTGTCAAGGTGGGTGGCAGCAACAGATAGGGCTTCATTTAGCCAGCTTTAGCCTAGAATATGCACATCCATACAAGGTGTTCAATATTTATCGTTACAACTATTCTATTTATGTTTAAATAGAATCTAAGCTTTTACAAGACACTTTTACTAGATACTTTTTACCAGATAATGGCTAAAGAATAACTATAGTAGAATAGCAACTGTAGAGTTGCATAAGTCAGTAAAGTCACCAAGGGACATTGCCAAATCACTAAATGTGAACAGAATGCTGGTTTGGAGAACACTTAAGCAATTCAAAGAGACTGGGAAGGTAGCTAATAGGCCAAGACAAGGTCGCCTTCGAACAGTTCGAACATGAAAATTGGTAAAGTCCAACAGGGAGAAGCTGAGGAGGAATGGCCAAAACCCCCCAAACAATCATAAGTGACTCATGTCAAGCATTCTCCAAACGTTTGTAGCAAGTTATCGACGCTGATGTAAAACATATTGGGTAAATTATATATATTCGTAAATATTAATGTTTTAGTAATATGTTATTTTAGTTTGGTTTGTATAATTTGATATGATTAATAAATATGGGCAAACAAAACTGCAACACAGACGATAAAATTCGGACTAGGAAGGAACCTCACTTCTCCTTACAGTAACACTTTTGGAAACATGCCTCAACTATGGCCAATAAAAGTCTACTGTACTCATACCAAAAATGTCTAGTATATTAGTGTCAGTGCACCATTGTATTATGTAACTCTAAAATGGTTTTCAGCCAATATCACTCTCGTAACGCTGTAAAAGTTGAAGTAGTTGAGGACTGTTAAAGGTTCATCAAACTCAATCTGATCTCTGTAACTTGACATTATTCTTTCCTTATCACTAGTCGCTGTGCAATACCCAAGAGATATCCTGAAAAATTATATAACGTTCGAATTGAACATTTTTTTAACTAGTGAGTTTATATTACGAAACATCTTTCATCTTCATTCTTGCCATTCCTATGTAAGAGATTTCATTTGCAATGCTGCAATGTTAAGGAATCTAGAGATTTTTGAGGATCTGAGAATAAGTTCACCTTGTTTCACGGTCTTCACGCCAGCAAAGTTGCTGAATAAACGAGCAAATCACTTGTTCACGTTACTCATTACGGCCTGCTTCGGAGAGAAAAAACAGCATTAAACAATTTGTAACAAATTACAATATAGTCATTAAGGAATATACTCGTCATTGAATGCAAAAACACGTATGAAATTTCAAACATGTGTAAATCCTATACCAAAAAACTGACGCTGTATTTTTTTTATGATGAATGAAGACATGTTTACATTGCGTATTGAATCAACCGTGAGGAAACAACTGAAATTATTCAAAATACAATTATTCTTAAATTAACAGAACACTTCAAATATAGTTGAGCAACAATGCTGGTTGTAATACTTAAAATTTTAACTGTAGAAAGATATACAACACAGAAATATTAAGATGGCCCTTATGAAATGTAGCATTTTTAACAAACTTTGATTTAAGTAGCCTGTAATCGGAATTATGTATTCTCTTATTTTTAATGTTGACTCTGCTTCTTTTCTGATCTCATTGCTATACCAAATTGGGGCCAATAAAGCAAACAACGTTGCGTAATTTTTACTGAGACCCTCTACAGAATATCAAAGGGGCTTTTGCAATATTTTAATTTAAATCAGAACCCTTCTGAGAGGGCTTAAAATATTTTGTTCCAATGATTATTACGTATTTGTACACTTTTAGCTTCCCATGCGCAACATGGGTAAAATTAAAAGGTTTTAGAGATGGAATGTACGACTCAGGAAAACTTTCGAGAAAGGTCGGAAATTAATGGATGATATTTCCTAAAATAATAGATAAAATGAATAGGTGACCTAAACTTCTGAAATATCATATTGTTTACCGGTCAAATGTGAGATTTCATTCACGACAACCTAATGTTTGAAAACATGCTATGACTTTCCATGAATCTATTTTAACCAGATTAACTTAAATAATAAATGTAGATGGATGGATTTTACAGGTTTTTTGTGTAATCTTTTTCAATTCAAAAATGATCACCAGAAAAATGTAAACGTTGATGATATAATAAATTGTGTGTAAGACATTCTCATAAGTCTATTTAGTTCGATATTCTGGTTTACAAAGTGGTTGATAAACCCTCATCGTGCATTTTTTTCTACATATATCCCATTTTTCTAACGCGTATGGCAACAGAGCGAATGATATTATTGGCGCTGATATTATCTTCGCATGAATGTTATATTTCGCAAAGAATAAGCCTGCCAACAAATGGAAGACGTAATAAAAAAATGATTGATCTAAACATAATTCTGGAGCTGAAACTCGAATTCTATCGTTCCTGAGCTCCCACCGATAACTTTTTATTCTGCTGATGCAGCAAATTGGAGCTGCGCGTGCCTTCCAAACCCTGGTATATTATTAAACACTTCGGTAGTAGAAGTACAATGAAAAAAATACTTCAAGGTGGAGCTTACTTACAGAGATATAATCAAATTTTTGATACATTTAAAATATAATCGATGAATGTTTTTAACTGACAAGTTTAATGGATACAATAACGATATCAATAACGATGATAAAAGTACAATTCAATTTTTTCAATCGAGTTGTCAATGAATGTCTACTGTAAGCACCATATCCTGTTGCATCACGGTAATTTCAACTGGCATCACTATTACTCATTATTTTAAGACAATTTGAATAATACAGATTCAGCAATTCATCAGCAAACATGTCCACTTATTATCACAACTTTGAAAAAATAAAATAGTGTAAGTCATGAGCAATAAGCCGTTTGGTCCATTCATCTCTTGCTATTCATGTCTCATGCTGTCTAAAGTTAAGACATCAATCACGCACAGACACGTTAATCACACAAGCTATTTTAGCCATCTACACGCCCTTTATTCACACATAGGTATTTTAGTCACGTACATCTACCGCAATCATAGGCCCCATGAGTTAAGGATATAGAGTCAGTACGTTGTATTACCGGTGGGTTTTTACCCAATATTTGTCGACAAATTTTAGAACAGTGTCAGCAGAAACATTGTTTTCTGGCAGCTGTTTCCACGTTTTGACAATTTTAACTGGGAAGCAGTTAAGATCTTGGAATGTTATAGTTATTTTGTTTCAGTTTTGACCGTTATTTCTGATTTGCACGTTATCGACTCTGTCGAAGAGTCCCTCCAGAGAAACACCGATAAGGCGGTTGAGATACTTGAAAGTTTCTATGAGTTGTCCTCGCAGTTTTCTTTCTTCTGGAGGGATGAATTCAAGCTGGTGAAGATGCCAGTCCACCCAACTCCTCAATATTAGCTAAGAAAAGCTAATATTGAGAAGTTAGGTAGACTAAGGCGTTATAGACCAGTAGTATTATATTTTGTGACTTGTATTGAAAGCTTCTCCCAATGAAACCAAGGGTCCTGTTTCTCACATTTTTTCCGCTTGTCAGTCATGATCAAAAATTTTCGGGATAAGGACACCAAGATCTCTCTGGTGCTGCACTGCTCCAATAGGTATGCCAATCACCATGTGTTGAAAATACCGATCATTGGCACCAACACACATTACTGGACATTTATCAACCTTGAATCTCATTGGCTAGAATTCAATTTACTACTTATGGTAAACAGTAATACTCTGATTAGATAGTAACTATAATTTTCGGTTTAAAAACGACCCAACTCTAACGCATGTGTGGATATTGTAGAACAAATCTCAAGTGGAAGGTTGGGTAAAATTATTTGGAGAACAGACATGTCTGAATTTTGACACAGGAGGTACACGTCTTGAGACGGGAAAAGTGGAGACATTGTTCTACAACTGCACATACAGTATCTTCAATGAAACATTAAGATTTTTATAATGTGTTCACAAATCATTAGGGAATATTATTCGTATTGACGAAAATGATTAAGGCCAGAGTTTATTGAGGGCTGACGCAGTTGAATTTGTCTGGCTCTGTTCAGGGAAATTATCTTGGGGTTGTGTGCTTCTCAACGTTCACAGTTTGTCAACAGCTCTGAACGGAACCAGAACGCTACTTAACAGTTGCGACTGCCGTGTGTCTGCAGTTCTACCTTACCACCCGTTGACATCAAAACACCATACTTCCATCGCTAGTACAACACCCCACCGGCAGTATGGACTAGTGAAGCATAATCCCTGTAGGCGGAAGATACTACGTCAGTCCAGAGGGTATCGGGTTGCAATCCGGAGTGGTGATACTCTATGGGAGGTATGCATTGAGTACACATGCAATGAAGGCGCTAATGTGAATATCTCCTTTGTGAAGAGAACCACTGGAGCATCAGAAAACTGACGCTCTTATCGGGCAAAAATCGCGCCACAGCTTTAGTAGCTGCAGGACCAAGGCACGTCAGTGTCCTCGGCGTATTCTTTCTTGGTCGCCCTGCCCGTCACTTGTCTCGATTCTTGATGCCCTGTATAAATTTATGGAGTAGCTTCATCACTAATCCAAATGGTTCTTAATTGGTTAACATTAGTTTCTAGATTTGATAGTTGATAGTTGAAAATGAATAATTGTATATTCATAATGGATATTTAATAAACTTTCTTTTTAAATGATAAACTTTTTCTAGATGATAAAGCTTCCTCCTTTCTAGAAGATTAGATGATGATGCTTCCTTCTTTCTAATTGATAATGCTTTCCTTCTTTCTATGTAGTTGATGAAATTTTCCAAATTATTCATCAAAGCCATTTGACAAATTGCTTTGACCCTATTGGTGCAGATGACGCAGGAGGGTGATCACTTCTGCTCGTTCATCTCAACTTGGGCCCACAATTGTTACGGGCTAAAACGAAGGAACACAGAAATTCCATTAATCGAACTCTAATTTCTTTTAGCAACAGAAACGCGTAGCTCTACGTGTTACTATCTCCTAATAAAGAGAAGTTTCCTGTTGCGTTTCAATTCCTTATACAATGGGTGGAAACTATTTTTGTTATGCATGAATGAAATATTGCATGATGCAATAACTCCAACACGTAAACGGTACCTGTGCAAATCAAAACATTTTTTGAAGTTTTTTCAACAGTACCTACAAAATGTAAAACAATAACATAGGGCAGTTTTACAGTATTGAATATTTCCGTGGGACTATCCAATGGCTTTTAAATTGCCAATTACTTCAGTTATTAGCATCCTCAGTTATCAAATGAATTGCATAATAAACAGAAAAAATTAGGCCAATCGATTTTATGCTAACATTGTTGCTTTTATATTAAACTAAATAGTCGATGAGTGAACACAACTCTTCGTAATATGTCTAAGCAAGAGCTTCAATGGTTCTATTTCATAAGGAGGCTAGATAAACAGAACATACTCTTTGCTTATCATAACGTATTTACTAGAAAATATTAGAAGTTACTCGATAAACCACGAAAGAAAATTCGGGTCAACTACGGGTCAAATGAGAAGTTGATTATTCACCTAGTACTTATGTTCATCATAGTTTAATGAGGGTTTCCGAGCTAGCGAACGTATTGTTGCAATATATACCTGGAAATTCATCTAGCAACGGAGCTTTAATACGATAACCTTAGAAATACATTCACAGCAGTTGCAGTTTGTACGTAGCCAATTATGTATTAGCTCTAAGGAATAGTCGTCAGTATCCGGAATTCGAACATTGGAATTCTTGGTAGAATAGGACAATTCAAAGCTTTTATCATTTTTTAATCAACGTGACGAACGCTCAGAATTTGAATTTGAAGAAATTTCGATGACAAAGCCTCTGGTTTAATATAAACGTTTGTTCAACAGAGAGTGAATAAATTTACCAAGAATGTTCGTTTTCTATTGTTCAATTCCTTTTCACTTGTTCATTAGTCATGATCCAGCTTGTAACTTCATTACAGTCACAACAAATTTAAGAGTTGCTTTGATACTTGTGGAAACAATTGATGACATTAGAAAATTAAAATTTTCTGTTCATGTTCGCGAATTATTGCGCTAAAAGCAGGTCAGAGTTACAGAATATTCAACTCACACATGTTGTGCGCTTATCTGTACGAGGAATGTTACGTGATTTCTGACCAGCAAGTAGATATGAAGTAGAACCATTATGTGACCAGTATCACTAACCATTTGACTGAAGCCATTTATTAGATGTTCAATGTAAGAAACGCTCACTGTCAACAAAAATCTAGAAGTAGTAAGATATAATTTTTCTTTATAAACGAGTTACCAATAATAAGAGCTGGTCTAAAACTATCATCAACCTCGTCTATTTTGTAGTTCCTCTCCATTCGAGCATAAAACAACATAAAATCCATGCGTTCGAGTTCATTGACTCTCGCATGTTAAAATCCTATCTAAATGAAGTGCAGTATGCAAACACGCTCTAAATAGCTTTCAGATGCTCAGTTCAATTTGAATATTCATGCAGTTTTTTTAACTTAAAGCATTATCTTAATGATCGTGATTCGTTTATATATGCATTTTCCGTGTTAGTTTCAAATTTGTCTCCGATAAAGATACTTTGGTTTGGTTTGTATAATTCGACATGATCCAAATTATTTTTAGAGGATCACAGAATGAGTGTGGAACACAGCGTCTCCAAAGTTCGCATTACCGTGGAATATGTCCACATAATCCTGCATGAAGACCTGAAAACGCGAAAAGTGTCTTCCAGGTGAGTGCCACGAATGCTAACAGGCTACCATTAGGCCAGTTTCCAGTCCTGAGAAAAAACATTTTACTAGATGTTGAAACTTGAATTCACTAGGCATGGAAGAAGAAGACAGAGTAACAGAGTTCTAGCTCTTTTAATGAACAAAAGATCGATTGACAACACAGGAAAATATGGTATCCATTTTGTCGCATAAAGGTAAAGAGGTAAGGAATAGGCTTAACGAGTCTACCGCAACCAGTAAAAAGGATTATTCTTTTCTCCTTTCATGCTTTGACATGAGAAAACTCAAATTCTTCACCGCTTCAATACAACAGCAGATTTTTACAAGAGGCAGGTTTGGATCTACATATAATCTAAGAATATGTATAAACAATAATCATTACCACGTGTCACTGTGGCTTGAACATGAATATGACGCAGCTCAATATGATTTTTTCTTCAATATATGTTTTATTAATATAATCAACCAAACAGCTCTATAATTTTTTGAAACAAATAATCCTTTTTCTTAAGTTTGAGTGTACCTCAAAAGATTTGATTCTGGGATGCATATGCAATGTTAGGTCATGTGTCCATATTCATCAGCGTAAGTTGAGGTCGTCTGGTGTCAGGTGTTTTTTTTTAGTTTTTTATTTACATTTTTCTTCTCTACTGGTTTTCGATCATTGAATTTTTGGTAAACGAAGTTTTCGGACCAGCATCGCAATTTTTACTTGCATTACCGATGCTCAACATATTCGAATGGAGTGTGGAAAAAGCAGCATAAAGACCTAATTCTACAGGAGGTTACAGAATTAGAGACCATTATTACAGGAATAGTATTGTGTATATTACAAAAAATGATTAGACGCACTTTTACCAAACTCGTCGTAAGTTCAAGCATTCATTTCTTAAAATGTCTATCTGCTTCTATATTACATGGTACAACGTAAAAATCTTGTATTTTTATGTCATCGATTTAGTAAAATCATGTTTATACTCAAAGTAATAACGTCATGTTATATCAGATAAAAAGAGGGGGCTGCAAAAAAGTTTGTATTCTGTTCTTGAAGTATGATTGAATTTCGGACTAGTTTATTGAGTTGAAATGTAGATTTTTTATTGTAAGTTAAATTTTATGATCATATGTTGATACCTATGAAATCATTTATGTGATATGGATTAGCATATTGTTCACTACTGTATATGTGTGTGACGTTCAGAGTGCAACATTACAGAAATAAATATTCTTTGATAAAACTCATTCCTGAACTATTAATAGAATGTACGGTAGAATCAAAACCCCTGTTCGAAATCAAAGCACAATCCCCGGTAGGGCATGACCCCCTTGTCAAGTGATGCCTACGTTCTTCACTAATCTTGTAATTCCCCATGAATTCCATACACTGTAAGTCTAACGCATATTTATCTATGATAATATTCTCGTAGAAGAGCAATACTTACGTCTACTACTGTTTATTTGATTGTTGTACTAATTAAGAAAATCTTGAGGCAATGGGTCAACTTTAAGGATTTCGTGTGCTATTAGAAAGTTAATTTTGAACTGTTTGAGATTACAGGGCTAATATTTTAGGGAATCTTGGACTATCTGAGGGACCTCAAATCATATTAAGGAAACTCATTTTCTCCATTAAATGGTAGGTAATTGAATATTTATTCGTAATCCAACGAAATGAGATCATCAGAATGATGAGGAATGAGCATTGTAATGTACGTCATCTTTCCCCAACTTGTATAAGTTGTTTGTAGTTGTCTGTCACTATATTTACCATTTGAAACTTGTTGAGTATTTATTTATATTTGAAACAATGTGATATCTGTTTGAAATTACAGTTACTTTTATTTCTCATCTAAGCAAAACCTAAACAAGCTCCTTATAAATCTAACTTTTCGATTTATTAAAAAACATCGCCAAAGATATAAAAGATGGAAACTAAAGGGTACCAATTCCTCATATCGTCGTTCAAAGCTTTGCATTATTCACAGGATAGGAGGAAGGTGCTGGCCTTTACAGCAATAAGATCTTTTTGATCGATTTTCGTAGTATATTTTCAAGCACAATTCAAATTTAAATAACTTTCCGAAACTTTTGTTAAAAACCAAGGTACTGTATACATGAAATGTTCGAAGTATTCACATATAGAGGGAAAAAGTGAGAGTTATATCATTATTCATCATGTCATAGTCTAAATGGACAATATAATTTGTTGTGCACCAACAAAAAAAGCGAGAAATAAAAGGATTTTCAGAAATCAAGGCTAAAAAATCCCTTTAATTTTACTTCAAAATCGTTATGAGCATTCTACATTCTGCAATGAGTCCTGATTTTCCACAATACGCATTAATGAAATTCAAAGTATATCAAATTTCCTTTCCGAGAAAGTTTGAATTAATAATGCCTGAAATTTTGGGAACGATTTCCTCAATAAGTTGGGTTTTGACTGTTTTGTAAGGGAAATATTTTCACGATTTATGCGTCAAGGGAGATGTGGCTGGTCATAAGTGCCTTCGTTTAAGTTAAGATATGAAAACGAGCTCTGAGAATTTCTCATGTGCATATAACCATACTTTTAAAAAAATTGTTCTTTACTCACTTCTGCAATGTGGTGATGGCACGCAAGATCTGAGTCAGGAAGGAAGGTGAAATGCATGACATGCAGTAACACGAAGTTACTCATCTTATTTCTTGTGCCCTTCACTTCTTCATGGGATTTTCTAGGTACTGATCGCACGAGGCTACGTACGATATGATCTAGAGATAGTGATATTAAAAAATAGTTAATTCAAAATCTTTAATCGCTATATTAAAAAAAAGAGTGACAATGATGCGCCATGAACCGGTCATATGTGTCTATTACTTCAAATGTTCAAAATATCCTCCAAAATGACCCCTGCACATCTCTGTTCTTTTATTTGTGAGGCGTGTCATCTCTTTCCCATACTCTTCATTTGTGTTGGCTGCGATTCCCTCCTCCATACGTTTCAATTATGCCAAAGTGCGTGGTTGACACTTGACAACGTAGACCATTTTCTGGACCCAGAAAGAGATATCAAGGGGGGATAAGTCTATCAAGTATGATCGTTCAATGACCAGTGAAGATCGTCTGACCTAAAATCAGTTACCAGACTTAGATTTCAGGAACTGAATATGTACGGCTATTATATGGCAGCTGCCGTGGAGGGTTTGTAAAGAATTATATTCTAAATGACTTTCGGATCTGCTTGATACTATGTAGCTGGCTGAATGTGAAGATGATTAACGATGATTGTTGTTCTGTTGCTCAGTGAATTTAGAATTTTGTGTAAAAAGTCAACTGTGCTGCGCACTTGGATAGTTTTTTATTTGCCACTTTCGAGATAAATATAGACGAAATGCGATTCAGGCCCCTTCATACGAATGCCCGACCTCTGTGGTAGCATAGATATTCTAGTATTATCACAATGTAGTCATTAAATTTATTTGATGATGGATTCGTTTATAAATTGTTCGTTTACCCAACAATGTTTAATACCTAAAGTCATTTCTAAAATTTAATGCTAGTGTGATTTCAAACTCCTCGTACGAGCGGGCTTTTAAGTAAATGAAAAAAAACCTGTAACCTAGTTTTCAGAACGATAAATTTTGATTAGTGAATGTAATAGCACCATTATGAAAATTTATTTACATAAATATTTGCACAATTAAAAACTGCATTTATATGTAACAATACAAGTAATTATAATGAACTCGCATTTATATCTTTTGCGTAGAACTTTAAAGAACCAGAGAGTTTCTGTTAAAATTCCACGGTTTGAAAGTGATAAAATGAATTTTTCCATCCGTAATTGCGTTATGCATATGTATCATTAGATTTGATTAATCCCATTAAATAATAATACACAGTTGCTTGCTTGCTTGTTTCGTCTGTTTCTCTGTCACGCTTTTAGGATTTACATAGGAGAAAATTCGTCTAGTGAATAACAAGATGAGATATCATGAAATTTTATCCCTAAATCACGATGGAAAACATTGTTGCTGGAATATACTCTCGAAAGTTTAAATACTTCATTAGAGTTTTTGATTCTGTCGTACATAAGCTCTTTTGCATATTTTTTCAGGCGAATTTCTTCGTAGCAGTTGTAACTTCGCGCAGAATAGAAGCCAAATATTCGGAGTAGAGGCCCCTGGTTGGGTCACTGCAGGTAGTCACGATACGGAACCCAGTGCTGGGTCATTACAATTTTTTGTTCCCCTGCCAGATGGGGGAAACATTCGTTTAAAAGGTAGCATAGATACAGTCTTCTACTTAATGACCTCTTGTTTATACTTCAGGCTATGCTATTGGACCAGCATCAACTGCCTTATCCAACGGACACACCGTGAGTCTCTAAAAAAACGTTTTGCTTTGAAAACTAGCTTGCTATTACTTGATTTGATAATACCCCTCTTTTGAGCGTGGTACATGAATTTCTGTATACCTGATTGAGTATTTGATCCTGTTGTGCATGAGCTATTTTGGATATTTTTGCCAGGAAGTATCAGGAGCTCCGCTTGCCCTTCTGCCTTAGCAATTTGCTCAAAGAAAGCTTACCTCATCAAAAAGTCATCAACTACCAACGGTAGCGCAAAATATTAAGCACAATATAACTTTTCTCAACGGCAAGATGCTCCTGAACGGCCTTAATACCGTAGGACGGGGATATGCTGTATCATCTACAGTTTTTTTGGATATATAATAGTGAAAGATATTTATTAAAGTAAAATAATTCGTCGGAAATCTTTGATGCATTCATCTTTATAATAATTTCGAATAAGAATAATCTAAACCGTGAAGCTTCCACGGGAACTGTCTAGTATATACATAACTTCATTCTGAATCGCCGGCGAGAGAAGCCATGACAATATTAAGAGCTGCCTTTTCTGATCGTTTAATTTCAAGTTTTGGTGAGGTTCCATAGCCACTGAGGTTTCTTGATTTGACTCCTCTAGATTCCTTCCTGTGAGGATATCTTGGAGAAAATGTTTCCATTAATATGCCTAATACTCTCCATGCGTTGCAAAACATCATCGAAGAAATCAACATAATAACTCCAGATATTTAGGAAAAAGTAGTGGAAAATACTGTATGTGGAATGCGCATGTATTTCTATAATAATGGAGAACATTTAAAGGATATCATATATGTATATATATATATTTATTTTCATCTATATATATATATATATATATATATATATATATATATATATATATATATATATATATATATATATAATTTAATATCGAGATTTTCCCTTTCATTTCATATGTAACCAGTTTTTATAGCTGTATTAGTTGTCGTGCACTAAATGTTCAAAATGGTAAAGTGACTTTTGCACCACCTAGTATAATTAAGTTATTTATTGTGTATATATCACTACGTGTATATCACACTGACCTGGTTAAGAGGTGTTTTCGAAAGTGTCTACTTTATGAGCATAGCTATTCTTTCGTATGTTAGAAGATCATTTCAAATACGTCAGCATAATTTGAAATGACGTATTCTTTCATGACGTTTCGACGACCAGTTGGCATCGTGTCACCGACATGAATGATGCAAAAAAGTGTAAACTCTTATTTCATTAAAATACTCATGCATGAGCAGATCTTGCAGCCAGTAATTTCATAACGCTGATAAAGTAGTTAAATGTGAGATTGCTTGTTTGGTAATGACTCTAATGCAAACTTGTTTATAGGAGTTAATTGAAGTCATCAAGATTTGTAATATTAAATCATTCATTTAATGCAAGTAATGCTTGAGGAGTGATGTGAACGATCTCACATAAATATAAATGAATTAAAACATCTCGAGTGCAAAGATCCTTGATCCGTTTCATGGTACTTAGAGAAATGTAATTCAATGTTTAAAACAGTTTCTGCGTGAGTTGAGAACATCGAAAATCACGAATACTATATTCGCTGATTATGGCTCTAACTATAAACATAGCAATTCAAGTTAGAATTTTATTTTAGATGCTTGGATGTGTGTCGACTGAGTAATTAGAAACATCTTATACATTGTTAACGATTAGGTATCGAAAAGTTATTTATTTTCCTGAACAAATTTACTGACTACATTTTTTACCGCGAAATTGAATGATCCTAGCAATGACCTATTATGGGTTATACTTATTTGAAGCCTAGTAAGGTACGCTTACTAAGCTAGTAAGCGTTACGAGAGCGGTATTGTCATTCACAAATACATACGCTAGAACTTAAGCCTACGTGTGACCACAGTTAAGTGACTTAGGTCTGCGTTTAAAAACTGTATTTCATAAGATAGTAGTTTTGTTTGTATAATTGGCTGATGATTGCTAGTTAAATGCTCAAAAAATACTAGCACATACAGTTTGTACGCGCCAGTATTACTTATGTACTCAATATTTAGCCCCGAAAATGTTACGATAATGTTTTGTTATTGATATTTAAATATGTTTTTGAACGCAAGATCACTTTAAATGTTAACCCTGCGTATACCGTTGTAGGTGTGTACTCTCGTGGCTTTAAGAGGATGGGTCAATTCGTCCGAGAGTTTTTACTGCCTTTGTGGCTAGGGGGTAGTGAAAAAGTGATAGCGAAAGATCACAGACCTCGTGGGAAAAATGTACTTCGGTATAAGGGTTAGAGAACGGGAAAAATTATGCACTGGACATCTGGTGTGTTCATGTTGCATGGAAAGACTCTTCATTTGGTTTAAGGGTGAGGTGAAATCTTTTGTTTTTGGTGTGCGTGTGATATGGAGGGAGCATCGAGCAGACAGTGATGTTAGAATTTGGAATGTTATATACTCCCATTTAGGAATGTTACACTTTTCAATGCCTGTCCAACCTTTATTCGCACAACATACAGATGTGCAACTTAAACAAACAAAACGGTCATTATGTACAGTAGCGTGTAGAACATGTGGGATAGTAAGAATAAGTTCTCTGAATAATTTAGTGCAAAAAAAATCAAGGAAAAACATTTTTTAAATTTTACATGCTAGTAAATATAGCAATCACATCCATTTGTATCAACTTCAAATCATTTCAAAGAATATATCATTAATAGCTCAATATTACAATTGAAACATTAAGTTTCGCTCTATTCAAAAGTTAAGGGACATTATGTAAAATTTGTCGATTCAATTCTCGTTCTAACTCTTGTAACGCTGTAACGCCTCAACTCATGTTGAAAACTTGTAACAACATAATCATCGTGTAAGGCAGTGCATTATTGGAATAAAACAATTTTCGACATGGCTGCAGCTACATGTCAACAAGTTGGTGTTCTTGAGGAAAACAGGATTGTGTCTTTTTTAAGACTGGGAAGTCCCTATTAGGCGTTTCAAATGTCATAGGAAAATTCTAAAGTATTGCTCAACTTTTTGTGGCTTGGTATAAACAGCATGGAACTGCTGATGCTAAACCAAAGACTGGGAGCTTCCCAAAGCAACGCCGAAAGAAGATCGAAAAGGTGCAAGAAAAAACAGGAATAACTGTTTCAACACTGCTGCTCAAATCTTTTGTGATAAAGAAAGTGCGACCAAATGATCAGTGATCAAAAGTACACTTTAGTGATGAATTAAAGTTCAATATCTTCGGTTCTGATGGCAAACTACACGTTAGAAGCAGAGTAGGGGAAAGGTTATTTCTGAACTACGTCAAGAAAACAGTTAAGTTTGCGGGTGGTAGTGTAATAGCTTGGTTGATCATTTCTTCAGCTGGGTCTGGTCTGCAGTGTTCGTCTGCATAGAAATGTTAAGGCAGAAGTATACAACAGGTTTTTCGTCAACATGCACTCCTCTATCTACAAGCAGCTGACATTCAACCTCAGATTTTCATGTAGGACAACGCTCCCTGCCAAACCGATAAAAAAGTTAATACCTTCGTAAAGACGAATAGACTGCTGTAATGAGCTGGCCTCCGCAGAGTCCTGACCTTAGCCCTATTGAAAACGTTTAGAGAGTAATTGGAAACGGTACTCAAGGAAGAAACAGAACATATGTGGAAAAATTGTGGAAATTTATGGAGGATTAATAGAAGAAGAAAACTCCTTCATTCGTACAAAATTAATAGACTCCCGTGGCAGAAGATGGAATGAAGTGATCAATAGCAAAGAAATGTTAACAAAGTATTGAGTTCATTTTCTTCATCCATATGTATATCAAAATTTGAGATAGTGTCCCTTAACTTTTGAACAGAGCTATATTTGATTTTTGTACTGTAATATCAAACTATTAATAAAATATTTATTCATATGCTCTGAAACTTCTCACGAATACATATAAACTGTATTTACATGCGTGTAAAATTTCTTGCATGTATGTTTTCTATATTTTTTGCTGGAAATGATTCAGAGAACTTGTTCTTACTGTCCCTTATATTCTGCACGCTACTTTACTCGAACATGAAGTCAGCACTGTGTCTTGGCCCCATTGGCTTGACATTCCTATGCCTGTGCCTCCACGAAAGGTGGATGATGTGTCTGGAGCTTCAGGGAACGAGTCAAAGGACTATTGTGATGATGATTTGTCTGAAATCAACGACTTCAATTAGCACCAGCTGTTTTCTCATTTATAGGGTGCAGTAGATAAATAACAAGTTTTCTTTGGAACATCGTATGACCAGGTTATCATTTTCCAATCGATAAAAATGAACTAGGCCATTAGCAGTGGAGTTTAAGTTGCCAGATCTATTGTTGGGGCACGCAGTATTGATGTCAATTCACGCCTGAAACCATAATTCCTACATTGTAAAGTGACTTGATGCATATAACAACTCTGTCAGAAAGATTCGATGAGAGTTAGTTACTTCCAACTACAACTTTGAAGCAACAGATGGAGGGCAGAATCATTTAAAGAAGTCCAACTGAGCGAGGGATGCTGAGTTCACATCACCTCATGTAATGTTTGGCGTTCCAACTCTCCCGACCTCAATCCAATGAACTATTTTGTATGGGAGGAGTCGAACGAAACACGAACCGTACTCTCAGCTCAACCAAAAACAAATTGATTGAGCGTATCAAGGTTGTTTTCTCCAATCTTTCAGGAAAGGTCGGCAAGAAAGTCTCCATTAGGTTCCGTTTGCGTATCGAGGCAGGAGCGGCTTCATCGAGTAAGAAGTGAAAAGAAGGTCAACAAAGACGATCATATAGCCATATATTTTATTTTGATAAAACAACTGTATTTGAATAATGATATTTTTATTGCTACTTGAAAAAACAATGTTATTTATCGTCGGCACCCTGTATAATGATCCGTGATCCAGCTCCTAGAAACGAATTGCTTCATTTTGAAAGCTGTAGACTTCTAGACAAGACGTTGTTGGCCGCTTGATTTTCTTTCTACTGAGTTCGAAAACGAGAAAACGACTTCGTGCCGTAATTTTCCCAAAACGGTGAACGTCGGTTGTGCCCCGATGTCTGCAGTTGGATGCAAATGTTTCATATTTAACATTAGGCCGAAAATTAGAGACTTCATTGACTCATTAACCAGTAGTCTGAAAGCAGGCCTGCTTCATAACAGTACCAAATGTGTTTCTACTCCGAAACTGCATGCGGTTTATTCGGAACTTCAACTTTTATTTCATCAAGCTTAGTTACGAAAGATACGAATAGAGCATCTGTGGCTATCTGAAAGTGATCCCTTTTATCCTTGATCAGCAGGGTAGCTACACCATGCACCCCTGTTTCATGTGTTAATGAGACAATCGGACTGAAGACAAACATTAGGTTTTGATAAAGCTGGACTCTAGGAGCAGGAGAGAAGAAAATGTACTACAAATCAAATCTTCGATGGATGTAAACAAAGTACTCATTGCTCGACGTCACATCAAACTTATCATCATGAGACAGTTTGTAAAACTCCTGTAGAAGAGGGTGACACTTCCAAGTAGCTGATGAATGTGTCTGTGGTTTTTAGAATAATTGAAGGGTGGAAAGCACTAGTGGACTACTTGCATTATTTCCCATGGTAAATATAATATATTTTCCACGGGAAAAAATGCAAGTAGTCCACTCCCGTGCTGTTGCTAACACAGCGCTGACAGAGGCGATTACGATCCAGTAGTTTACTATATGAAGGATGGACAGCACTAGTGGACAACTTGCATTTTCTCCTGTGGGAAAAAATGCAAGTAGTCCACTAGTGCTTTCCACCCTTCAATTGTAGCTGAACGAAGTAATTTTGTTTGTCTAGACTTTCTAAAACTCACGAACGACGACTGATTTGAAACCACAATGTGCAGCGTAGGGTGATCAATTGGTATTTTTTATAATTTTAACGGTTTCTTGGCTACCAGAAATACACTTACTTTAAAAATATCGTTAGAAACAAGCTTGAAAGCATCAAAGCCTTGAAGTTCACAATGAGGTTGAATCTTTACTTTTTGAAATCCTATTTCAGTTATTTCCCATACCATCTCACCAGTGTGAATGAGTTACAGACAAAAATAGTTCATTGTGATACAAAAGAAATACAAAGGAAACATCTGCGGCAGTAGATTGCCAAAATGATGTGATATTCATTTTTACTAAGGGGAAAAAACTTTACCTGATGGAAGAAAAAACTCGGTATTTCTGGACTCAGTGTATCAAAAAACTTTAGAACGCCTAAAACAGGGCAGAAAAAATTGGGTATTTTCCTGCATGCATGTCTAACAATTACGATGTGAGCAAAGTAATGACCAGCTTGCGATGGTCAAACAATCAGAGTAGGATTACATAAATACTATTCGTAAAATTATTAAATTATTTTCCAATTAAATAATGGTGGCTATTCGGCCAAAACTACTAACCTTTGGTGCTTTCTGTGCTGTGGCGCAGTAAAGAAGACACCGAAAAAAGAAATGCTTGGGTTCCCTAAGACACATTGCTGGGGATCACGTTTGTGCGACAATTGCCTTCGATCTCCTCCTCTCAGGGATCTGAGTACATGACTCCAGACATTTCTTATCTTTTCATTTCTCTTATTTTTTCTTGTTATTTTTCTCGTTTTACTTTACTTATTCTTCTTTTTATTATTTTTGTTATTTTGTTTAGGTATAGCTGGTCCTAAGGAATACACAATAGAAGTTTCTTTAGCTGCTAAAAAACTAATATTTTGATGTCATTGAAATGATAAGCGATACGAGATTGGACTTATTGAGCTCAATAAATATTCTTCGACGGGCTTTCCATGATATCACTCACCTTTATTAAGAGGTGAGTACTATTTGTGGGACAAATAACTGCTTAGCACTCTAATCATTTCAAGGCCAAATCATTTCACACAATCATCATTTCACAGCCAAAATCTGTCATAAAACAATTCTCTTAGCTTCTTCAGCTTGTTATCTACACAGACCGAGGGCAGATTTGATCAAATCTGTTAATTTCCAGCAATTACGTATATACCTATTATTTTCTTTTTGTTGCATTCGTATATTTTTTGTTTGATAAAAATGGAAACTAAAAGTCCTAAGGTCAATTACACCTATGATGTTAATACTTTTTTTATCATATTCTCAGTAATACTAACGACAGTTAATAATCATGAGGGTGATCTGTGACATAGCACTGTGATGGCACAGCAAATGTGCTGACTTGATCCAGCATCGGAAAAAGTTTGCTGCACTCCGTATTTTGATCAGTATGGAAGCTTTCTGTTGCAAGGCAAGCGCGAAAAAAGGTGGACGACAACCAACTTTGAGAGACGATCCTTAGAGCACATCACGACAGGAAGTCTCTCCAGACTCATCCAAGCGTTAAAAGCGATCGTAAGTCCTAAATAGGGTATTGGGGATGAGGTCTATATTTCTAGCCAATGTATTATCAGTTCTGCATTTTTAATAACCACCGTACTGTATTCAAATCAGTATCCGTCTTTTGCTTTTGAGATGCTGGTTTAATGCGAATTGCACTGTAAATATTCAGTTAACGATGAACTTATTCGTAAACCCACTGGTTGCCCAATACTTTTCATCATTGCTCAAATGTAAGGCTCGAACGATTCCCAACTTTTTACATGTTTTTAAGTACATGAAATAGCATTTGAACTCAGTATTCATAACTAACAATTTAATAAGAGAAATTTGACAAGGACGTTATTCAAAAATGAATTGACAAAAATATGTGTGCTGGTAAGACAAGGGAAAATAGTAACAACAATACTAAATAATAGCGTGACTTTTCATAGTGAGAACTCTTATTCTAAGCTTTTGTATACCTTTCAATATAGTTTAACCATTTTTGTGCTGACATTTGACTTGAATTTCCAATGGCTACAAGTCCTAATTCATGCGGTGTTCCAGTCCCCGGCGATGTATTCGAACTTTCAATTTTTATCATAGATTTTCAGTGGCCATCAAGTCACGACTCATCGAAGACCTTGGTGGAACTGCTATTTTATGATTCGGGAGCTGTACATATAGTCACAGATTCATATGTATGTTGAGTCTTTATCGCGCTAGAATTTAAGCCGCCGGCCATTCCCATGATTTTAGCCGATTACTTGAGGTTTTCATAAAGTATCTTGATAGTGCTATCATATCACATTACTTCTTTGATTGCAATTAAATCACTCGCCCACTTGAGCGATAAAAAACATCATGTAGCCACCTCCATGTTGACTGTTGACAGTGCTCGTGTGAAGAAAAAACTCCCCACCCACACGCCAAATATTTTTTACAGAATTAATTCTCAAAAACTAAATATTTGGTCTCATCACTCCATTGTACTTGTTCCGTTCCCAAAAACAGTATTCTTTTTTCAAGAAAGTTTTGGCAAATTTTCAACTATCTGAAAGATGTGGCTTCTGAAACGGTATTTGTCGTGGTCTACGTTCATTTAAGTCTTTCCTTATTAAACAAAGTTGAATTTTACAAGTAATTTTGCTAATGCTTTGCATATCCGAGTCTTTGGTGATATCTTTCAACTCTTGGGCTCATATTAACCTTGCAGCATGTTATGCAAGAAGTTCTTGTTGATATTTTCGATGGTTTTCCACATTCGAACAAAGTTGCTGTTATTTAAAACTCTTAAAACATCTGGAGGACATATAATGCGGTAGATCTAGGGATAGATAAACATTTTGAAATCATTCTGGAACGATTTCTAAGCTTATGAGAATCAAAAATATTTGCCCAAAATCAACGCTGAACTCTTCTGGATCGACCATCCTGCAATCAGAGAATGACAATGATGATGCTTATTGCACCATATTATGTAAGTTATTGAAACTTTCTCGATTATTCTGTTGCATAAATATCTACATAGGTAATAAACAGTGTATCTCTATCTCTATCTCTGTGTACCAAGACATCAAACATGCAAAGAGGGACGAGAGCGAGGTGAAGGACCTTTTTTTAAAATGCCTTCTAAAACGAGCTGTCTGGCTGCTCAGTCCCGGACACATTCAGTTGACAATACTTTTAGTCAGTAACAGTATTTTCATACATTTCATCACTAACATTTTGTTTATTTTCGAACTCAAAACACATTTTAAATTCATGATTAATAATATTATCTCCTTATGGGTAAAATATTACGTAGCATTTTCTTACGTGTTTGACTCAATAATCGTTTACTTAAATTTTTATGGCGTCTTATGTCTCTCTTCATAATTCATGTCTAGTTTTCGTTCCCAAAACACGCCCAAAGTGAGTAAAGTATGTGGGATATGAATTCACACAAAATATTTTTTGATTAACATTCCAATGAGAGGAGTTTCCTCAGAGTTCTTTTCTCATAACTTGAAAATGTTACTGTAATTCGAACCCAAAGTGTGCATCTTTCAAGCATAGTAGGAGTGACTTTCAGAGACCGTACCCGAGTAGGGTAGAAGTATGTTATCATAACTGGCGTAGTTTATGAATCTAAATGTGTTGCAAGTGCATTCTCGTATATACAGGCAGTATGATAAATGACTTCTCAAAAACCACAATATATGAAACAATATGAAATTATTTTCAATGCTTGATTAAATTTGAAGCATACAAGCTTAATAATAATGATACTTATCAACTTGACAACAACTTTAAATCAATATATTTTATGTTTTATTTAAACTGAATGATGCAATACATTGAAATGCAATACTGCGAAAAACCTACCATTGATCAAGTGACTCAAACAGTAAGTAGTCTTTTAATGAAGAGATTTCTTTTGCCTATTCATTAACGGGCCCTAATCAAAGCCCGCCCAAATCTTCATGCACAGTTGGCTCAAGTATTCAATGAAGCGTCGAGCACCAAACCTGATTTAAGTTTCTCCTGTGACTTGTTTTACGAGATCATAACGACTCCTAACATTTTAAGTGCTCCTGTGAAGGGCATTGAAAATATACTGACGGGCAGAGACATGTTCAATTCACCACCCTGTTTTATTTGCCTTCCCTGGCATTTCAAAAGATAAATTTCCTCACAAAAATTCACGTCAATAATTTTAAAAACGGTAATCGTATTTTTAAATAGAACAAAATCATTCAACTGCTTGTGCCACCAATTTTCAACTGGATGTAAAATTATTCCTCTCGTCATTAGAAATTAGTTTCTAAGAAGTATTAAAAGTTTCAAGCTATTTTACCGTTCCTGAGATCTGCAGAATTTTTCAAAGGATTTCTCAGATTAATGCGCTGTATAACACGTTTATTAGGGTTGTCGAGAAAACGAGGAGATATTTTATCAAAAATGTTACAACCGGTATGAAAATAATTCCCAGGTATTTAAAAATATAGTGTTATATGGATTGTTTTTCTCTGATTTTTTTAGTGTTTGTGATGCAATGTCGTATCTTAACTCTAAAAGTTCTTTTACTGAAAGAAAAAAAGTATAATTTCTAAAGTAGTAACAGTTCCTGGATTGAAGATTTTAATATGTTGATATTCAAAAAGCACAAATTATTTGGTTGTTGCCTACGTCAAATATTTAACTCAATGCTGATATATATTAACATCTTACCTACCTGGATATTAATAACATAAAAAAAACACTAGCTCATCCAGTTCAAAGAAAAAGAAGCATACGTATTTCACAAATTACCTAAGCAGGAATAGTATCGAAAATGAGGTGATGGAGTAAAAAGTAAAAATAGAGGGAAAAGTAAAATATACTCACGAAGAAAAGATGAGAAAGTAAACTAACAGAAAAAATTGCACTAAATTTTTTCCTGGTGCTTCTTCGTATTCACAAGCACCAACTGAGCATATTTCATTTCAATTAGAAGCTGGCTCTACGTCATAGAAGGTTTAGCGAACGAAAGACTAATTCATAAAAGTTTTTAATTTTTTTCTCTAAAATGAAGAATCTCGAAACTTGTTTGCGACAAGATCTAATATAAATTGCAAATTGAGTGCATCAAAAAGTTGTGTTTACTAATTCTTTCAAACAAATAATTTTATCGGGTGGTTCGGAAACACCAAGTAAGATAACGTTAATCTCCATTTCAAGGGACACTTGTCGCCCCATTTGTTTGAGTACATAAATGTGTTATAAGCACATTAATCGGTGAGTTGAAGAGAACGGGTTTAGAGCACTTTGATGGAATCACTTCAGCCTGTTGACTTAGGAGCGAAAATTTGCTCAAACTCACTCTTTAGTCCTCTCGAACAGTCGTCGAGAAAACACGTAAATGGCTGTCCCAGATGAAGCGAATTGATGGTTGTTGGGGGAAGTATTGAGTGGCCTTGCCTAATAGGTAAATCTAGTTCCTCACAACATGAGGGTCGTTTGCTAAACTTTCGTTTTCTAAAACTAGAGACATTTTTTGGGACATTTTTCAGCTAGCACAAGACGAATAGAGCTAATTAGGTTATGTAGTAATAAAGAGCCAGGACACAACTGAAATGTAAAAAATTGAGTGCAAATAAATACCTCATTACCACTGCATGCGTACTTGGCACCTAAATGCGCAGAGGAATAAAGTGAAGGAATTACGCGACTGTTTCCAAAGCTGAACGTAAAATGGTTTCCAATAAAATAAATTTCGTTACGCGCCATTGAATAGAGATGACTTTAATTCTGCGGAAAAGTTTTACTACACTCATCAAGTGATACCAAACTGAAAGTTTTATTTCTAAATGAGCGAAATAGATATTCGATCATTAGAGTTTCAAAATTACTAACTCATAATTATGATTCCCGCACATCAGAGACGACACACAGTTAGGGGGAAAAGTATTCGATACATCTTGAAAAATAAAACTTGTTAATGTGTTTTCTGTATGTGACAATAATCACAATTATAAATTATACCAATTTAAGCTTGCATCATGGCGAGTATATTATTACTTGAAAAGTTTTCAAATAGTTTTCGTTAAAAACTTTATAACAAAAATAGGACTGGGCTAAAAACTATTAAATAAATAATACTAAAATACTTTTTTATACTTTTCTTTTCTGAAATTTGCATTATATTGTATTTTTTATGAATCAGATGTACTGATTTTCACTTTTAAGAGTCGTTAAACTATAAGAACATTGAATTAGTGATCTTCACATTATGATTAAAGCAAGTCTATTACCAAGAAAAAGTAATTTTTGTAATACTGAGAAAGTTCATCACCTTCACAAATGATGCAATGTGGTCCTCTTCTTCTCTTTCCTTCTGACAAATTGTTGGTCACGAACAAGTGTACCCGTCTGTTGTTCAACAAATAAACCTGCCATGATACTCTTAAAATACATAGAAAGAAAACAGAGATTTTGTTTTAGAAGCATTTACCGTCATTATACAACGCAATGGCAAACAGCTTTGTCAAGCCCAGTTTGATATGAAGTGGAAGAAGAATCATCTTTCGTCACTTCTAACATGACCAATATTTGGCCCACCCGTTTTCTGAGCTTTACATATGAATCGCTTTTTTTGGTTCCAGGGTCTCTTTTTAGCAAGGAAGAAACTAACCATTACGGGTTTTAGGCCAAGTTTTAAGTTTTACTCATGCTATTTTAGTAGGTAAATCATAATTTTTACCCTTGTGTGGTGTTTTTATTGTGTGGTGTTGTTACTCAGCCAGTATTTGTGAATCTGCTTGATTTGTTGCATTTTATGTGTGTTTAAATGCATCACAATCAAACACTTTTATATTAAAATACACAACGGATGTTTATTTTATCCTAATTACAAGCAGTGTAAACAGTAAAAATATCAACAATAAAAACTAAAACTGGTCCCACAGACCGAACACTCTCTGAGGGTTAATATCGTCATGCTGCTCTCGTAAATACACAGAATGGCCATCAGAAACAGTTACAGAACTTATGTCATTATGAAGTAGAACACATTTAAGCTGCACTTAAAACTATCTACAAGTCATTTTCAATCACTTAGATTGTGCAATGGAACTTCAATTTTCAGGGGAAGACTTGCAACATTATGATAAACACTTATTCTTCCACGCAAAAAATGATGAAAACTATACTCCCATCTTTCGATCTAAAGATTTGTGTTACAAGGCTTAATGGACTTTTCTTGCACCCTACAGCCAAGCACTTCAGCTGTGTTTTTTGGTGGGATCCAAATCACGAACACGATCATTCCTTTCAGGCTGGCTAAACTGCAGAGAAATTGGTGACTTTGGAGTGTAGTAAGAAGAGTCTCCTTATTCTGAAAGTATTTATTGCCTTCAGCATCTAGCTCGTCCTCTTCG
Source organism: Trinorchestia longiramus (assembly GCA_006783055.1). Lineage (NCBI taxonomy): Eukaryota > Metazoa > Arthropoda > Malacostraca > Amphipoda > Talitridae > Trinorchestia > Trinorchestia longiramus. Next base: position 101,411 of record VCRD01000173.1, read on the forward strand.
TTGTTACCCTCAGTTTCAAACGGGGAAAAACAATATAAATTGAAATTCACTGATCTACAGAGCCACATGGTACTTCAAATTGCTGTGATGTCAGGATATAAAGTATAACATAATTCTCTTTTTTTCGTTAATACTCACTGTAGTGATCAGACAAAAGTAGCAGTCAGTTGTGTGGTTGTCGCTTCTTGTCAAGTAATAACACACAGTACGTAGGGTCCATTTTTGCCTTTGAAGTCATTTGTAATTTCAAAGTGTTGTATGGTTTATAACCGCGCTTCATAAGCGAAGTTGTATTCCTCTATAACGAACAAAAGTGAACCATAAACAAATGTAGCGTAAAGCTTCTGGACGGTTCATACATTGATGTCCTCTCTTGGTCATGATCAGATATGCAAAAAATAATATAAATTGATGTTGTGATAATATAAACGTCGAATCATAATGCCGCTGCAAAACGCTACAACGCAATGCATTGAATAACTAGAAAACCAAAGAACTTTGAACTAACATTTTTTCAACTACGGAATTCATACATGAATTAACAGGATTAAAACTGTTAGAAAAAGTATAGAATCCTATACTTGAGGCCTACTATAGCGACAGACCTGGATCCATTTCCACCTTCTTCATGGACGTCAGTTCACCCTTCTTTGAATATTCTACTTCATTCTCGTATACCACATGAAATTTTGATGATACAATTTGTTCATTATTTGATGTATTTCAGCAGCACTACGTCCTTCTGCTTGTATAAAACTGATTTCGCTTCGTAACTCACATTTAGAGGGACCATCAATCCTAGTAGCCACTTTCGATTGCCCGTACTTCGGCCACGGCTGCCACATTGTAGCTGACAACGCTGGAGGCTCTGGTGAGAGAGTTGCACAGTCGCGCCACGCACAGGTTTGGCTCCTGCGTACAGTATTTCTTGCTTACCTAGAAACACGATCGGATGTTAAAAAACAGTCCTCGTATCTCAGGAAATGGAATTACCTTATTTCGAAGGTGTCAATGCTTAACTGATCCGTCATACCTTCATTTACTGCACGTGCTATTTTTTATTAACTAGACAGCTGAGGAACGTAAAAGGAGTGAGACAGGGTTGTACTTTGCCTCCTTTACTGTTTGGTTTGTTCACAGAAGCATTAGCTGTCCTCCTAAGAATGAGTGGTTTGGGACTGAAAGTTGGAGAAGAGAAACAAAGATGTCTGCGTTATGCTGATGGCATTGTTGTGGTTAGTGAATTAGTGCAAGAACTCTGAGGGATACTTGCGATTGCGAAAGGATGTTGTAAATATTTCAAGGTGGAACTTGGAAGAGATAAATGTAAAATTTGGATTACATATAGTGATGTGAATGACATGTTTCAAAAGGTAGAATATTCGAGAAGTAAAAATAGGTAAAATTTAGGAATATAAGTACTTAGGGTGTATGTATGTTAATTAAAGATGGGTTTACGAGAGAAAAAGGTGCAAAAGGGGCAAAATCTGCAGAGACCGAGAAGACTGAACAGTGTTGCTAAGTATAGAGAAAATAAGTATCAATGTTTTCGAGGAATGTGGAGGTGAATTACTGTACTTAGTGCAATGTATGGTATGAATGTTATGACGTGGACTGGAGGAGACCTTGAAAAGTTTGAGATGCTACACAATAGGGTAGGTTGCTTGGTATAAAGCCCACTAAAATGGACGGCTTTATAATAGAAGCAATTAGAGGTGATCTAGAGTAAAGTCGGATTTCTGAAAGAATGATGTTAGCTGTACTAAATTATAAGGGGAGAATTGAATGGCTAGAGAATAAACAGTGGGTTGTAAAAATTTTTGAATGGAATCTGATTGACAGTGTAAACGAGAAAATTTGCTGAGGGCATGCTAGAAAGCTGAAGATTCACAAGATTGTTCGTGCCCAGAATTAGGATATCGATGGATGACTCGTTATCGAGAAATAATAGAGGTGAAGGACTCGAGTGGGATTGCAAAAAATGGAAGGAAAAAAATGAAAGACCAAAAAAAGATCATGGTTTGAACAAATGAAAACATAGCATGACCGAGAAGACCACCTTAACTTGATATGCCTGCAAGAATGTACCGAAAATTGAAATGTTCTATGATGAACACTAAACATTCAACTCCTGTTTGGCGCCAGGTGTAAAACATTAACCCTTTCGATCCGGTTTTTGCTCTCTGTTGGGACATATATGTTCCAACAGGATCGAAAGGGTTAAGTGTGAATCGGTGCCCCTGGAGGTGGAATGAGGGGAATAACAGGTTATGTATGTGATGTAACAGAGAAGTAGAAGAAACAATTGAACACCTGGTCTTAGAATGTAGAAAAAATATGAACACGAGAGAGGTTTATGGCTGTGGTTTGTGATCAGTATGGTGAGAACCAGTATACTCTCAGGCGTGGTGAAGACGACTTCAGTTTTTGAGCTATCTTACAGGGCTGGACGAAGAATGCAACATGATAATTGTGGAGGCAATGAAGAATTTCCTAGTGCATGCATGAAATAAGAGACATTGACTTTCTACATACATTCAATGACCTGGATTAGAGTGTGTCTTCATGCCAAGTATGAGGGTCTTTTTATGGCAAGCTCGCTCTCCCAGTGATGCCCTCACTTAGCTGCCACTTTTGCATGGAATTGCCCAGGGTGGCCCTTAAGGAATTATTTTAAACAAGCCCGACACACAGCTGAAAAACTCCGGGATACCACCAAATAGAACGTGTGCTAACACAGGCCCCAACTGCGGTTGGCTATCAATCTCAGTTGCTACATTGAATTTGCATGTTAGTAAGAATTAAAGTCAATACGTATCTAACACTAGAACAATACCCTAATCCGGGAATTCTTGTGGCTGATTTTGTCTATCACCGAGGTAGCTTTGTAGAGGTGACATTCTTTTAGGGCACATACCTACGTACAGATTGTGAATGATAAATGTACTCCACCATTGTAACAATGGAGGAATTCAGGGTAACACTGTGCAGATTTATTAATGCATATCAGTATTACAACTCCCAACTATGAAATTTTAAAACCCATGAATAATTATTTTTTTCGAAAAAAATGAAAAATTACATGTTCAGTGCCGTTCTATGAAAGTTAGAGACCACTGAGAATAGCTCATGAATGTAGAAAAAAGTGCTAAGAAAAATTGTTTCATTTGGTAGTGATTTCGTGGTATCATGTGAGTAGTAGTTGCTCAACAAAAAAGAATATCAGATTTATGCCTCCTTTTACAATGTCATTCGTGCAATTCAAGCGTCAATGCAACTTTAACCTGTGCTGTTCGATGCTATGAAAGAAAGTGGCCTCTCTTCCATTTCCTAAGGCACACGAGTCGAGAGAAAGAATTTTTCGTCACAAGTTTTTGGCCTCAAAGTTAATTCTTCTTCAGACAGTTGAGCAGCTTTTTTAGTAGGATTATTCTAAAAATGAACTGTTTTCATTTGAGCCTGCTGTGAGGAGACTCCAATCTTACATTAAATTTTGTCATGCAGCATGTACATACAACTAGGACACTTTTACATAAGTAGGTTATGGCAGAACAAAGAAATTAATCGTATGTGAAACTTCGGGTCTTATGTGAATATTTATGTTCATCTGACTTCAGTATACATAGATTAAAAGCCAATTGGTGGTTTGAAAAAGCTTGCAGCAAAAATCTAAGAGTCTAATGCAAGTCAAAATTCTTTTCATACCTGAATACTGTACATTTTTAAATGCACGTACATTTAAAATATAAAAGAAATGAACGAGTTTTCGTAGGATACACGAAGACTGTTAATAAAACATTTACGTAAATATCGTTAGGAATGAGTGTGTTTAATTTGCATGCCTTTTGCAGGCTCCTTCATTCTAGAGAGACCATGGGATTCATGTTTAGTTTTTTAGCAACTTCTGACAACAAGTAGATTGCTTCTTCCTATGAACTTGATATGACGGAAGTAAACCTATCATCCAGTTGATATTTTCAAGCGGAAAGCTGAGTGGCAAAATAATTTCCGTAAAACGGCACTAACTAGCTTTTCATGGCTGTGAAGGCTTAGTGCATATAGTGAATGGGATGACAAATCGACCATAATTATTCTGAAATTGATTAGGCATCCATTAAGCGATCAGACATTAAATCGAATTTTGCTCTCACATATTATAAATTATTACATTGCTGTGAAGAACAAATTATTCCAGACTGAAGGAAGTTTTACATAAATTATCACTCACTAGATCCACAAGTGGAAAATCACGGTTTTTATCAAATTTTTCATTTTAATTTGCCAGTGGACGTGGGGTTTGTGAAAGAGTTTTCCCATTGATGGATGTGCCTTTGGTATCCACTATACAATGCTTACAATACATGTATACCCTACGAAATTTCCTCTTATCTAAATCTGCAAGAGCGTCTATTATACATGGTGGTCCATAAGTAAGGTACCTTTTTCAAACTATTTTCAAGAAAATCACAATTCCAAAAACAATAAATCAATTTCCAAAATGATTGGCCTTATACTAAGTGGTAGCCAGGTTACTGGTCAAACTAACTTAAAACATTTCTTTTCACATTATCAATTAAAAATATTAAAGCATCATGTTGAATTTCCACACAAAAAGGTCCAATGAAACTTTCTATTTGTAAAAATTAACCGAATGTGTATTCTGGAGACCATAATGCAAGTGAAAAGGAATTGAATTACCGCAGAAAAATAATGCAATAGAATGTTTTCTTGTATTTCTTAAGCTTTATCCTTGTTGCTATCAAAGCTATCGATTAGAAGAGTGTGACATTCGGACAGACGGACGGACAGACGGACGTGGCTCTTATTATAGTATAGAAAGATAAATATAATACGCAATAGGATGCCTCTTTACGTTATTTCACTGAACTTTTGAACGAAACATTAAGTATATAGGATCAAGATACTTTATTCCTAACTTACTTAATGAACGACAGTCTTCCCTATCGAGTGAAGAAAGTGAATTAATACTTTTTGGAACGAAAAATGTTGACACGGACCGACAGAAAGGAGAATTAGCGAATCGTCAAAAATTTTCTGGTGTCAACTTCCTCATTCGAGATTGGACCCTTCATCAAAGTCATCGTCCACAAAGACGTCCACTTCTCTTTGATCCTTTAATCTTCAAGTTTATTGGGAAGTAAGGAAAATCTTGAGCCAATTAAAGAGGTTACCTAGATTATTTCCTTTAATAGTAATGGCTAAATTAATGGTAGAAGTAAAAACCTGTCAAATTCCCCTCCCAGATGAAACAGACGGAACCAAAAAATGAAATGACGTCGCAACATGAAGTTTGTGATGTAACAGAGTGAGGATGAACACATTTTCCTAGATTAAGATTTTATCTAATTGCATGTTGCCTAGTTATGTTACAACTTCTGAATACCGACCCGGTCTTTTTTTGGCTGAGTATCAGTAGAAGACAAAAATCATCTCTAGTATTTCCGAAGAAAGAGAGAATGTTCAGTTTGCAATAATGCAAAATTTAACCCTTGAGTGGTGTTTGAGTCTGTGTAACCTGTTTTCATTTTTACTGCCAACATTTGTACAGTTCGTTCTGCTTGTAATTGGGGTAAATTTAACATCTGCTGTGCATTATAATATAAAAGTGCGTAATAGTGGAGTATTAAAAACAACAATATGAACACCACACGAGGGTTAAGTTTTTCAATGTGCACCAAGGTTGTAGTGTCTGATGTAAGACCTGCACAACTGAAATTAAATTTCTTGTTGACAGCCCAGTGTTCGTAACATGCAATGTTATGTCGTGAAGAGATTGTACATATGTACATATTTGAAAAGGAATACACTCATATACTCCTTCCGAACGAATGTTTCTCTACTGAATTATTTTCATGATGCATTAAACAATATGTTAGCACAAATGTGCACAGCAGTACACTTGTCACTTTAGCTATTGTACGAAGGTAGAAACTCGTATAATATCCAGCTATAGGAATTTAGGTGTATTCTTCCTGTTAAATAATGCATATATATCAACTGAGCACTTAAAACAGTGCGGTATTTTCTTGGTGTGCATTGTACTTGAGGCATTCGAAGTCAAATAAATTTATTTTTCTTTTGTGAGACAACTATAACAAGCCTTTAGATGCCTGGCTTTTAAATCAGATTAATAATGCAGTATTATAGTAATATGTCCGCATTTTAGTACTCGATATAAGTTATTCATAAGTGTGGCTAATAGGTTTGTAGAAGTTACTCAATGGATTTACGTAGGCTCACTGCAAAACAGCTGTGCTCGTTGAGATTTGAATGGTTGAATGAAGTTCAAACAGCGTCTGTGAAGCTGGGCAGGCCTGTCATGATAAGACTGACTGCAAACCTCACACGGAAACATACAGAGAATTAAGTTGGCAAAATAGGTTGAAGCTAAAATTGTTCCTTAGGTTGCGAGTAGATAATTCTTAACCAGACTCCCCCATTGAACACATACGTTTATACCACTTTGTAGAGCTGGATTGACAACAACAAAAGTTTAGATTCAAGTACCCGGTCGGAATTTTACTCGTTGATCGACACTAATTTTCGTTTAAATTCAACGGTAATTATTGTCTTTTTTCTTACGATAAACTGATAATTTATCATCAAAATTGGTGTCGTGAATGGCTCATGTTATCATCGGATTACCGTTAATTTACTGGTCGTTATCTTAATTTTGTACGAAGTCCTACGATAATAACCGGTTAATGATCGGCCATTTTTGCCATCTTCCTGACGATAAATAATCGTCGTAATTTACAGGTAGATTTCGATACTTTTATACATAATTATTTATGAATAATTATTTTTGAAAGGTTATTTTTGCCAAACTGAGTACAAAACTTACTATAATTACCGGTAAATTAACAGTAATATGACGATAATATGAGCCATTTGCGACGCCAATTCCAATAATATATCAACGTTTTATCGTCGGAAATTATTGGTCTATCGTTAGTATAAAACGATACTTAGCGGTGAATTCCGACGAAAATTAGTGTTGGTCGGACGATAAAACTCACACTGGGTAAGATGGTCAATGGGTTACCACGCTAATACCAAGGTAGGAGTGAAGTTACTCACGCTGAAGATTTCAACGTAGAAATCAGAGTTATCATCAGCACAACGAACACAACCGAAGACAATGTAGGAAACCAGAATGTGTCTATGAAATAAACAACGGTAATCAATACACCTAAGTCAAGTTTATTTCCATACGTCATGGCCAAAAAGCATTCCAGGTTGTCACCAAAACATTCCCCTAGTATTTGATTGCACATGCATCAAGTTCAGGTGAAAAATAATAAATTTAATCTATATATGGATGGAATTTGGTTTTCCAGAAGAATGAAATTAGTAATGACTCATAATTCTAAAATGAGTAGCAGACCCTAAGTCAAAAAAATAGTGGCAATAAGCGTTGCAAGCCAACACCAAGTCTCCGTGTTAATGAAACTGTAGAAACTTTCCGGAAATGTAGAATGTCTCACAGTGATCACAATTATTATACCACAAAATGTATCACAGATACAGTGGAAAAGAAACCAGTGCTCAAACCTGATAAACAAAAAGAACTAGAGTTCAAAGGAGACCAACAAAAGGAGATAGCGTTCAAAACAGATCAATAAAGGAACTAGTGAATGAAGATGTGCTCACTAAGATTTAAATTATTAATTAAGCCCACAATACAGCTGACAAGTAGAATCAACAAGTTTTGATTATACTAAAATTCGAAGAAGCACAAAACTGAGAACAATTTAGAAGAGACTTCAAAGAAATAACAAAAAATTGTTTATATAGTTTTATTATGTTTTCTTATAACAAATATTATTTTATATCATAAACATTTTCCCTCACTTAGCGCCTGTGTGAAAAAGCACTATTCACAAAACACTTATTACCTTTGTTCATTGAAGTTTTTTCGGTCAATATTTATTCGATATTATTCAGAATAATTTTCACCATTAAAAAACATAATTTGGTCTTAATAAAATTAAATATGTTAATTTTGCTTGGATCATGATATATGAGTAATCAAACAATGGGTGAAATTTAGGTTTGGTACACTGTACACAAAGCGAACGCAAATTGAACGGTAAACAGTATATGGAAGGTGTAAAAGTTCAAAGTCACAAAACCAGAAGAAAATCCTACTTTAGGATTGATGGGATGCTCAAGGGGAGATTTTTGACCGATCTCACAGTATTAAGACCATTACATCTTGTATTAATTTTTCATGTACAAACTTAGTATCAGGTGATTCAGTTTAACGAACAATGCTTTTTAGTTTAATCTAGGTCGCTCATGTTTTCAACGTATCATTCATTTCTTAGTTATAGTAAATTTTAAGTCATTTAAGCGTGAACACCATTGAGGTTTGAATTATAAACTGAAAATCCAAAGAAAGAAAACAGACTCTGACACACAAGTTAAAATGAGTATGAATCACAGGTGCAGCCAGGGGTTGGAATTTATTTAGTTGCATCCGACAGAGTTACTGACAGAAACACGTCTCATTGAATGACAATACTTATGTTAAATTCAAATCATTTTGCCGGCACGGAAGCTACCACCTCTAGACATTGAAGGGTTAGCTCTTTATCGTTTTTGAGCAAGGAAAGTGCACACCATCAAACCACCCCCTGGTACCAACGCAGCAAAAAAGCAGTAAGAGGCAAACTGATCTCTCGATTATAAAGAACGCTCCGGTATAAAAGGTCTTGGCGATTGTATCAGGAATGAATATTTTACAACAGCATTCTTAAACACTTGAATACTAGGACAGTACTGAACAGTGAACTATCTGCTAGCCTCTCAAAGAGTAAGTGTAAGGAGTTGCTGCTATATTTCGAAATACATCTTTGATTTTTAGTTATTTACATAAGTAGTAAGAAATTTTATTCTTTAGTATCAAAAACTAACTATTTATTGTGATTATTTTGAAAAACCTAAATTTGTAAATTTTTGAACTGAATTTTTTTTTTTAACTGAAGGCAGTAGATTTAGGTTAAACGACGGAAAAAATTATAAAGTGTCAGACAATTCTACAGAATAACTTAAAAAAGAAGATAATTTATCAGAGAATTTGTGATTATGAAACATTTAAATATTATTATATATATCCAGCCAGAGCAGCAATAAGTATGAAATAATAGTACCACTGCTCAGACCTCATACAGTAAACTGTGGTGAAACACAAACGCGCATCTAGCAGGCGCAAATTCCAGATACAATACGTTGAATGCTGCATCACACTCAATACTCACAGTTCTCATCGTGTGTTGTGAATAATTTGAATTGGGATTACAAATGCCCCAGGTATTTCTGTTGTCGTTGGATCAGACACTTGCAATCAATACATGTAAAAACTGCTGTCTTTAAACCTGTTGCGAGTTTGATACGTAGAGTACAAGGAGTGACAACATAACTTCCTTTTTTCAAGGAAAGTTCCCTCTCAAAAAAGAAAGCTATGTTGCTGCACCCTATATATTACAAGACAGTACGAGCAGTATGTTTAATGGAAGCCTTAAATAAATATTTTGTTTTTAAATTGCTTTTTGCAAGAAACACATACATATTTTAACAATTCTTTGCATCAACAACGAGGAATATCAAAGTTGTATCAGAAGAAGTAGGCCTAACATTTATGAAACGTTTTACTCTGCAACATTTATCATGTACGCTCACAGCATCAGCAAGATTAATAAAGTAGTGCATTCTACTCTCAAAACTCCATACTTTTAAATCATGATTCACTAAAAATGAAATATTTCTGCCGAACCAATTGTAATTATAGCTCGAAATTCTAATTTACAGCGATGTAGAATGCTGTTTCTCTAGTTAGTTGAACAATTTTGCATTAATTACTTGGTATTGTCTTCTTGAAAAACTTGAAAATGCAATTTTATAAACTGATCCATTATTTTCTCATAAAAAATTCATTGAACGTTTTAGATGCCTATACTTTCTCACTGTCAAGCGCAAAAAAAACATAACATTGTGATAGTCGTCCAATTTCCTGCTGGCGACACATTTTATTTTGCACGAAATAATTTTGGACCTAGCTTCATAATGACGTAGAAGCCATGGTCACAGATTTTTCATCGGCAGTATACAGACTTTAACAATTTCTGTCTGTTTGCTGTCAAAATGTGGTCAAACATTAGGTTGGAATCTCTTTCTTCAAATTTACGTAGTAAAACACGTGCTGTAAATTCCACAGTTAAAAAACACTCTTATTTAATCATATATGAAATCTTTGGGAGTGCATAAACTGAAGCCAGGACAGTAGTTCACCAGTTGATTTAGCTACTCAATGCAGACTCTTTCAGTTTTTGTGGTTTATAGCTAAAACTTTGCTCACTACCTTCTTGGGTTCACAATGACAGGCAGCATCCCGTTAAGTGATACTTGCGCATAGGAATTGAACTTTTTCTAACCAAATGACACTCCATCGAAAGCTTTTGGCTAAAAGAGATTTTTCCAGAGTGTCGGGCATTTCTGTTCAGAGTGAATCGGATTTGGTCGAAAAAGCGGATTTGGTAAATGGCAACTGACCTTCAAACAGTATTCCGTAGTATTCTTTTATCTATATATATATATATATATATATATATATATATATATATATATATATATATATATATATATATATATATATATATATATATATATATATATATATACATGAATGGTTTGAATGAATTCCTCTACTTCTACACTTGATTCCTTTTGACCTTTGATGTGGGAATTTATGCTTCAAATTCATCTCGATAACTTCAGAAGACGATGCTATCTCTACAACATTATCATAGAAGTGGTGTGTAAAATCCCCTGTATCATCAGATATTGCTACTGGGTGGGTCAGAAATCCTGTTACAAACAAAATCAATTTTTTTATTGAAAAAATACATTTATTTTAACTTCTTACTTTAATAAATAATACTTAATCTACTAGTTAACAACTACAAAACAAATTGATCAAAATGTTTCCCACATGCCCTCACTACTGTGCGAACTCTTAGGAAAGTCTTTAAGGACCACACAAACTCCGTCTAATGGAATTTTCTCCCAGCATTTATTCCACTTTGACTTTTGAACTCTGATACTCTGGCAAGGAGTAGAACAGGCGTCATTTTGATAATTACTTCTATAGAATTATGTTGGGTAATATTTATAAAACAACAATTCTTAAAATTGATTTGAAAACATAACAGGAATTATGACCCCTTCCCCTGTAACTCTGTTAGTGTAAATGCATCAAACATTCTGTCCGTGAATTGTTTTTTTCTGTAATTACCTTACAATCTAGAATTGAAATGATCATATAATGATATAGCATATTTGCAATTAACTTTTAGACATCCGCGAGAAACAATGATTCACATTAATAACAACTGCTCACTTTGCAGTAGTTATTCTAAAACTAAACGCTTTTCACTATGCAAATTAATTATTCACTAGCCCACTCTACAATATTCTACGCAAATTGAATTCACCTCAAAATAGCAGACCAAATACCCCTGGGAATTGCATCATCCTTGAGATTCTGCTGTCATGATGTTCAGTCATGTGTATCTACAAACTGCAGATGGATAAAATAAAAATAAAATTGATCAAATAAAAGTTCAGATGCTTGAAGAAAAACATCAAACATAACTTTTTGACCTCTTATATATATGAATAGAAATGTGGAACAATATTAAGCATTCCGTAAAAATTTAGCAGTTTTCAGTTTCCATGTTGAACGTAATATGGATTCATCAGGCACACATAAGTGTTTTTCTGAAAGTTAAAATCCCAGGAGAGTCGTCTATCTTCAGTGTGCTACCAAATTTGTTCAAAATATCAGGTTCGAACAAATTAATCCCTGAGACTTTCCAATGATCTTGTAGGCTGTATTTACCAAAGTAATGCACTATGTTGTCATCGAAGAACACCAAAAGTGAGTGGAAGTAACATTTTCTTGAAAATTCTAAAACAAATTATTCATAATGTCTACTGTAGATGTACCTGCCCCTAACTGTCCCGTCGGTTTCATGACGGTGTCGATAGCAAAGTTCATGTTCGACTTTCATTGGCATGATGTAGTGAATGAAAAATAGTAACAGAAGAAATTTTGCTTGTTTTCATAGTGATAATTTTATTTCAACAAGCGCCACTTAATAGGATTTTTCAGAAATACCTAATTTTGCAAAGTGCGTTACTTCGCCGGGCAAATATGTTCACTACTTTATGAAACTTCAAAAACAATTTAACGTGGCCTGGACTACCATCTTACGAACAAACAAAAAGGAAAAATTATATAGGAGGAATAACATTTGTAGTGCAGGGTGTAGTTTCCGTTTAATGGAAGTAAAACTTGCTGACTCATTTCAAACTTCCAGTGTTTTAACCTCAACTTGAAATGACTTCTTCGGAAAGAATGTTCATTGCTTATCCGTATTATCATTAAGTATACATGATAATACAGGCTAGGATTTTTCAGACTGAATAACAGACGTACTAGGAGTGAATCTCAGAAACGTATGTGTTTTGTGTGTGGTTATCGCAGTCTTCTCCATCTCTATTTCAATTTCTTTTTGATACTAAATGCAGATTGATACCGTCACCAGCTACAACGTGCGCACTAAAATCGTCAAAAAAAGTACTTGTCAGTTGTCATAAGGGGAAAAATTGTGCTGCTTCATATCCACACAGGACCCAGTTTACATAGAACAAACCATGCAGGGAGAATATATGCTGCACATATGTAGGTAGGTCTGGGACCTGTTCTGATGAACAGCATATGTCTCAGACACATTTCTGCTCCATTTAGCCTTCTCTCAAAGTCTATCACTTCCCCTTGACTACTGCGTTCAAAACACCCGAAAGACTGATATTTCTGTTTTGAAAAACGAAGCTATGATAAAAGCGTGGATTTTTGTTGAACGATATGTATATAGATCTGTGCTAAAATACTTTGCGTTAGAAATATCAGGGATTCTAGGGAAGAGAAATAACAAATTGTATGAGAGAAGGGGTTTTCACGAATGCTAGTCCGAAGTAATGCTTCCACATTCTATTTCATCTCCCGGTTATCAAAGTGTGAATAAATGGATCTGACTTTCATGCAAATTCTTTTTTCCGTTCCTTTGGTTAGTTGCCCTGCTTTTGAACTTTCATCGTGCCACCCTTCTACCGTGCATTCAGTGAGTGACTAAAGAGTGTTGGGTAATTGAAAACTTGGGAAACATTTAACTCGTTAACTAATTCAGTGTGCATTTTGAGAAGTTATTTTGTTTACTCCGTATTGAAAAAAATAAACGGGGCTGAGCAAGCTTGAAAACATGCATTTCATAGAAAACTACAAACTGTTGTATAAGAATATTTCAAATAAAAAATTCCTCTCAAAATTCAAATAGTCGAATGAGATTACGCACCAATATGATCTACCAATCGAATTAAGTTGCATCTAAAACTTTTTGCCACCTACATTAGTTATGCTTCTCTATCAGCATTTCATTAGTTCACTTCACCGCTCAATAAAGGTAGTAAAATTGAAACTAGATTGAATAATAAATTAACTGAGTGAACTGAATTCCTACCCACACTTTGAAAACATAAAACGAATTGCATAGAATGGGGTAACATTACTTCCTCCTTTCAAAGTAAAGTGCTTTGAAAAGAAATTTATGTTGCCGTACCCAGTAGAGTCGACACTGGTACGTTACACTGAAATATTTTTACGAAACAAAAAAACTGGTTAACCTGTGTGAAGGCATAATTTAATGCCCTAAGTTTCTTTCAAGGCATGACTTTAGATTCTTCCTTAATCATTATTTAAGGAGGAAAAATAATTAAGATTTCTGGAATTTAATATTGGTCAATTCATAATTAACAAACTCATACAACTGATACTGAACAAAATCACAATTCGTACATGAACAAGCATAACTCAAACTAACAGAACAGCTTTCTTGAGACGCCCGATCCTGAACGAAATAAATTGAACTATGTTCAGCTGGCCTCCATTGCACGGGACTAAACTTATAACGAACCATCTGTTTATCTACCTATCATTACCCAGCGATGATATAACTACCTATCTTTCTAAGCTATAGCTACCCTATCTCTTTCTATACTATAGCTACTCATGTTGTTTAACTTTCTATGTTGAACTGACACAATTATAAGGCGTCGCAGAAGAGGTCAGGCCTGACGGAAAAGAAAAAAACACTTGCTTTATTTAAGAATAAACGAATGCCACCAATCTAAGTTTTCAATATTTCCTAGTTTACCTAGTATGGAGAATGATTTAGTTTCTTACTGATTGCAGGGCAGAAGGATAGCACAATGGCAGTCTACATAGAGGAGACTAATCAAAAGTACGAAGAAAAAGAATTCACGTGAAAGAAAGTCAGATCCATCCACTGACAACTTGGCACAGGAAAAAAATTGTCAACATCAAATGCTATCTGCAAAATTAGTGTTCTGGCAGAACTTTAGACTTGAGCCCTCGACTTACTTCACGGCTTTCGTGATTATTTTCTTATCACTCTCAGCAATACAACAGCACATTCCTAGTGGTTCAGTGTTTGCAGTTATTTGTAACAAAAATTGGATGCTTCCTGATTAATAGATTCATATAATGAATCATCAAAACATTTTCAAATTAGATATTTAAATCGTTATCACAATAACAAATAATTGAAAGTTAAATGTTAAGACTTGTAATGTTGACATTTTGCAACTTCGAAACAACTGTACTAATTCCTAACAATAAAAAAACATAGGTTATCATTGTCCAACTGGTGAAAGGTGAACCAGGCTATCAGTAGTGTCTGTACTGTCGGTACGTGGAGTAACGACACCAACAGGGGAGTTTAAGTTCCCAGAACTATGGAAAAAGGTACACAGCAATGTTGTCAATTTACGCCTGACACCATAATTCCAGGATTGCAAAGTGGCTTAAAGTGGATGACAGCTTTGTCAGGAAGGTTCAACGCCAGCTAGTTGCTTTCAATACCAACTTTGAAGCAACAGCTGTTAGGCAGGATCATTCAAGGTCTGACTGCATGAGGAAATTTCTATGACTTTGACCCTCCTGATACTAACAAAATCCAACGCTAAAAAATAATGTTCGTCCTGCTAATTATAGGAGAGAACGATCTTCTCACTAACCTACGAAGCAACTGGTCGTCCTTCAGCTCCATGTGATATGAAAATCGTTAATTGCGACCGTTGCAAACACCTAGTTACACTTGATCAGACTCAAACGATGGTACGTATTACGTGCTTAAGAATTAATAATTTCATCTACATACACGCATTATTCTACCAACGTAGCGTGAGGAAGAACTGCGACTTAGTCTAATCTGATCACGATAGTCATATCGTGATTTAAAAAGTTGAAATTCAAATGCACTGACAATCAATCTGAATTTTCTGAATTAGAAGATTAACGCTTTAATCACATTCAGCACAAACCACCGTCAATCATTCTTTAGAACGGTTGATGTGAAAAACGCAAATTATTCATTTCCTGCTAAAATATTCGCAGCTTGATACAGTAATAATGCCATTATGATCGAAGACAATTTCCAAATACTAACATCAGTAAAGAGAATATGCTATGTAAATTTACTGTTAATTTATTTGAAATGTTTGTGCTCAAACTAGTGAATTAGTTCTTCTCGAGCATTTTATAAGATCAAGTTATTCATAGAGGGCTAGGTAGAACCAAAATACTAGCATTTACTGTGTTCCATTTGAACACATCGAAAGCAATTTGTGCAAGGCTGCATCACGCGTGGTTGCTGTGAGGTCATCTGACAGTGAAGGAGGTCAGTCCTGCGCCTGAAGCCCGGCCCACTTCCAGGAAAAACGAGACTCCAATTTTCAAGATAAAATGACATCCCTTAGTGACGTGAGACCTGCAGAGTTTTCTATTTGTCTTTCTCTGGAAGATTGCCTGGGCCTCTTACACATCTTATGTGTGCTCATCAATAAGTTTTCTATAACTTTAGAGCCCCACGGCTATGAGTAAATATTTACTTTCCGTATCAGAGGTATTTTTGTGCTCAAGGTCATGCTGGAAGAAACATAAGCCTCATCTCGTATCAGAATTTCGTTTTTTCACTGTGCTCGTAAATATTTTGCATGTCAATGATATTGAATTTAGATAATTGATATCTAAATAGAAATCACATCTGGAAAAATTGTAGACGGTTAACTAATTCTTGACTTTTCTTTCGAAATTAAAATTCAAGACAGAAAAATATACAAAGGAATATTATTAGTTTGAGAAATTCTGGACTGAAACCAAGTATCACTGGAACTTATTCTAAAAACATTATTGCCTTCTTAGTTTAATGAGTTTAGTTGAAAAATTATGATCCGATAAAATTTGTACAGGAATTTTGCGATGTATGGTTGTTAGTTAAAGTTGCTGCTAGGATTTTAAGGGAAAAGCTCCACATCAGGCTAACCTTTTTTGTAAATATTTTTCATTAAATTTAAAAAAAGAAAATGTAATCACGTGGAAGTAACATTTTTAAAATGTGCCCATGCATAATATTTTAGGTGAGTTGATAGTCTAAGGAAAACTCTGAATCAATTTAGTGTCATAGTTCCCGTACTTCTGGAGAAAATTTGATATTTTACTGCACCTGTGAAATGATGGTTCATACACAAACAAACAAACAATATTTATTTCCAATCAAGTACACAGTACATAGACATTTAGCACATTGGTTTTTCAAATTCTTAAGGTTAACATTCTTAGAGTAGGGGTGATGATGACATTGTTTTTTTAAATTCTTAAGGTTAACATTCTAAGAGTAAGGGTGATGGTGAAGCTCCATGCGACGATCCCGGGAGGTTTGATGGGCGTGTCCATGGGCGGAGTTGAGGGCTTACCGAGAAGTGCGGGCTCACGGCGTGAAACGAGAAACAGCTCGTATTCATGGGTTTCAAACCCGCAGTCTTTCTGCAGTCTGCACAAGCAGAGACCCGATACAGAACACAGGCCGCAGACCACTCGACTACGGTGGCTGTAAGCCACCGTAGTCACGAAGTGATAGGTTTTACGTAAAATCTGTACTGCAGATCAGGAACTTACCTCTCTACAAGATTATAAAATAATTTGTATTTTCCATTATAGGAGAACATTTTCACTACCCTAACTGACAACCTTTTAACGTGTAATATTTCAATTCAATTTCATGTGCAACTTTATATAATCTGAAATATAAAATCTCCCATACAAGAAAATTCCATGCTTCATGTGACAGATGCGCGTTAAAGTTAAATGTTATAAATCATATGTACATATATATATATATATATATATATATATATATATATATATATATATATATATATATATATATATATATATATATTGAGAGGTATTTATCCCGTATAATATTGTTCAGAAAAAATAAACAATAAAACTCATTACTGTGAATACATTTATGACTTTTCATAAGATTAGAAGTGTTTTGACGATCGAGATTTTCTGGAGGTTACCCCTTCATACCTCTGACAAGAGACCATACATAATTTCACATCATTGCAGTATCCCATTTTACTTTGTATTTTCTTTGTCATTGTTGTGATGTTCAGGTGATAAATAAGACTTGAAACTATGCTCCTCACTGAAACCACTTAAGTTTTCGGGAGAATTCTACGTTAAACTGGGAAATATAATATATCCCCAATAGAACATGCGATAATCCATTTTGTCGAAGTTTTCAAAAACTTTGTTACCAGCTGCTTATAATTTCAATCGTTCTGATTTCCTAAGAATCCATGGACAACATCACGAAATACACACCAGGCTTCTTTTTCAACTTATGTCATCGCTCTTTCAAGTTTTTCCAACTTCTACATTGCTTTTACTTGGGAACTAACAAATAGGCGTCCTATGATCTTGACCTCAGATAGCTTTGGAAACATAAGACAATTTTTTTTCAAGTTTCACCTCCAAAATCTAAAACGTTCACTAACAATTTTGTCAATCCAAGTTTGACATGAAGTGTAGGTAATAATTGACACTGTTGGAATCTACTAGAGGCTGTTTGAGAACACTTAATGTCCCTGACGACAGGTCCACTCGTAGTGGCCGATGTACTCTCTTGTAATGATCATAAGCTCTGTTATCTCATAAGCAAAGGAAACGATAATGTTTGGAGTATCATTCTTACAAGTCAAACAAAAAGACAAGCATGTTGAAATCACCACAATCATTACTTGAATTCAGCATAGTTTATTCTGTGAAGTTCTATGTCAATGTTGTATATTTCTTACCCTTGTATGGAGTGTGCACGAGGCAAACTTGGAAATTTATCGGTTATCCACATCCACATACAAACTTAAGTCAGTGCCTTGCATCAATTTGTCCAAACTTTGTTTCTTAATATAGACGGAGTTATACAAAATTTAAACTATTCACATACTTTTTATCCACGTTGTATGCATCATTTGAGTAGGGGTGTATGTTATCTTGGTTCGCTGGACCTAGAATTTAACATATACAGGATAGCCCATAAGTAAGATACCTTATTAAAACTAGTATAGCTATAAAACTACAAATGCTAAAGAGATTTGATTAATTCAGAATGAATGAGGAGATTTCAAATATTTCTACCAGTGTATCAAGTCTACCGACAATCACAACATATTGCCGAAAAAATCATAAAATCAACCCCTCAAAATGAATCGCTACGCAATGGACAACGAGCAAAAATAATGGAACTTTACTTCCGATGTAATTCTTCAGTTACTGCAATTCAGAAGAATTACTGGAATATTGATGGTATTTAAAGAAGACCTTCGAAGAAGTGCATAAAAAACTGGTATTGAAATTTAGAGAAACTGGGACACCAGCAGACAGACAACGTTGTGGCAGACCACAGACCATACGAACTGGTGCTTCAATTCAGCTGCTTGCAACAAGTGTTGCTGATCGGCCCAAAACGTCCACTAGGAGACGTTCAATTCAACTGAGAATGTCACGTACCTCACTGCAGCGTATTTTGGTAAAAGATTTAAAATATCATTCATATAAAATTCAATTAACTCAAGAACTCCGCCCTACGGACTACCACAAACGATTAGATTTTGCGAGTAGATTTCTAAAGCTTGCAGAAAATGAAAACTTTGTAAAGAATTTAATAATGACTGATAAGGCACATTTTCATTTCAATGGTTTTGGTAATAAGCAACATTACAGATTCTGGGTTCAGAAAATCCAAAAGAAATTCATGAACGTCCACTTCACTCAGCTAAAGTAACAGTATGGTGTGGCATCAAGTCTTCGAGGGTCATTGGACCATGTGTTTTTGAAAATGCTAATGGTGATGTAATTTGTGTTAATGGAAGCCTCTATAGACAGATGATTCAAGAATATTTGATACCTGAAATTGGAGATACAAACACAGAGATTACTTTTTTCCAACGAGATAGAGCTACAGCGCACACAGCGAAAGTAACAATGCAAATGTTAAAAACAATTTTTCCAAACCATAATTTCTCGTTTCGGTGATATATCGTGGCTGCCTAGATCTCCAGATCTAAGAGCTTCTGATTTTTTTCTCTGGGGATACTTAAAGAAAAATTTTTGCATTGAAATGCCTGATACTTTACAGCAATTGAAACTAAACATCATTCAAGAGATCAACAACATTTCACCAGAGACATTAAGGAAAGTAATGAAAGAGCACACCATTGTTTGACTAATAATGGAGGTCGTTTAAAAGATATTGTATTTCATTGTTAAACGTATTTTATTGTTTCAATTATAAATTTATATTAAACTTTGAAATTTTTTCTTTCATTCTAAATTAACTAAATCTCTTTATCATTGTTAGTTTTATAGCTATAATAATTTTAAAAAGGTACCTTACTTATGGGCCACACTGTATTAACAAAATTTCGCATACTTTTGTTAGTATCTATATGTATGCTTGTTATCCTAGTCTACCGTTGTTTAATTTTTGCAGCTTTGCGAGTTATACCTACTTATATCAGGTCTTTCCATTTAAATAATAAAAATGTACCTAAGTCAGGACGAATCCTGTCAATTCCGTGTTCGACAATGATTTCACTATCACTCTAAAGTTTAGTGAGTTAAGAATATGCAAAAATTCTTACAACTGTAAAAAAGTTGAAATTTCGAAATACTTAATTCACACCATAAATTATTTGATCCATAATGAATTGAACATAGCTCTGAACATGATATTAAGAAGGGATGCGACGTCGAGTCACAGAGAATCCATTTCGTATTGTTAGTTTATCATTTAATTACCCAGGGATGAGTCTGATTGATCTCGTTAGCGATGCACCGAACAAATTTGGTCTAAAGACTGTTCAAATACAGCCACCAAAGTGATGTTTGGCAAGCATTAAGTATTCATCACACTGTTGACCGACTAGAATTTACCTGAGAAAGAAATGTATTTATTCAGCTTTGATTGTATTGTGAGTCCAATGTGAGCATTAATTTGCTCGCTACATTAATCTTCCTTTACAAGTAAAAAAAACTAAAATTGTCTTTTTATCTTTGAAAAAACTTGTGATAAATAACTAAATTTTTGAACTATTTGAACGATCAAATAGCATGGCGGTCAAACTAAGTGATTTATCATGCAATACGTGTTACCTTAACTTATCCCTGGAAAACAGAACCATAATATTCCACACGCTCATATCACATTAAACGTAGACCAATGGAGAATATTTAAATCAGTAGAGCCAGAGGTCCTGATAGCATACAGGCAAAAATTCAAGAAACGAATTCTGCGTGATCAAATTTGGTTAAAGAAACGACTCTACGGTACTTTAATTATTCTGGTTTCATGAGATTTTTGGCTGCCCTAAATATCTGACACACATGAGACCCTTATTCTAGAAAGACATACTGTTATATAATTTAGAATCCGTGTTTTAATCTTTGCTTCATTACCTATTATGACGTGACAAATCCAGTGCGTGCAGTATCTTATACTGTGATTTCATTTGAGAAGCAACATTCATTCCTCCTTGTTTCGTAATCAAACCTAATAATGTCATCTGATGCTTATCCTTCTGATTATCCCAGTCGTCTGGATCGCACCTATACATCTGTTTGCTAATACCTCAATTATTCTCGAACTGCAGGTATGTGGGAATACTCTGCATCTCTCAGAAGCCTGCTACATCACTCTCAAGTAGCAAATAAATAATCAAAATTTTATGCAGGCATTAATCATCACTTTGTGAGTTGCTGCAGAACAGTACTTCCTAAGGTGGTTTCAGTTAGTTTTCCATGGAAAAAACTTCTATGGATAAAATAATCTAATTGTGTTTACACAAAACTGAAAGGAAAAAATGCTAGGTAAGGAGAATGCTACTTTCCAGATCAGATCACATGTACAGTAACTGAACATTTGCAGTTACATTTTCATGATGAATAACAAATAAAAGTCTAGCTTCCCAGACTAAAATAATTTGTTTGCAATTTTGCAATTATCTTATTTTTACTAAACAAGGAGCTTCACGATGTTTGAACACTTAAATTCAGTCTCATTGTATATTTTTTATTATTAGTTTCTCCTTCATTGAACTAAAGGGTAAGAAGAACTAAAGAACGGTGTATATTATATATACTCTCCACAAATTTTATAAAATGACATTATGGCATTTTAAACCATTTTTCTCTGAGTGTAATAATTTATTTTGCATCCATTCTTTTCGTTTCAGTTTTAGATTTACACTATTTATATCCTTCTATGAATGACTTTTATCCAAATGTCTTTAAGAAGTGTAATTTCTGTGTGCAATTATTTGATTAAGATTGCAGTAGCCAGTTGATGAAAAAGGGTAAAACCTATGAAAATAATGTCAAATCCTGCCGCTATGAGTGAGTTGTTTTTACATTCAGGGGTCATACAAGACACATTTCTGAGCTAATGTTGACTCTCTAGATTGATATTAATGAAGTAAAACCAGGAAAAAAATATTGTTATTTAGTTAAAACTAAAACGGGTCATACCAATATTGATTAGATCTTGAACCGTATAAATAAAACAGGAGGGTAGTTCAATAAAATAAGACGAATATTTACATTGAAAACCAGCTATTAGTTATTCAGTGGCTCGTATTATCGAGCTTCGATTACTGCAGCATTTTATTATGGTGATGTATAGGCATAACTGAGTAAAAATTGCACATTCTATATGGTATTTTAACAAAAAGAAAAGCTAACGAACGCTGCAACATAATTCAGCGTTGATACAATACTTGATTGGAACTAGCAAAATAAATAAATCTCGATCCTCAAACGAAGCAAGTAACTTAATTTCGCTTCTAAGACAGTAATTCAAATATAATTAACGTTCCAGTTATAACCATTGAGCAGAAACACGCGAGTCTCAGGAGGCTTGCTCGGATATAATTGAGTTACCTCCTCATAGGGGAAATTTTACATTGGCAAAAGATTTTAAGAAATATTATAGAGAAACTCATATTAAGAGAAAAACTGAATGAATTAAATGAATTTATTCTGGACGACGCACATTCCTACCTAGATATCAATCATTAGCACATCCAGTGCATTATATCTACTAGATATATCGATGTACGTGATCATTGTATTTTATATTTATTTAAAAATGTTAGTAACAAAAAAAACGTATCCTGCGTATCAAGATAATCACACAGGTGGTAGAGAAGTTGCACTAGATTTAAGTGCTGAAACTTCCAAAGATTAAAGCTTGCAAAATTATGGTTAGAGCACATGAATCTAACTGTCAACAGGAAGCTCTCCAATACAAATGGACCTAAGAAACATAGGTAATCAATTTAATCATTCAATTTTCTAATATCGACTACATGTTTCAACTATAGTTGATTACGAAACCTATAATTTTTCACTCGTGACATAAATCCTTACTAAACGCTGAATCAGATTTCAATAACTACAGTCCGTAGCGCAATCTACTAACATATCTATTCAAAAATTTGTTTCTGAGACCTAAGCAAGACTGAATGTTTTTCATGTTCTTATGCTTCTAAGCATCCAATTAATAAATGAACTATGCAGTGATGTGTTTTTATGTTTATTTTTACTCATATACAAGGTGCAGCAACATAACTTCTTATTTTAAAATGAACTTCCCTGAAAAAAGGAAGTTGTGTTGCCACATCCTACATAAGTACGCCTTTCATTCTATTTTCTATCACCTATTGCAGAATATATTATTTTACTATTGCATTATACTCAGTATTTCGAATTCTATTTCTTTGTTCTAGTGTTGTTATAAAGATTTCACTTTTCAGTTAGAATGCAAATATTGCGACCATTTGGAAAAAAAAATTGCACCTGTGTATTTTGTATTTTTTTGTATGTTTATTCCAGCAACAAAATTTGAGATGTATCATCGTGTATATGCTTAACTAGAACCGTAATTTTACATTTTTGGTTAGCGATAGTTTCATAATGTAATATTTAACCATCAGTACATTAATACAAATAGCTTAATATCGGTCTCAAAACTTTAAACATTTCAGTGATGCAATCCGTTTCATACGCTCTGCGTCTGAAAACTTTCGTTTCCGAAATTACTAATTACGTGTACCTATGTATACATATGAGTGAATTTTTGAGGATCAACTCGTTCAGTACATCTAAAAGGTTTGTCTGAAAAGTATCCCACCTTGAATTTTCCCGTACGCGCCAGTGACGCCAAGGTTCATGCTAGATTTGTTTCTTCGTTTCAGTGTGTCACTCGTTACCGGCTGACCTCCAAGTGAAGTGATATACTCTTATGTTATCTTATTTCTCTCAAGATGACAAAATGAGTTTAGCAAAGGTACTGACATAATATTTTGTCAAAGTCTTTGTGATTCTAAAATAAAATGGTTTGTAAGATTCAGCAAGTGTTTGGAGACACTGCTATAAGAGTAACACAAGTTAATCAGTGGTTTAATCGATTCAAAAGTTCTTGCACAACGGTGGAGAGCGAACAGCGCCCAGAAAGGGTACAAATCCATTGAATTCAACTGTTGTTGAGAGGTTGGACCCTCTGATGATGGGAGATCGTCGTTTGACGTACAAGAGATTGAAGAAAAAAGTAGGAATCAGGAAGGATTCCACATTTGCAATAAAACGTGATGATTTGGATAGAGTGACTGCAAAATTTTTGCTCAAGCTTTTGCTGGTGGAACATTACACTTGACTTAGGCTTCGTCGCGAAACATGAAATTCCAACCGTTTGTCAACCTCTCTAATCTCCAAATATGGCTCCTTGAGAATTCTGGATGTTTCTGAAATTGAAAACGCCGTTAAAAGGATCCCGTTTTAAGAGTAGAGAAGAGATAATGCAGAACACGACGGCGAAGTTGAACATAATTTAAAAAAACGAAACTTTCAAAAGTGTTTTAGGTAGTAAAAGGAACGGTGGTATAAGCGTGTGGAGGCACAAGTGGCCTACTCTGACGAGGATTAAGGTCCCAACCCTGTTTTGTAAGTAATATAATTTTCTCTGCAAAAGGTCAGATTCATTTTAGACAGACCTCGCACATACATGCAATGTTTCATTACCCAACACGGCTTCCAAGTCTTAACTCTAACTATTTTTTCCTTATTTATTTATTTCGCTGTTTTTGATACCTTTTAAGTATCCAAGTAAACGACATTGCATTTTTGTCTCACTCATTAAATAAAAAGGGACTGCAGCGCTTCCATTGATAATAGGAATGCAGCCTAGAATTTGCACGGTAGTCGCGAAAAATATTAGATTTTATTGCTAGTTATTACTCGCAGCTAGTGTTATTCGAAATTTTTAAACGAGCCTCGATTCCCGGTGGTTATGTATGTGGAATCATGGAATTAATTGATTGTTATCAAACATATGCGGCTTCATAGTGCGATGTCATAGGTGATCATTGAGTAAGAAGTTGTACGAAAAATGTTCCAATAGCATAACTCGAGAGTGTCATGCAAGGCGAAAGAATGATTAGAATGAAGCTCTATAGAGCGATAGAATTAACTATAAACGCTAGGACAATGTTCTTGAATATTCCTAGTATTTAGGCGGAAAACTCAGAATAGTTGGCCAGTTTTCAGCCATAAAAATATCAGATAATCATCACAAAATGACCAAATTGTGGTTTCGGTCCATGATATTTTCCCACTACTAGCTAGACTTTCACGGTTGATTAGGGGGTCAATGGTGGATTACGTCACCTCAGCGACCGAATCAGTCAGGATTAGATTCATTTTGAGGGCTGAGCGATTCATGTATAATATGTTATAATGCAGGCCAGTTGATCATTTTCTTCTATGCAATGGCACAACCCGACAGCGATTGAACTGAGTAGCCTATAATTTTGTCCGTGAAGTAATTTTTTTTAAACGATTAATTCTTTTATAGGTGAGAAATATCAGACTATGTTTCAATGTTCTGGTTAAATAATATTGTTTCATATCTTATATTCGTTAAGACACAAGTTCGGCATTCAAAAGGAAATTTACACTATTCAGCTATACTTTATTGCACGAAAATATAATAAAAAAATATGAATAGTACTAGGTATGTGTTTCGAAATCTTTTATGACGCTTTCAAATATTCTCATTATTGTTATTGAAAAAAAAACTACAAACTATTTACTCATGAAAGAATCAAAATAGGCAACGTGCTAAAAACCTTTTTGTTTTTAAATAAAATGTAAGTCAGTATAGTTTTGCATTTCCTTCGTCAATGAAGAGAGTTTTTAAAAATTCTTTCCAGCATACTCTGGATTTCAGAGCTTATTTCACCACGTATTGCCAACTTTGATTAGCGCTCAATATACTCGTATGTCATCGACGGTAGTTCATTCAGGAGTTCCTTGAGCGCGACGTAATGTCGCTCTGGGACTGACGATATCCCCTCATCAAACCACGAACTCTTCTTATTATTGACACTAAAGCCAAAAATTTCTGTCACAATCATTTTGCCTCAAGTAATTTTTTACAAAAAATTTCAGCCACTCTGCCTGTGTTGAAACTTATTCACAATTTAAATAGTTTGTTGTAGGGTATTAGTAATTATTGTGGAAATAATGTTTGATCCAATGTAAAACATACTTTTTAATAAAGCTTTGACAAAATAACTTAAAATAACTACTTTACTTTGCAGGCTAATACAGACAACTGTAAATTTCTGTACCCAAAACATCACAAATAGGGGGACCTTGAAAACAAAGTTCGATAGGGATTACACTCGTATATTGAGATTTTATTTCGGATTTGCAAATTTTCAACGTTGTCTATGTTACAATATGAGTGTGTATATGACCGGTAACACACCTGCATTATGTGTGTTCTGTTTGGTGTTTTAAAATTCACGCCTGTACAAAGTTAGAATAGAGGCCGACATGCTCTTCCAAGTCATCTACTCGTAGAAGCAGAGAACTGAGAGTAACACGCGTAAAGTAAGCTATTTCATTTCAAGTTTTAGCCTTTCTTAGGCACGTACAAATTTCTGTTATAATAAGATCAAAGATTGAGGTTGGGGGGATGTGTCAATTTTTCTGCAACTCTCTGAGCAGAATTCGACAATACTGCATTAGCATAAATAATTCATATTGAATAATAGTCTTTTTTCTCACTATCTTCGTTCGCATGCATAGTAACGTAAAAAACTCTTCGTATAAAATAATGAACTGTGATATTCAGATAGACATGGAACGAATGAATTGACATTTCATAGCAACATTCTCTGAACAAAAAGTGTTGAGATATTCTGTGTTCAGTGCAGAGTAACGGTAGGAGCGTTACTGATAGTTTGGCAATCCCACTACTCACAGTTACAAAGTAACTGTAAGTATGAGACAGGGTGCAGCAACATAACTTCCCTTTTTTTAAATGCCTTTTCCAATGAAAAAAAGAAGTTATGTTGTCCTACCCTCGTAGAATTTAATTTTTGAATAATCCAGCAGAGTTCAGTGCATAAAATAGTTTCAGTGTGATTAATTATATATATATCATAAACTTCAATGCAGGTTTTGAACAGCGTAAAATTTACATCGTCTGACACTTCCATCGAGTCGAAATTTGTCATTAGTGTACATACAGGCAAGCGTTGGCGGCTCTCACGCGACTAAGAAATGTATTTTGGTCAGAAAAGCGACCCCGAAAGACCGTGAACAATGCTCCTCTGAACTCAACAGCGTTTTACGATACTGATCAGCGACGCCACGCGGAAAAAGGCCGTAGTCGAATACGCTCCGGAAGAAAAGGGCAAACATTCTTGTTACAATCGGCACTGATACCGAGCTTATTTTTGGCAGGGGAACTAAGGGGAAAAAGAAAATGTCTTAAGATAGACTAACAGTGTCACTGTACGTTTCTCAACTTCTTTTATCAAATTAATGTAAGAAAATGTTTTGCTTCTGGTATGATATTATTGGTTAAATGAGCGACTGATCATAAAAAATACTTTTCAGGTCTGAGCATTGAATAACGAAGATAACATCCACTAAACTGTATAAATAATAATGATATTCTAACTTTCTATGAAATCTCTTTATTTTATGATCACATTTTTCAGCATCAAAACGTTTTAACTACAATTACTGCACCATCTAAGTTTAAGTGTTCCACATCGGAGTCAGTTTGTTTATTTTTTTCAGTTGCACTGACCGTCTAACTAAATTTTCTTCATAAACGAAACATTTGAAGAGTAGGACAATCATCATGAGTTGTAAAAAAATAAATTCTTGAGAGAATTAAGCTTCCGCGACCCAAGCAACTCCAGTTACGCTATGGTCGCTTCCCTAACCTTCATTGGAAATCGATGTGAAAACCAAGAAGAGACCCTGCTCTCCTTACGGTTCTCTAAGGGGCGTGTGATACATGATATCTGCAGGAATATGGGATATTACAGGGCAACATATTATTCACGCTTATATGTGTTCTCTCTGCAGTCGAAACAGAAATACAAATTTATTAATTGCCCAAAAAAGTTTGTTTTAATTTTTTGAATACGCATGCATACTTTAAGACACAACAAAAACTTTTTCTTGTACCTGAAATATTGATCATTTACCTTTTAATGAATGTATTCATGGTTCTGGGATTTAGTTTATTTATTTCGATCGCTGCTATTTTGAAACACTTTCTTGCATTTTAATATTGCATGTTCTATGGTAGACTCTACATAGAGAGTCAAATTGTTTGACCATATTCACAGCATAATCAAAATATAAAAATTATTATCCAAGGCTAGGTGCCACCGACGCTTGCGAACTGTGTGCTACACAGTGAAAGATGAATAAATAATAGTAATGAGACTTCGTCTCCGATAAGATAGTGTTTACACTCTGTCAACTTTGTGCGTATTAAATCCTATTTAATTCTTGTGTAGTAGGTATCAGTTTGTTGTAAAATTACTACAATAGTATTATTTTCGTATTGTATGATGTAAAAGATTTCGTAACAAATTAATATTGAACAGTATACTATTTCTGAATAAATGCATGAGCAAACAGTAACCGGGCTAATCTATTTAAATAATTTATTAAATTCACTGTATGAACTTTACTCATAATTTTTTATAATATCGTTTGTACAAATATAGATGCAAATTATCGATTAGTTTCTCAATAGTTGAGAAGGAAAAAATCCTCAGATAATGACGAAGTTGAAATGTAGCGTGTTCAAATCAACGAACGTCATTCTTTCGAATTTAAATCTTTTTATTTCGTTCGTATATTCAAGACGGTGCTTACAGACAAACAGCGCTACATCTGTACCTAATTTTTTTCATGGGGGAAAAATCGTGTATCATAACATTTTCAGCCCCGTAAATTATGCTACCAACATAATTTTGTTCTACTAATTGCTGAAGAGGTTCACCATGCACTTGTTTATAGAAATTTACGTACTATTCACCAAGTAACTATTCTAATTCGAACTTATAGAAGCTAATATTAGCATGCTCGGTCATAAAGAAAGCAAAATAAGATACAAGAAAAATGAATTGACGTCGCATCCCACAGAACTAAATAGAACAATAGAGCAAACAATGCATCTGAGAACCAGCTATCTTCTAAATGAAATAAGGAAGATGCGTTACACTTTATTTCAGATATCGAGAGGCAATAGCACAAGAACCAAAATTCATTGAAGGAACTTAGAAGAGACACTTTTAGCAGCAGCTGCCACTGCAGCTGATAGATCACTACTTCTGAACGACAATAGTTAAGCAGGTTTTCGTCTTGACGATTTATGCATCCACAATTTCAGGTCCATTGCAATGCGTATAAAAGACTTGGTAATACACATGACTCAATTTGAAACGTTGTAATTATGCCCTATAATTAACTTGATTGGTTCTGCAGATACCTCACACATGGATGACAGAAGGTGAAAATTACAAAAAATGCAGAACCATTAAAGTTATTGAATAAAATGAAAAGTAACCAATGCCAGAAAATTTAATGAACTTTTAGGATACTTCCCATGTATTAAGAAGACGATTGCAAATAAATTTTTATTAGGATAACTCACACATTAATGATGCCAGCACACCTTTCGGATTGATACAATGACTGCATGAATGTTGAAAACATACGTAACGTTTTTTCGTCAATGGGGACGATTTACATGCATTGGCTTACTATGAATTATTTTTTATAATTGCTGGTTACATATGTTTTACCAATTTTTGATTGATGTAATTCAAACGATATAACATACCGACTTTAGCACCTAAAATAATACGATTTCAAAATGGAGGATCACCTAATGACTACCTAGTTACTCAACTATTGCGTACCCAGAAGAATTATCTTTAAGTAATAGGTTTAGAAAATTTAGAGATATTTCCGTTTATCAGAGTAAAATGCTTAAGCTTTAATGCTACTCGCAGATAAGAAGGAATTTACCGAACATAACATACAGGGTGTCCGCAAAGGTTCTCTACAGTTTAATAACTTTATAATAAAAGCAAATGCAAAGATATATGTGAGAAATTATTGGCAGTTGAGAATTTCATAGTAAAGTTTTTTACCTCAAATAACCACATCAATATAACTATCATTAGTTGTACATAGCACATCAAGATGATTTTCGATTTCTGACATGTGCGTTGGGGTATATCTACATTAATGGTGGCAATGGCATCGGTAATCCTTGGATTTACGTCCGTCATGTCCTGCATCTTTGTTCGATACACCATATCTTTCACATAGCCCTATAGAGAGAAGTTAAGGGGAGTGATGCCTGGTGAATGAGGTGGCCAAGAAATTGGCCCATCCTTTCCAATCCACCGGTCTACAAATGTTTGCTCGAGGAACTCACAAACATGCAGTTTTTAATGTGGTGGTGCACATCTTACTGGAAAATAATGGTTGGTTGAAGGTCATCTAGTTGCTGTGCCACATATTCAGTCATTAAAGGGTCACTATGATACGCATTGTTCCTAATCATGAGTAGCTATTTTTTTAGGATTCCATTCAACAGTGTCTTGCCTTTTTCATCAACAGGGTCTCTGAAACAGGAACTGATATGCAAATAGAAGTTTTGATAACCACTGGGTACAGTAAAACAACTTTGATTAAAATATCTCCTCAATTCCATTTGTGATAATTTTTTCAGTTATAAAAAGACTTTATGTGCGTTTTTAATGAATATTTTATGTATATGTAAAAAACAATGAACCAAACATGCAATTGTAAAATATTATAGCAATACAATATTTTATACTACTCCCAATTCGATAATCGTGGTACTGGAGACTATTAAATGAACTTATAGTGTGCATACGTATATGTACAATAGACTACACATGTTACATCACCAATTTAACATTTTACAACGAAAGTGTGATGATATAAATGAAAAGAATAACTAACCGTTATGCATGTTCAGTTGTTGACTGAACGTGAACCAACAGTGTTTGTTTACAAATGGCACAAGTAATGACTCAATCAGGTCAATTCAGACGAGTGTTACTGTCTCACCCAAGTAGTGTTATATGTGTCTTGTTTCTTTCATCCCGCTCATACATCCTGTTTTAAATGTAGCTAAAATCGTTGCACTATTGAACTATAACAGCTCTCAAGATGAGATCGGCAATGACGATAAACCCTTATATGTTCTTGTGTTGCTTTCAGAGAAAATCGATGTTATTCCCGATGAGAAAGTATCTGATCAAGATGAGTATGATCAGTGTAATCGTAATTAAATGCATCGATACGGAGAAACTCAAAATTGTGCTGTAAAAGTTGAGATGGCATCAGTGTCAACAAATACTCTATGATATTTTGTTCTTAGAAGATTGAAAAGAAAATTAGATTCTCCATGGATGAAGGCGTGTAGTAATCTAGTTATTATCACTCTCCAGTCCCAACCATCACACATCTCTTATCTCCGAGCAGACAATGAATATCTTTGTTGTGTCGTACTCGGAGTGAGCGCCTGAGGGAGTAAGAGACTGTCGAGGAACCCAATGGTAGAAAAGACAATTAAAGGCAGGATGAGTTTAATAGCTTGTATTTAGACATTTGAATATGATATTAGTTCTTGTTTCTTCGTTGCGCACGTCTGCCCATCCTGTCCGTTGACAGGATGGTTGGTTTCTACTTTCCTTGCTTTGCTGTTACTGTGTGCTTTCTTCAGGTGATGAGTGTTCTTGTGAAGGTGTTGATTTTGGAAGTGTTTGGTAGAGAGTCCGTGATGCAGAGAGTTGCAGTCTCGTTATATATGGGACGGTTGGCTGGGCTCTGCTGCCTGAGCGTGACCGCTCATTGGTTGATGTGCTTCTGGTTGTAACGGAGCCTAGCCTCGTCGTTGGATTCACTTTTTCTGTCCTGTTTGCTCATTGGTCAGTGAAAGCTAGCCTCGTTGCGGTATTCGTTTGTAGTGAAGTAATGCGATTCACTACAGGCGTGTCAAGATTTCTACCTTGAATCAGAGCACATAAGGAAAATAAATAAGAGGACCTGGGAAATGAACAGGGCATTCAAAAATGAACCTCCAGTTGAAGCATGGAAACACTGTTTGATGAAGATGCTATATGACTTGCTATATAAAAAAGTGTTATTTACACTAGTCAGAATAATCAACATGATTTTCTCCTGCCTCATTGTCGGAAAAAAGTGAGTGTTTTCTTACATATCGACTATTATACTGCACATAAGGAAAAAATACAGAGACCTGAACATGGATACGCAGACAATGTATTTGTAAGAAAACGTTTTTGGAACAATCGATCTAGGGTACGAATGCACCATAATATCAATTTTGATTGCTCCTATAGTGAAATGGTGTATGAAAGATTTTCAGTTTGGAGTATTTCCTACAAAAGTTGGTAGTACAGGTGGCCTACTATCACAGTCACTACTTCATTTAACTATTTGTTAGACATCTGGTTCCCGAACGTTGTCTGACTAGGTCCCACTGGAATGTCTTTATTGCCACATACCACCCGGTTCCAGGAAAATACATTTAATTATTTTTCAATTTATACCTTATTAAAATACGCAAATGAACAAGCAGCAAGGAACTCAAATCATTCATTAGATTTCGATGTGAGGAATGCAGCTGCTTCTTATTCCCCGACCGGTCGATGCATGACATAACTTAGCTAATAGCAAATCGAAAATCATACCTGAGCACCGCAAGACTGCCCTGCTTTGTAATTTGATGTTCAAGATTACTGAGAAGCCCAACTAGCACTCCCACGTAAAGGGGAAATTCAATAGCTGAGGAATAGCGCAATGAGCTAGTGTTGGGTATGAAGAGGTCATGCTCACCCAAAGGATATAAGAGAGCATTCTTGTTTTTTGCCTCTGCTGTCAAATCAGACAGGATATCTAAAATTACCTCTTGATCTTCGGTCTCGACAAGCAAATTTGCTGGATCATCGAAGAACGGATTGGTGATGGAAGCAGAACGTGCCATGTCCGGTGTCGGTAGATGGACTCGCATTTCTGTCACGTAAATTCTTTTTCTTCGTTCCTTTGGTTAGCTGTCCCCGTTTTGAACTTTCATGATGCAATCCGTCAGCTGTGCAATCGGCCTGACCTCATCGGCTGCGCCTTATACCTGTGTCAGCCCAGCATAGAAGTTTTGGTACACGGCGGTGGTATCAAGTATTTAGCATAGTTGGAGACCACCAGTTTGGGGTGCAGCCTTAGTTTCTTGCGTCATGAGTAAAGCTCTGCTTCTGGGTGAGAAAAACGTAACTTCGTAGGTTAGGATTTTATTCACAACCGGCATATCCAGACTAAACGTAATATAAGCCTTGGGTAAAATATTTGAGACACCAAAAGAAACCTAGTAAACATTCTCAGACTGGGGACTGTCATTAAAATACTTTTTTTGTAACAAATAGGGACTTTCAAACGTTAAAATATAACTTTACAATAAGAGAAATTGTAACTCATTGTGTTTTTCGTAATAAATTGGGAGTTCTGAAATGTTAAACTATAATACTGTTATGGGGTAAATTTAAACTGTACTAAAATAAAGTTCTGGGTCAAAAAAACAATTGAAAACAGAGCGAGCGTAGT
Source organism: Trinorchestia longiramus (assembly GCA_006783055.1). Classification (NCBI taxonomy): domain Eukaryota; kingdom Metazoa; phylum Arthropoda; class Malacostraca; order Amphipoda; family Talitridae; genus Trinorchestia; species Trinorchestia longiramus. The sequence goes on from VCRD01000173.1 coordinate 134,958, forward strand.
GTCGTTTTCATTGTTCCATTGCCCGTCAAACATGAGTAAATTTATACGAAAACCCTTGGTGATTCTTTGAGATGGACACAGGACGTTCCAAGGAAGAAAATAAACAATGGGTGCTGTTTTGTTAACGGTCAGTTTTATTTAAAAAGTGCCAAATAAAATGTCGCAAAGTGGGCGGTGAATATTATAGGGGTTCGAAAACCAACTTTATATTATTGACAGAAAAAAGGTACATAAGAAAAGGGAAGCTACACGAAGGAGGAGTAACCTAGTATAAAACGTTAGGAAAGCTGATAGAAAGGGGAACTTGGAGGTAGATTTTTGTGTGATTTGCTTGGAGCCATGTAGGGCAATTTGACGCCTTGGGAATGGGTATGGCAATTGGTAACTCGTTCAAAACGAAATAAAATAAGACCATTATGACAAAGGGCAGCAACAAATCTTACTCGTACACTAACCTGTGTATATTGAGAAAATTCTTGTGGAACATTCGCGAATATTTGCAGCATCTAGAGTTCATACAGATCGGAAATATACCAATCGAAGTAGTGAATCACTTACGTGGAATGCAACTAAGTTTTGGGGGCCAGAATGGAAGATTGCTGGCATTGTTTTGAAGTATTATTTACGAGTGGTAAAATTTCATTACTTTGCCTCCAGCGTCGAATCACCAGTGCCGAATCTCCAGTGCAAATGGCAAGTGCTAAGGTTGATGTCATTTCAAGGTAAAATGTGGTGAGCGATTGGGAAATTTTTTCGTATTTTCGAAGTAAAAGTTTTTCATTTAATTTTCATCGTTAGTGTCGTCCCTAATCATTGAACAGTTAGGATTGCAATTAATCTGTTTCAATAGGGTATAACATTTTGTAGTTCATCTACTATAGTACGGTAGACGACGGCCATTATTCATTTTCGTGACCACTAGAACAGAACATGTTCTATCTTCGTGTGTTTATTCACTATCCTTTCTTCTATCTGCCATCAGTAATGGGAGACTTTTAATTATTTCATACGGAGGTTTAGAACCCTCTAAAGGCGATCATGCCATTATTTCTTTTTCTGTTTAAAAATGTCATTTACAAGAACTGATGGGACATCACAAAAATAACGGAAAATAAAGGAAAAGATGTATCTGGAAAAACACGCTGTCAAAACCAAGATATACTTTTTTAGAAAAATAACTCGATATAAATCTAATAATTAACAAATGATAGCCATATATATACTTGTATTATCACCACGTACAGTAAATAATTTGAAATATCTGTAGACAAATATCATATAACAACATCACAAGGAACCTGAACACCGATAACTGCACCTCCCCAGGCAATGAAGAATTCGCTAAACTAATTGCAGCTTTGAAATAGAATTTCGCTGAGTTCTTAAGAGCTTCAAAAGAGAACTTCTCAGAATTGATAACAAATTTAAAACGAACATCGAGAAACTCGAAGATAGAAACAGACCAAGATCTTCAAGCAGAATGCTTATGGACCAAACGTAACACAAACAGAATTGAGATGTGATACATACCGTAACAGTGAACGAGGTGTGACATAACAAGACCATGTACGAGATGCAGCATATTACAAAAACATTCTTTCTAACTGATTCACAGCTGAATGCACAAAATCATCGGAGAAACAAAAACAGCTTGAAATAACCGATGCATGAATCGTATAAAATCGTTATCGTACAGAATACAATTAAAGAAAGGGAGCTTCAGGGACTCGTATCTACTATTTTGAACCATGAGTTTCACGGGAAAATATACGCAAACTCAGTATCGTCATATGTGAATACATGATCCGAGATTGAACGCAGAAAATAACTAGGCGAATGACACTGCTGCAATATGAAAATATTGTAATGTGAGTATTTCATTTAACTAAAGAAACGCCCGTAATTTAGTGTTCGATTTGAATGAACTCAAATAACTTACGGAACCAGAATTTAGACTAAATAATTAAAATCATTAACTACTGTGGACAATTTCAAAGAATGCCTGAATATAAGTGAAACACAAAGCTATCTTCGCAGGTTGTTCTGAAAAGAAACAATTGTTTACAAAGCTTACTCGTCAAATTAGATATGGAAGGAGAAAGGAAACACTGCTCGTAAAGTGGTGCTTAGGAAAGAAATGAAACCTCGTGCGACTGACCTTAGCTTGCCAAAGGGTGTTGTCTCTAAACGACAGCTACAATTCACATTCCCAAATAAAATTAAAATTAAAATTTTAGTTGGTAGTCGCTAACGGCGTGATATGGTCATAAAATTAATATCAAAATAATAGTAGGTTGTCTTCCATGACATCTTGTATTCGAACACCAACAATAAAATGTTTCACTTTACGTATGTTTTTCTCCAACGTTTCCATGCCACATATATCCCATCTTTAAGAATTTTTTCCTCTTTTCATATAGTGGATTGTTAGAAAACTGCAGTTACATCTTCTCTCTGCGTGCATGTTCTATTACGTGTAAAAAATTGAAATTGTTTGAATAAGTGATACTGTAACCAGTAAAAAAGATTTCAGAAGAATATGTATGATACGATGTTGCGAAATCTCAAAACTCAAATATGAAAACTTGTAGACCCTGGCCTGACGAGTGTGAGTATGTGCATCATCGTGCATCAAAATTGGGTCTTCTCCGTTCACTACTCTGAATTGTTTTTTTTTTCGATTTTTCTGCATGCAATAAATTTTCTAGGAATCGATGTTGCTGTTACTGTTTTCACTTAGTATAAAAAATATAAATGTGACTGAAATACTGAATTGTAAATTAAAAAGGAGGCATTTCATGTGTGACAACCTAATACTATATTTAATTACATGTTTTTAGTTGCGAATAAAACTAGTCCTAAAAATAATTACAAAATTCATTGGCGGCACTACAGAAGCATAGAGACATAGATAGATTGTTAGTTAATTTGGAATTTAGTCCTGTGGAATTGTGGTGGGCTAAATACAGTTTCATTCATTCTGTTCCTTCCTGATCGGTTTGGAAGTTTGAGGCGAGATTGTTCATTTATTAAATTACGTGCATTATTGGTTGCAAGTTTTTCGAAATTGTAAGATTACTAGTATTAAATTGCGTACATTGATTATTCACTATATCGGTAAAACAGGAGTTTGAGCTCATTTTCTGAAAGAGCCTTTAGGCTGTAAATATTGCCCTTACACATGTGGTGACTTGGCCACGGGGCTCTTCGATTTTATACTTTGTTAACTAACCTTGAGGAGAAAATTTTAACGTACACCAATGCTCCACCGAGAACTGAGGTGCTGCAGTAAACTGAATGGACGTATAACTCCCGGCTCCGATCTACAGATACTACTACGTTCGCACGGTGTACTGAATCATCACTTTTGAGTTTCTCGTCAAGGAAACTTTATCATGGTCAATGTTCTTGACTTACTGACAAGGCAAAAGCCCAGGCTTATCTGGTGATGATTGAGTAAATTTTATCTTGAAGCAGCAGCAATATCCCAAAAAAGAGAGCTGGAGAATGTGAACTCAAAATTAAGATCGACATAGAAGCTGAGAGAGCTTTCAGAGTTCGGCAAAGAGCCTTGAGCATAAATCTAGGTTGGTTTAAAGTGTTTATCCATGCGATAGACCGGAAGGACCTAATTAGGCTCTTCTTGATACCTGTAAATGGAATATTTGGTTCCTTGTAACTTTTATCAATGAAGTGAATGGATTCTTCTGACTCATATCAATGGGGCGAATGAGTCCTTCCAACTCCTGTCAATGGGGTGAATAGGTCCTACCGACTTTTGTATATAGAGTGAATGGGTCCTTCCGCCTCCTGTCAATGGAGTGAATGGGTTGTGCCAACTCCTGTCTTTTTGGGTGAATGGGTCCTTCCGAGTCCTGTCAATGAAGTTCTGCTCTTGTCCATGGGGTAAATGGGTCCTTCCGAGTCCTGCCAATGGGATGAATGATTTCTTCAGACCATTGTCAATGGGGTGAATGGATTCTTTTGGCTCTTAACAATAAGGTTAATGGGTATTTCCATTTCTTTAAAAAATGAGGTCTTAGATGCAAGGGTACGAGCTAAGACTTGGTACTACCAAGTATAGTTACAGTTAACTCTTCATCGTGTTTAACAGTCTGCGTATAACCAGGTACGTTAAAAACAACATCTAAAAATGATGAGTGCAATGTATGAATATATTTGACCTTGTCTTGATCAAGGGTGAGATTTACCTTAAAGTTATCAGTATCGTTTCTCTCCTGGAAAGAAAATGAGGAGGTCGGTTCCGCTGTCGAAAAATTGGTTGATGACACAGTTTTGAGCATTAGAAGATGAAACACAAGCACATGGTTCCAATGGTGTTAAATCAGTAGCACTTTTCCAAAAAACAACCTTTAAGTAAGTTTACATGATCAATCTGATGGCTACCTATAACATCTACAACGAAGTTTACCTTTTTACGCCTTTTTAACACTTTCCATGGGCCACTTTACGAGATCAAAAACTTTAGTTTTTCATGTGGGACGAGGATGAAAACTTCGTCTTCAGTACTGAAAGATTTGTTTTGATTTTAAACCAAAATAAGCTTTGTAAGAAACTAAGCTAATAAGACATTTTCCGACCCTTAATTTGTCATCGCTTCGAGTTTGGTTTGAAAATCAGTTACATAGTAAAAATGAGATCGTAGCATTGAAATAATATTTCAATTGATTCGTGAGCAGTGCGAGATGATGGACTGTTTTATAGGGAAATTTATCCTTATAGTCGATCTCAATCGTAGTCAGGAGTTCGACCATCCCTTAGCCTTCGTTTGGTGTCCACGTTCTTCTTCATCACGCCCACCTTCCTGACAAACGCTCCCAGGTTCAATATGAAATCTAAGAAAGCGTAGTTGAGCCCTTGAGACGACAGGTTTCCTTTATTGAGAGCCCCTAAAATGTCCGACTGTTAGGCAAGCTTTGATACACATTGATCGTCTTCCAGATCTTGTTGAAAAGGTAGTTTGTTTTCCTTGAAGTAAACTTAAAGTTCATCCCTCAGTTCAAAGATACATTGTTGTATTTTCAGGGCAGAGCCAGCTAACCTCCGTGTCGCAGAGACAACTTTTCCCTATCCAGTTCTTTTTGCTTGCAGAAATTTCCTAAAACGTTGAAAATATCAATTCCTTTCGTTGTGCTAGATGACTCCTGATTCCAAAGTAGCTTAGTTTTCACTGCATTATTACGTATGAAACGAACGAACGAAAGTAGTTAAGAGCTGTTAGTGACGTTTGTCGACTCATTGAGTTGAATGGCAAACTCGACTTTGAGACTCAATTGTGCAATCACTTGGTCTGGAATGTCACCCGATGTTTCATCGACATTGCGCTGCACAGGGTTGCAAAAAAGAGAAACTCTTTTCAACTTAGCCGCTTCCTTCACTTCGATCACGTGCTTGTCTAAATCTTTGTCGCTAGAATAACGAGAGACTCTGCAATGGTATGCGCCTTTGTGTTCTTTGTCCACAGAAACGCTACTTCATACGATGTTTTGACAATCTCGTCTACCTCTTTGTAGATCTATCCAGACTTGTTCAAACCCTGCCGTTTCACATTCTTGCCAAGTTACTGGTAGTAGCACTGATCTTGGTCGTTTTGCTTGGGTGTTTCGTCTTGAAATGACGCTTGATCAGGTGGGGTTTCTTATTTTCATCGGAGAGTGTCTTTATACAGATAATACACTCTGGAAGATCATTTTCTCTGCAGTTGATTTAAGTGAAACCATGCTTGATTCATGTCGGATCATACTTTTACGTCGGCATTTTGCAAATGTCTGTGGAAAAGAGTGGTTAAATCATTGAAAACAGTGAAACAGGCAAATAAGTACATAAATGAAAAAAGCATCAAACCCGTATAAAAACTTTGCTCGGTTTGAATAAATACACACCAATGCGGTGAATCAGAAAAGGCATAATATCACGCTTGAGAGACAATAAAAGTAATATTGAATGGAATCAACAAAAAACGATAGCAATAAGAAAATCCTGAACAAACCAAGGGATGAGAAACATTTTCAGGGTACACAGATAGTTGGATAATTGACTGAGGCAGTGAGTCGCCACAGCTCTTGGCCACTTTTAAAGTATAAGTTATCACCCAGGCCTCAAAAAGGTTCACGTACCAACTGTAAGAACCTCACGTACTCCACGTGATGTTTGCACCAGTTTGAAAACCGTTGAGTTAGGGAAAAGCACATACGCTTCGGATATAAGAACTGAACTGCTTCGTCTTTCTCCTTTAGGAAGGAAAGCAAAAATAGTCTTAAGCAGTAAATGCACTTGAAGCTTAAGTTTGTTCAATGAAATTGTAAAAGTTAGAAATTCAAGCTATCACGTTTTTGATTTTGATGTCACGCACAACAAACTGTCAGCAGAGCAAAATTTATCGCCGTCTGGCACAGTGGGGTTTAAAAACTCAAACAAATACTTTTTTTCCACCGATGAAGTTTTGAAAAAAAGATCAAAAGATTTTATTGGTGTACGCTTGACAGCAAGTATTATACAATGTATTTACTATAGTTAGAAGGGATAACAAAGCAAATTGTTTTCTAATCATTGGGCCTCACATACAACATAGAAAATAAAAAAATAAAAAAGACAGAAAATGAATTAGGTTAGGTTACATCAGCCAAGTTTTATTACAAATTTTAATTATTATATTTTATGGACGGTGCACATAAAATGGATTAGTTCACCAGTAATTCAGTACCAAAATGCACAATAGAAGATGGTACTTCCATTTTGACAAATAATAGAGACAAAGCAATACTAAATGCGTTTTTGTTTTATTAAAATACAATCTACTCGAATTTTGTAAAAGAATAGGGAAGTTTCCCAGGAGCATCTAATGATCATTTTGTCCATAGAAATCTGGTCAATTTACACTCAGTAAGTAATTTCATCTCCGTGTACTAAATGAGATTAGAAAAAATCTGCTATTTCTTCCAAGGGAAAGATGACAGAAAACATATTAGATGTTCTGCCTGCAAATATGTTCAAAAATAGCGTGTAAAATCCAAGGCCTAATTGCCTGTAAACTTATTTTTAGAGCAGCCTTCATTAAATTATAGCAGGATTCAAATTGGAGAGCGTTAACTAAATTTGTTTCAAAAAGAATCAGCATTTTCTACACGAACTATTTTCACATTATACGTTCTTCTTGCTAAAATTCTTCAATAAATGACGAAAAATTACAAATACATTTCATATGCTATTTGCAACATGATCTGCATGTGAATTTTTTTTTAACTTATTTATCTCACAATCTGAAAGTTAAATTGCAAAAAAATATTTTTTGAAGCCCATTCCTCATAACAGTTTTTTTTATAGAAATTATGTAAGACAAATTTGACGCTGACTTGCTCAGTATTTAGGAATCAATATTATCCACAAAAATTAATACTGTGTATAGGATTGTAGGATATTAATTTTTTCTCATAAAATACATAAATCATGTCGATATCAGGCCTGAATTTAATATTTTTATTTTTTTCATTCACTGTACCCAGAACTTATTATTAAGGAGTTTCACACACTAAAAACCTGAATATTTCAATCTAAAAAAATCATAAGTATGACTATTCATAGTTGTGAGAGTTGATGTTGATCATTAAGCATAAACAATCACTCCTTGTAAGAGAAAGTTTACAAAATATCATGACCAGCCTCTTCTAAATCACAGTAGACCAAGAGCTTCTGCGTATGCTACGAATGTTTTTTCTTTTTTCATGTTCCATTTCATATGGCCCACTGGGATGAATATAGTTATCAAATATATTTTATTTCTATTTCTTAACGAAGTTGCTAGTTTATTCAAATCAATTGAAGGCGAAGCAATCGTATACCGTAGCCTTCTTAACTAACCAACAACATGTCCAAAGCTGAACAGTGCGAGTATAACAGACGTTGTAGGCCACAGCTGCGAGGCAGTGGTTGTCTCTCGTAAAGCCTTGTTATCGGGACTCTCTGGCGCTGTCAAGAGCGCCTGCTGCTGCTAAAGCTATTGGTTTAGCGCCCGTCAACTTCTCCCTTGACAAAACATCTGACTTTCCGATTCACGAACATTTCTCGACTTGAGAGTAAGAAAAGACAGAGGCACCAGCGGTTCGTCAGAAACTTCTGTCGGTAAAAATTGTTCAAGTGTCTAGCATTTGTTCTGCGTTGGTGTCTATCTACGAGGTGTAAATCCTATCAGGAATACGAAATGTCGATCTTGTATTACTCGTATTTCTGTTTGCAAGTTGGTCTTCGTTCAGGTTTCAAGCAAGCGTGATGACTACAGAAGAAAAGTAACCAACTTGTTGATGATAAACTATTTTAAAGATTACTCGATTTATTCCAAATGTGAGAAACTAATGTAGAAAATGTCCAAATTTTTTCTCAAAATAAATTACTCCTGCAGAGACGTGATTTGTTTTGACAAGACACATAAGATTTAATTTAAGATTTCATTGGTAATGTCAGTTTTAAAACAAAGTAAGTGGGAGATTGTTTTACGTTTCATTTACATGCTATATATTTAGCACGACGTGACACATTAATATGAATTGCCTGCTTAATCAAAATTATAAAGTTTGTGCTGAAGAAAAAAATAATTTTTCGATAAAACAATAACTCACAACAGCATAAATATTATTCACTAACGTATTTATTTACTATTCATATTTGTGCATGTGAGATAACTGACAACTCACTACTGAACGTTAGGATCCTTACACAATAAATGAAAATAACTTTAGTCCTTTAGATTCGGATCTTGTGGGATGAAGTGATACTTTTTAAGTTAAACGTTCAGGAAAATGTATCGTAGTCCAATCAACGCTGGTCTGGAGATGTGATTGAGGCTACTGTACTGTACAAAGAAGATTGTCACTCAGCGATACTGTTGAATGAAATGGTTTTATGTGACTCGATATTTTATGTGATGGAAAACCTTAGGTGAATTAAATATCGTATAGACATTGGTTAATATTTACTGGATATTATTATGACACTTTCATGTCTGAACTATACAATATCCCACAATTTATTTCAATTTTAATGAGAATTGTTCTTAACCTTCTACTCTTGCAAACACTTAGACACTTAGTCACTTATTTTGACATTTTCTTTTCCGAATCAGCAACACATTTTAAAATAAACTTGTTCATCGTATTCGTATTGACATATTATCAATTGTTTTTACTAACGGTTCTTAAATTCTCTAAGTACACAAAATCTTTTATTCACCCATTTAATAACCATGCTAACCACACACAGTATTATTTAGAGCTTATTTCAATTTTAACTTTAAAAACTCTTAACTCTAACTTCGACTTTCTAACGAAACTAATAAGTTACCATTCAACGCAGTCACTTTCAAAAATCTAACTTTTATACTGACACCTCTGCTATAGTTCTAGCTGTCACTCCCTTACTCAATTTTCAGCTCGGGTTCCACCTCCCTCTGAGTTGGCATCACAGGGAGTCCTCGGGTTACGAACAAGTTCCGTTCTTCCGAACGTTCGTAAGCTGGTTTGGTACATAAGTCGGAACTTAGGCCTATACGTAACGGAAATATACACTTGCATACGTAAATTATACGAACTGATGATAAGAACATCTACATAATTACAATGTAAAGAAAATATAGTGTTCTGACTGAAAACCGGAGAGACAGGCTTATTTGGAAGAGCCTGCAGCTGGAAACTCTGGACAGGCTAGAGACTACGGAGGGCGGAGATGCATCGAAAGCTACAATCCAATACGGCGTAGTGATTGAGCACCTTCCTTGTTTATGCACTGCGTTACCACGTATATAGCCGCACGAGTAAAACAACTTGGACTACGCTTGGTTTGCAAGTAACGAACAGATTGCTGTAAAGCGGTACGTGAATAATAGGATTTATGGGAGCTCGCTCGTAACAGCGAGTTGTCGTAAGTTGAAATGCCGTAAACCGGGGACTCCCTGTCCTTCGATTTCATATTCATGTGTTTTTTAGTCGCTACTTAAAGCAAGGGACCAACTTTTTTGAAACGGCTTCACAATTCTACAGCGTTAAATCCATTCCAATCTACCATTGTGTTCATCTGACTCCTCCAAATGCTTGGTTCATCATTCTTTCTTGAGCAAAATTCATACTCAATCTTTACAAAGTACGACTGTATTTTAAATATTTTAACAGATCCCACTTTCACTATCTATTAATGGCTAATAGTACACTTGCAACGACCTATGTAGTTTTATTTTTCGTTGTTCTCTTACCATAACAATTTAAACCACAAACTTCTTTATCAATTAGATAGAATTAATACTAATATGCTTCATCAAAAACGTTTAGAAAACAATACACTTCGTGAATTAAGATGTTTTCTAAATGATTCCTTATGTTTATTCAAGTTTTGAGACCCACCTTCCTTGTTTCCCCTCAGGAACATGCAAAATAAATAATATTTTTCTTCGGCGTTGCGCTGAAGCTAAAAAAAGAGCAACCTTTACACCGTGACAATTTTGAACATTAGTATATTTTTTCATAATCATAGTGAAGAAAGCCGTGTCTCTGGAGTACCTAATGATCTACTGGTGGATTTCTCCAGAAGTAACAAACATCTAAGGAAGTCAATGATGTATATTCTACGAATCATGTAATATTTTAAAAACATTTGGCTTATTCATTCTTCTTCTTGTTTTAAAAAACATTCTCTCATTTCTTGAGAATGTATTTATAACGAATCACAACGTGTTTTTAGTTTTTTAGCTCTTAAATCGAATATTAGACGTACACGATACTGTTCATCAAACACTCTCCTGGATATGGCAGCTAAGCCTATAGGGCACACGCCATTATCGATGCAAAACCTGCCGAGCACTTAACAGTGTCATAAGATATTCTATTCATTTACATTATAATACACTCTATTAAGGTTTATCAACATTGGAGGTCCATGTTAACGTGCAAATGTCACACGAGACGTAGGAATCTCTCTGTGCATGCTGAGCATCAAGTGTGTTTGCTAAATGCCATTAACCTTAAATACGTAAAATTACATATACACATAAAAGATGTATGAAGTTTTTCAGTGTGTAATGTTTGTGTGAAAATTTTAAGTTCGATTTGTATGATATTATTCTTATTTTCTAGATATCATGCATAAATTATGTTATTCAGCTCGCTATACGCTAGGGCGAAAGAGAACCATTAGTGCCTACCCTGAGCTGGATAGTTTACTGCCAGCACTCTCATGAATTGAAAAGCAATCTCTCAAAGCTTTTGGTTATATATATATATATATATATATATATATATATATATATATATATATATATATATATATATATATATAGTCACAGTTATTTGCAATCTCAACAACTAGTAAGAACATGAATGATCATGTCGGTTTGTACAAACAATACTCACTTCAGAAATATTCCCATCGATAAAAGAATTATTTTTCCTTCTGTTTCTTAGTGTACCTAGAGGAAGAGTACGGTGCCCATGTACTGTCGTTTGAGGTTTGTTCGTCAATGTCACAATCTGAGTCGAATACAGAAAGTGGCATAATAACAACTTAAGGAAGATATTATTTTTAACTATTTCAAACGAAGAAATCAAACCCATTCAATGGGATGTGTGCACGCGCGTGACAATAATGCAAACTTGAAATAAAAGTAATTGTCATTGACGGGAAAATGAAAATTGATCACTGTTAAATTTAGACGTGTATATTACCTGACATCTTCAATACAATGTCGGAAAACGAGTAATTCTGCTAAAATGTAAAACAATAATGCCTCTTTTATAATACAACTCTGACTTACATCTCCCTTAATGTGGTGAAACAATTTGCAATTCAAGCTTTGCTGAAACATATCGTCTCGTTTAATCTACTGTCTTTGATTACATTCATCCGCATGTCTAACGGCACATGTCCTCTACTTCAATGTCTCCCTGAGATATAAAACAAATCAGTGACGTGTTTAATGTCTCTTTGCTTCAACTAACGGGACTTTTCATGTTTATTTGTGATTCATCATTTGGTAATTCAAGAAATAAAACATAATCTGCCCGACAAGATCTCTCACAGACACTAGAGGCTTATTGCAAGCTTAATCCTTCTTGTAACAAAAATAATTTTTGAGCTCCGGCGCATTCAGTATTTTTGCCAAGGTTTTTTGTTCTCTTTGAAAGGAAAGTCTTTCATAAGGGCTCAGGATCTCAGCTATTGAGGAAAATGGACGGCAAGGTTTAGCATCAAGGTATTCGTTCCTCCGAATTAACAACTGGTCTTCAGGAATTAAATTCCAGTGAATACAAAGGAAAGACTGATATAACTCAAAAACACCATGGTTTTAATCCAAGAAAAGCAATAATATTATTAGTCCATTCTTAAACCAATAATCCAAAAGAGGACATTTTTCAAGCAGTGGAGAAGTTATACCTCTTAGTCAGTGCGTATTTAAAGTAAAGAAAGTGAACATAACAGTTACTGAATCATGGAGGACAAATACTCCAATAGAAAAGATAGAACTGGTAGCTCAAAACAGTACAAAACCAACTGCTGTTAGAATTACCTAAAATATAACCAAGTATTCATAAACAAGGACTTTCAGTTCGAAATCTACGACTATAGAAAACATCATGTCAGTAATTTTTAGATGATTATAAATTAAAGTTTGTCATGATTAAATACACTACAGATATTTTAAGCAAAGTTATACACCGTAATTTAAGTTAATAACTCATTGAATAGATGGCTAAAATAATAAAAAACGATCCACGGTTCGAACTGACGTCCGAAAATCAGAACAAATTAACTTAAATTTCTCCTTACTGTGGTGATCAGTAAGTGAATTAGTTTTAGGTGAAAGTAACATATAAAGAATAAGAAAATTATACACTGGGGGTTGAGTTCGTGATGAAATAACAACGAATAAAAAATCTTCTTCTATGTATTGGAAATGGATGTAATTGTTGTAATATATCGTGTGATCATCTTTGGTGGCAATGCAGATGTGACAACGACAGGACTTGTTATTAATATGGTTATTAATTTAATTTTGATGTATTAATATTCATTCATTCTTCACAGTAGCTCCTGATTTTGACATCAGAGGAACTCATAAGTCCAGGAGAGTAATACATATTGTTAGATGCATAGTAGAGCAACTCGTTTTCTTATCTCATTATAGAACTTATCAATCCTATTTGAATTAAGAGAGCGAGTGGGTCAGCACATGCAAGCTATATTTCCAGTTTCCAAGAAAGCAGCAATCACTTGTTTTGCATGAAGACTAGCATTATCGTCTATCACTAAATCGTCTAGGACTCTAGGCCGACAGTACTTCGAAACCACAAAATTAAACATTATGTGTCAAGATTACGACACATGACATGACAGCAGTTACATTAGTAAGCTGATCCTATGAATATCGGAGAAAGCTGTTCAAATGAATCAATAATGCTTGACAATGCCAATAACGGTCAAGTTCTATGTATATTGGTATCTTTCCTCAAAGCTTGGGGTCTTTATCATGTTTCTCCAGGAACGAATCCATCCCGAATTACACTGAAAACCCCATCTAGTCTGTCCGTAATGAGACCACTGACTCACTGATCGGTAGTCCAAGTAACATAGTGATGATTCCACTCAGGATAAAATCTCCTATGTACAAGCAGAAACCGTCAGGTGTTCACAAATGACCAGCCTCTAACGATATATCTCTCTCACCAAAGCCTTCTGAACAACATCTGTTTGCAAACAATTGTTCCAGGGGCTGCTGCCAGGTCAGATACCAGTTGCTGTGGGCTAATACGGCGGTACTATCATGCACTTAAAGCTAAATAACGGCCCCTTCTCTCTCTGTAGTCACTAATAGTCGTTTTGATCCTAGTCCTCGGGATACATCGTCGCATCCCACAAACTGTTGTCACAACCTAGAAACAAGAGAATGAAGCACAAATACCCATCTGGCTACATCAGCTTAGAACTGTCCAGCTTCCACTCTTCCTGTCACTCTAAACTGCAGAGGCTCCTCCAGGCTTATTCTCCATGCCATCTCGTTGATTAATGTTTATACAATGAGCAATGGTATTGAATTATATTCGATGAGCACCAGTTACTGCTCGACAGATAAGTACGACAGTGCCTTATCGTTTAAATGTCAGTAAGAAAACAGGAATGAAAATTTCAGCATAGAGTATGATTCTTCCAATTAATATTTACATTTTAGTGTCAAGTGGTATAATTTTATTGTAAATTGGATACAGAAGGAATAAATTTTAGTCTCTGATTTTTATTTTGGACGCTACTTTACGTTCGCGAACATTATTGTCAAATGAAATATAGCGTTATTGCAAACGTCCCATAATAGACTAGACGTTCGTGGCATAATACTGTGCTGCTACTGCTGTCCCAACCCATCTATGAACATATCTGTATAAAATCTACCCACAAATTTTCAATAATTAGTGTTTCAAGTTCACAAATCTAAGATGGACTACAATATACGAAAACACGTACATAATTTTGTCTTCCGTAAATACTTACTTCCAAATTCATAATCTGATGGATTCATAAGCTATGAATGCCTGATTTCTAACAGAGGTAATGGATTATAGCTTGACTAAATTTATAAGATTTTTATTCGAGCACGATCGTGCGCTCACATTATCCTCGTTCACATGCTCTCCAAATACACATTCTTGGGCCTCTAAATTTGACTACAAACTAACGAAATAATGTAAATGACCTTCAAACTGATATTAGACCTCGAGATATGAATTTGATTTGTCCCGATTTAAAGTATTTTGTATAAGTAATATACCGCTGTCTAGCGCTGGAATTAACGAAGTTGAAGATATGTTTACAGCCCGAGATGAAGAGGAAAGCTAACTATGCTTATAAACGTAGAGCTAGAGCTTGTAAAAGTAAAATTCTTTAGTCGATTATAAGTATGTTCCTAGATCGAAATGTGTGCAGTAAACAAATTGTGGATATTTCATGTAATAAATAACAACCCAAACGTTGGTGTCATATGTTGGTTGATATTGAAATACTTGTTGTCATATCCGTAGACATTTACTATACATGCATACCAAAAAGTTTCTAGAATATTCTTTACCAGATATCTCCAGGCATCAAGTTACTTAAAACAATGATTGTGTACTTGAAATCCATTGGATTAGAGTTTAAATTTCTGTTTTTCTCGGTGTTGATGCTACAAAATGCACTGTTTAGACATGAGGACACCGTGTACGGAGAGGATCAGGTCAGCGAAACTTGGACTGTATTCCTTTGATGATATCTGCAGCTGTCATTTGGGGTAGGCATTGGTCAATACCAGCTATAAGATTGACTTACTTGGTACTGGATACCAGGTTTCATATTGACGATACTAATTATGAAGGTAAATAATACACGTAATTCTACAGGATACAGGAACAAAATTTTTTTTTCAGAGCAAAATGTATTTGAAAAAATGATGTCATACTACTCCATCATGGACTACATGCACATTGTTTTCTCATTATACTTGCATGTAGATATAGAATTCTACAGAATGCAAGACGTTTCTGCAGTTTCTAATAATATCAACGCCCCATAGAATCAACATCATGTGATATTTTCAGATGGAAATTGATGACAAGTGGGTGGGAACACAGAAATGAATAATTCGGTTGAAGCTCGCAACGGTACTTCGACCTACTTCGCGGTTTCTCTCTAAATTTTCCTCATACGATTTTTTCAAATTTTCAGTTATCATCGATATCTTGTGTTGATGGTCAATGAATTTCCTCTCTCCTTCGAGACCAGTAGTCGAAAGGATAGAGGTTAGAGCAATAAGAGGATCATGACTGGTTCAATCATTCATTTGTAGAAGAACTTGTCCAATGAAAATGAGAAGTACTTGTTGGATCGTTTAGTAAGAGTACCTACCTGATGATGGTAGCACCCTTGTTCATTAGGATGTGGCTTGTAGCCGGTCTTTTTTGTTTATGAGATTGAGGAATATTTTGAAATGTATTGATTAACACTCATTACGCTTCACAATCGGTAGCGCAGCAGTCGATTGTCTGTAATTACTTCCCACGGCATTACCTTTTCGCTGCCTTGTTCTATAAAGTTAACATACAGAAATTGATTTGAATGCTCCAGTATTATAAGTCTTGACGATCTCAATGTTAGTCTAGGTGAGTCATTTAGTGTCTGTAAATATTGACCGTGTTTCGACAATTATGGATACCAACTTCTATTTAGAAGTTTTTGAAATAGAACAAAAACTAAATTTGTATGTACTCAAAGATTCATAACTATACACACAATTCCTGTATTATGGATATAATTAAATCAATTGAAAGAGATGATGTGTCTTATTGTTTTTAATTAATCGATGATTCGTCAAAACTTCATCAACATCATATGCAACATTATTACAAATTCTTTATCCAATTTGGCTTCTTCATCCCAACTATATGTCAACTTCATTTAATTGTAGCCCTCATTGACATATATTATCTTCTCATTTACAACGTAGAATAAATTTCGTTCTCACATAACACATTTCCATGCACCCAAGCCAATGTAAAACTTAATTTAGTATCCCTGACTTCTAAATAATATGAAGGTATTATTCGTTAAACTGATCATTCTATGAACTATCTTTACAAGTCCACTAATAAAATTCCTGGTCGTATGTAATCTTACTTCAAGAATACTTTTTTCTGACCTACTAGTACCATTCCGTTTCTTGAGACTAACATACTTCACACAATTTGAAGTAATTATCGTCAATGATCTGATCATTCACTATACAATACCCAGTAATAATCCTAAAACTCTCTCCACTGTTCGTTAGTCATCTGTTTTTAAAGTTTTAGTGTTAATTTTTCTAGCCAAATTTTGAAGTAATTTTTCTGTGCGAAGTGTCAACATAAATTCATTTGCCAAAAGCTGATCTGAAAATAAGCTCGATTTTATTGAGTTGTGTACCGCCATGACGAGCCCCTGAACATGTAAGCCAAGCGGACAGGCCCGACACTTGGCATGGACGCAAAGTATAGAGGCAATACCACTCGACATGGAAGTAAAGCCTGTCGACCACGCCACTTGATTTAGCTGCTGAGCCAGCAGGCATCCCACATGTCATGAAAACTAACTCGACATGATTGCACTACTGAGAGATTTCGAGAAAGTTTATTCATCTCAGGGTTTAGCACTATCTCTACAGCATATATAAACTTCAAAATGTTGGTCGGCCAAACCATTGTAAAACTTAGTGACACTCAAAAAATGGATGTTAATAATTGTTTTGATTTAGCTGATAAATTTGCAGGAAATTTGCAGGAGGTGTACACATTGTATGGTGAATACCAACGGCACAGGATTACTATAAATAGGCCATTTTTCTGTTATTAATATTTTTCCCCTTCAAAGTGAAAACTCCTTTCCAAAATTTAAATCCTTTTCATTAATTATTTTTAATATGTCATAAGTGCATCAACTTGACATTACTTTAAATTTCTATAAAAAATATTCAATTGGATCTATTTAAATTTTATGTATAATTTGATATTATACTTACTATTTTAAAACTAATTATCAAAACGATGTGTAAACAGTTGTCACGCATCTATTATAAATGTTTATTCACCTCACTTTCAAAAACATCCTCTTAGATAGGTACTATAACGTACAATTTGAACGGCATCATCTTGGCTCCGCATTTTGAAATGAGTGTCATGCAAAAAACCGCACTGAAGTCTAACTATGATGTAACTGCCACTGACAAGCTTAGGCATTGCGGCTGAGACATCAGTCCAGGTATCAAACATGTTCACATGTTTCCATTAACTGTTTTTAATCAAGAGTGGTTTATTTTGCGATAAAGAATGTGGAATTTGGAGGGAGAATGGCTAAGTTTATATATTGATTCCATTTTTCGTAGTTTGATTATCACATGTTTCGAATTGAGAGGGAAAAAATTCCTTAGAGACACCAAAGCCCGCACGGTTCTTTGTAGAAGAATGTTGTTTCATTTTATAATTATTAAACTAATTGTACTGAGATGCACATGTTTTTCAATTGCCGTATAACTTAACTATTGTCCTGGGCTTTGACTATTCAATTTTTGAAATGTACAGTGAGCTTTTAGCGCAATGTTCACTGAGTAACTGACGACTCTTCACTGTAGGCGGGTCAAATGACAAACAAATTGAAGATTAGATGTTGCAAGAGTGTGAACCTTTTCTTGAGTGTTAGTTTTCATTTCTAAAATCGAATATCATCTGAACTTTAATAAAAATTATGTTTTAAAACTAGGTAACATTTCCACATGTATTTGATACTTTTTAATCTTGTTCATATTCATTTTATGTTATGAAATTTTTTCTAGAATATTTATAGTATTTTTTGGAGAATTTCTTTACTCCTCATTTTAAAAGCACTATTTCAATATAATTTAGCTTTCTAATTTTCAACGTAGTCCATTAAAACTGAGATAAATGAGGTTTGTCAATGGATTTTGAATCCTTATTAACCCAATTGTAGATAGCTGTACTATGAACTGGGGTATTAGTGTGAGAGCTGTTGTGGGACGCATACTTTCTTTAGTTGATCTACTTTAACCTAAACGTCTGGAAACTGACTCATGTCAGGGTTTTATGTGAGGGTGTTCACGCCATTTTAAAGAATTATGATGAGCACCTCACACAACACAGTAAATATATGTTTCAATTGATGTTAACGCATGCATTTTAATGATTTTGAAAAACTTAGAAAAAAGCAGGTGAATTTGTTCACTTAGGGGGTCTACTAGTTTTAAATAACTGTTACAGATCAAAATGGATGCCAACTGAACAGTTGGTGAGGCTGCATCAGTAATAAGAAATCCAAGAACTTGTTTTCTCAATTTACTGCATCCCATTCATTCATCGAGTTGCATACTACGCTGGTATTGGGTTTTAACAACGTGAACAGTATTCAATGACTCTATTTAGGATACAAAATATCAAGAACTCACGTTTTCTTGAAACAAGTGAGTGTCTGATCCAGGGAAAACGTATGCCCACTAGGTTACAACAGGTGTTCGGCGACGTTTTCATTTGCATAGTTTTATCCAACTTGGCTCACTTATGATACGACAGAGGTAAATTTATGTATTATACCTAAGCTGAAAATGGCTTACATGCACTTTCTCACGGTAAATGATCACGCTATTTTTAAACTTCAACAATTCGTCATGTGCGTCACTTCCGCGAAGCTTCAGCTTCCACAGCATGAAAATTACAGCTTGCTATACGATACTATGTGATACAACTCCATGTCTTCACTATAAACGCACTCCAACGCTGATATGTATCGCCGTTTGACTCTCGTTGTGACAAATGTCGTTTTCTGTAAAGTAACGTAATTTGCAGCTAGTTTAACTCGCAGATGACATGCTATTTACCGAAGCAAACATCATGCAGTTTTATATTTGTAAATTAATAATTTTTATATTTGTCACTAGTCATGCGACAGTGTGTTGGCGTGATAGTGTATGTAGTAGGTCATATACTGGTGAATGTAGACCAAGGAACTCTCAACAGAACGACAGTGTAACTGCTCAATAAGGTCATTCGAAGACTGCTTAGTGACAAAGATCTTAAATCGATATGGAAGTTAACTGCAGCTAGCAATTATTAATAAATATTACAAAATTCTGGTCACTAGTTATCTGTGTTACATGTTTTACACGTGATTTAACTTCTACAGTTGTATGAAGTGTTTAATTTTTAACACCAGGTACTCCCATCAACGCAAGTCCTAATAAATGCAGAGCCTACTGAATAATTTTAACTCTATATTAAAATTATTCGTTCGAATAAACTTAATAAGCAAAGACAACTCTGCAGTTGTTTACCAATTTTTAACCATGCCTTCTCATGTACTTCCTTCAAGTGCATCATTGCAATTTGTATCTTCGACGAAATGCAGAACGAATCTTTCGCATATTTAGCGATAATTGTTAGCGCTATATTAATAAACACTGTCCAAATTTTATCCTAGAAATGTGCTGCCTAAAAAAGCTTCAAGTTCTGCAGAAAAATATACTCATTTGTGAAAGGTCCATATTTAAAACTTGTACACGTTACAGAGATGACGGTATTACACAATTCTGATGTGTAAACGCTGCTAAAATTATAATGAATTAGAACCCAATCCGAATTTTTTCGTCGTTTTACCGGAGATAATCATCGATTTGCGGTGATAATCATCGTTTATAGTAGGAACTTCCGACGATAGAAATAGTACCGGTTTTTACCGGTAATTATAGGTATTTCCAGACGATGAAATGTTCGCCGACAACATTGACCGGTCTTTACAGTCTTATTCCTACCGTCATTCCAAGCATAGGGAAAAGACGATAAAAATACAGTCTTTTTCAGATAATAATTACCGGTTTATCGTAAGATATCATCGGTTTATCGTAAGAAAAGGCGATAATTACCGGTTAATGGTGACGAAAATTAGTGCCGGTCAGACGATAAAATTCGGTTTGGGAAGTTCTTATAATAGATGAACAAATATTTCTATGAGACTTTCGAAATCGTTGTTGAATGTGCTACAGAAAGTCAATAATATTAGTATTTTCATTAAATCCTAAATTGATAACTCTTTCATATATATTATTGTAAATACTCGGTGCTCTTCTAACTGTAAAAAACATGTCTGCCAAACAAAACTAATGAAATGAACGTACATTGCTACTTTTCACATTTCTTCGTAACCATAATATACTAATATTTTACCAAATGATATAGCAACTCTACAATCAATTAGCGTCTCATTAGTGGCGTCAACAACAATCCAATCATCTCTAATGCGCTTAAATGATGTCCTACATCAGGCTCATCACTGAGCTTGCTCATGCTGAGCGCTGTGCACCTCTATCTCATTAAATCGGTAATCAGATAAAACTTATTTTGCTGTTTAATTCACTACTCATTAGGTCTCACGCTTCTGTGGTTCGTGGTTCATACATGTGGGTCTATTACCGCTTATTGAATTTCCAAACGCTGGTCTACGCTGACTGTCAATGTTCAGAGTGCATTGTCTATCGAATCAATACACTTTCTGAATATGGTCAATCAATTTCCAACAATAAGACCCTATACATATCCTGATTATTTAAACTTTTTACTTCGTAAAAGCTTACATCTATAATAGGTTTACTATGATAGCATCTGAGTGTGAGCCCAGTTATGAAGAGTGTTTAGCTGTGATATCACGGTCAAAACTTTTTCTTTAACGCAAGGAGAGTTGACCGCAGCAAGTGCACGAAAAGCTAAGTATAAATCAAATTATCAAACGATCAATTCTGCTCTAAAATATTACTAGCAATGAAATCTCAGCTCCACATATAAAACACATGATAGATCAGTAAATTCAGGTCGGTATTCTGCAATAACTTTTGATTGCTTAACCCAGTATTACACAGTGTTAAAAGTAAAGACATAACAACTGTGTTGAAAACTGCCATTTCAGGTTACAATGACGATGTCAATAGTGCAGATATTAATGGGATCTATATCGATAATTAGTAACCGCATCAAAGTTTTAAATTGTGCTATAACATGTCATTACAATTTTCACCGTTTACGTGTGAGCTATATCTGCAATCACCAGTCTGTGTGAGAGAAGCTATAATTTAATTTAAATATAATCCTCATAGTTGAAAAGGATATTACGCTGGGATATGAGACGGATGAAACGTTTTCATTATTGCCTTTCCTGACGAGGAACTTCCCTTCCAAGACTGTAAATAACGTATGCCTTTGTGTATACGAAACTTTATTTGTCATTATTCCCCCGGTATCATAATGCAGAAAAATGGACACCCTCTTCTGTACAGTATTAGAACTCTTATAATGATTTTCAAAAGATGGCTGTTCTATATCACTGCATAATAAACGTTTATAATGAAGTAAAATATAATTGAAAATCATTTCATCAGAAAAACCTAATATGCATTTTAAGTTTTCCTCAATAATGCAGCGGGTAATCATGGAAAACTGTCGCATGGACATCGATGAAAACCATTTGTAAACCTCATGCATTCCTCTTCAACTAGCTTATTTCAAGTTCATATTACTCGTATTTCATATCATCATTCTTCAGTGAACATCTTGAACTTTGATTTATTTATCAAATTATTTTGAGAATTCTTATGATTAAAATCTTATTTATTTCTATTTTCTGATTTTATTCTGAATCAAAATTAATATGAGAAAGGTATATTCCGTTTTCAACTCTATCTTCAAAATTGGTTGTCTTTCTTGAGCATGTTTACGAAAGGCATCTACGGACGGAGTGCTACCGGCATTCCTACCATGCCCTTGGTAGATATTTAGCAAAATGGTTGTGTAAGTTGATTACAGTATTTAATTTCAATCCTTAACGATATGAAACTGATATCGGTATGGAATTTTTTAAGACACACTATGACAACTTCATACATTCATTTAGTTTGTTATTATTATTCGCTTCTCAGCGATCTCCAGCTCATTAAATGTTTTTTTACACGAGTCAGGTACTTTCCGGACATTCAGCTCAAATTTTTCGAATGAGCTGCGTTCGTTAGACTCTTCTAATTTTTTTCTCCTGAATGAATACAATTAGTTAGTGAATTTTAATTATTGCCTTCATGAAGTTCTTGCTCAAATTCTAACTTTAGTTGACAGTGGCTATGAATATTATTCTTAGGCTCCCAACAGAACTTTATGAATAGCTCCGTAGATTCTGATGATTCTCAACCCCTCGGATTTAAAAAACGCTATATTTGCTAACGTGATTATTTACAATCATGTCATTATGACTTTTTGTACTTGCTTTAGAGTTTCAGATATATCAAATGGATGAAGGGTTTCCATACTTTAGTGCGGTATTTAATTCAATAATTTAACTTCAGTTCAGTCAAATAACTGAATAAAATTACTCATCATATTGAATTGAATTTCAAGCAACTTAAACTATCCATTCCACAAAGCCTATCGTATAGGGTCTGTTAAAACGAATGATCCACACTTCATAAAAATAAAAACAGGTAAAAAATGTTTGTTGCGCGTCCAACTGTGGACGCTCCAACCCCGAGCCTCCTGGAGTGTTGGCGCATGGACGTGAAGAAACTGCTTTGAATGGCATCTCGCAAACTGTCTCGATTCACAACAAATTTGCACTCTTTCAATTCTTTCGACCACTGCCAGATCGCGTCTGATCGCCTAGACGGTTGTACGGGACACCCCGACCAGATTTACAACCTCACTCACTTTGATTTGCGCGCGAAGAAGTGTGAAGACCTTTTCTCGTTTATCAAGCTGGGAAGTCATTTTACAGTACACAACAATAACAAAACCGTACTTCAAGGCCAAATTAACACGCTTTCGAGTGATATGCGGCAAGGTAGGTTATGAGTTACCAAACAATCAAATTTTTTTTAAATGTGTTTCAGTTTTTTTCAGTCTACCCGGTAATTCAGCCTCCATTCTTAAAAAAATAGATGTTTAATTACGTGCTACTTGGTCGATCGTCATTCGCTCATAGTTTTTTTAAATACTTGAATTAACGGGGTTTAATTCTCGGAGACTGTTTCATGAGAGTTCTCTGCCTACATTTAAGCCTATAGCTTATGGGTCTGAAGTCAGATAAGCACAATACAGAAAAAATTGATATGTATTATTAAAGAGCTCGTACCGACCAAAGCTCTAACTAGCCTAATATTGCCTCAGGCAGGTCATATGGAAGTAGTTAAACTTGATGAAAAGAAGAAAGACAGGACAGGCATTATAGTCAATACCATATCTACAATTTGAAATTTATTTAAAAAGCTATCTTACCTCATACAATGATGATCAGTGAAAAAATTCATTGCTGATACTAACGGGTCAGATAACAAATTTGTTTTTGAAGTAATTTTTTTAGCCTATTCACACATTCACCGAAGATATCTTAATGCCCAATATTTTTCGTATCAGTTTTCCTAATAGATAACTTATCACTCATTAAAATAAAATCAATAAATCGTGGTGTATCTTTCTATATGGGGCGAAAGCTTGACTAAGCAGCCATTCGTGTGAACGAAGGGTACTTTTGATGTTTTTCAGTCTGAAAAAAGACCGATACCAGCATCAACAAATCATAAGAACAATTCGAAAATAGTTTTGATACATAAAAAGCAGCCAATATTTTCTACTTCTTGATTGAATGGTTGAAACTTAGTTTTTCCCAAAGGGAATTCTTCGACATTTAAAGGGAAAGCCACCGACAAGATAACGATCAATTTCGTTTAAAAATCGTGAATTTACACAATAGAAAAATCATTCCCAAATTAGTTTCAGATTAGTTAAAAGCAATAAGGTCGTCAGCAATACTCCTATACACATAGTATCTTGTCGTCAAGGTTCAGCAAAGAGTATAAATTTCAAGGATCAATAAATGCATATCAATAAATGCATATACTTTTCGATCACAGTTTTGAGCGTCATCTTCATGGATGTGACTGAGTGCGTCAACAATATGCGCATAACTTTCACTCATGACTGCCGTTGCTCTGGAATGGGTTTTCCACCGTGTCAGATCAAATTTTTTGGTCTTCATCCTCTGGTAGCGAAAACGTTTTTAGGACTACCTACTATCTTGTATAAGCAGAGAAATAACTTAAATTCCTCGAATACAATGTAAAATTATAGGCATCTAGGAATGACTGAACTAGATCGTTTCTAATCAAAGTTAAGGAATAACCAGCACATGAAAAAAAATTCTAAACTTTTTTCTAGGACTTTCTACTGGAAGCACATAGACTTTTTAACCAAGATGGCGCGAGCGCCATATGATTGAACTGTGTGAATGGAAATATTACAATATACAATGTGTGTAATAGGAGTTTATAATATTGTAATGTAAAATGTGTGAAATACGTATGAGTGTAAACTCCTCATTCTCGAACAAGTGGCTTTTTAAATTATAAAATTATTTATTTTATTATGTAAAAAACCTGTATTATTCCTTTCACTACTGATTGTACCTAAAATTCCAAAAGCATCAATATTAATCTCGAAGTAGTATGGCATTGTTCATTCTCTTTGATGCTATCCTGTATTATTTCAAATAATGATCATCCAAATATCTTTAACTATTTTGATTTATTCACTGAGAGTGAATGATGATCGTTATTTTACCATATTAGCAGTTGATAAAATGACAGGGTTATCTTTCAGCTGCAAAATTTGTATCATCATTATTACCCTAGCATTTCTGTTAAAAAATATACTTTGATTATGTATTCAGATAACACAAACTGCAACTTCACGCTGCTGGTTAGATTCAAATGTAATCAGTTTCGGAGCGATGACGACTTATTAATATTCAAATTTTTATTCTGCAGATGTAATACTTTGTAGTCGAGCTTTGAATAAGGAAAATCTTTCAAATGTTCTTTGATTTATTTCTTTAAGCTTTGATCAAAGTTAATAGTTCACATTTACTATTAATTTATTCATCTGGATCATTCATGCTATGAATCACTGCCTCCACTAGAACAGAAGTGCAACATTTGTCAAAAATTAGGTTACTGCAAACTTACTCTGTATCTGCAAGTACACAGAGATAACTAAAACAAAATTTAATACCAAAATTGCTGAAAAAAGTGTAAATTGTATAATGCATTGATCACACATCAAATTTCATAATAAAGTTGCCAAAAAAAATATGATATATATCAGGTTGTTGTCATATTCTCATAGAGCGCTTGTTCATTACGCTTTTTGAATGGAAACGAATAGCAGTGCACCAAATACAATAAGAAGTTTATATTTTCTTTGAATGTAGCTGTAAATGTTCATTATGTCATAATACGTGTCTTAACGTAATCCACTTCATACTTAACTGCACGGTTGTCACGTTTGTAACAGGAATGATTTTTGGGTGTTTTTTGAACGAGACGCTAATACAGGTGAACAGTTATTTATTTGGGGTAACAAATAAATCTCAACACTGTTTCATAAGCATATAAACTTTTGAAACGAAAATTCTGCAACAGCATTGAACTAATAATGTTGCGTGTTCTCATTTGTAAAATTGCATCGTCTGTTGAAGGAAATATAGGGGTAATTCAATTTAAAATTCAACTTCCAATGCAAGTAGGATACTACGATTAAACCGTTCCGTAGACACTCCGAGCTGAATAATTCAGCATTACAGGTCAGCTGATTGATAGTTTGAATAAAATTGTGATGAGGTAATTCACCATTAATAAAATAGATAAGCAAACGATACTGAAAAGCGAAGAACTTCCAATCTCACTTGTTCCGCCTGCTTAAAAAAATCAGAAGGAAAGATAACACGAGTCCGAGAGGAGTTATCCCTCCGTTTCGGTGGTGCGAGTACACAAGTTCTTGAATTACTCTGACAACGGTTATGACTGGGAATAGCAAGTGCTCAAGATCAAGTGTGGCTAAAGTTCAGATGCAGGGAACAAAAAATAGTCTTATATTCGTTCCAAAAATGTCTGGGTCACTCGTATCTCGCTCGGGCTGCTCCCAAAAAGTGCATTTGAATCTACTTGGCCGCGTTTATGAGGCTCACGAAAGCCTTATCTGCTAGAATAATGGATTAAGGACACTAAAAATGCTTCAATCATACTCGATTGTAGGCAAATGTGAATGAGATCCTTTTACCAAAATCTGGAAAGTGAACGGTTTTTGAATACACAATGCTCCAAAAAAGGGCTTCTCAGTTCTATCGCTGTTCAACTTCTGCCATTTTTATTAAGAATTATATACTCGTATAATTCTTCCCTCGCATATATGAATCGATATGTCACCACAAAAAAAAATTGAATACTGCACTCATGCTTGTCAGTCGCTCTGGGAGCTTATTAGTGTTTTACCTACTAGATTAGCAGCTCAGGACTATCATTGAACCTGCATATCCCAAACATATAAACACTTTATGACCCTAGACGATGAGTACAACACTCACACGAACTCAAAAGCTAAGTAATAATTTTAAATTTCTAAAAATTCTGTTTAGAAGCTCCGATCAAACAAAATGAAGGGAAATAATTGAAGTCTCGGTCGTGTTTCATCCTACTTTACTTATCGATACTTTGTGAAAAATTGTAGATCACCAAGTTAATGCAAATAATACATTGGTGAAACTAAGGTGGTTTGGTACACCCATAAATTAGTAATTTAATCTCATGTATGATGTTTTAAGTACTCTTATTTACGTTCGCCAGGGATTTCTATCGCACCAATATGTCGATGTATGGGATTTTATTTATTTCAGTCAAAGTACACGTTGTAATAGAGTTCTCATTTATATACGCTGTTACGGTCATTATCTATTGAAGAAGACCAGCATAGAGCTCCCTGAAAATAAAAGAAATGGAATTGTCTGTAAAATATCCTACACTCGAAGGAAAAAATATTTTCCTTCCTCTCTACTTGCAAGATGTCATTACGCCAGTACCCGACTTGAAGACATGAACGTGAGCAGTGAAGAAAGAAGAATCAACTTAGAGAACACTTATATACTATCTACAAAACTCAT
This sequence comes from Trinorchestia longiramus, assembly GCA_006783055.1. NCBI lineage: Eukaryota > Metazoa > Arthropoda > Malacostraca > Amphipoda > Talitridae > Trinorchestia > Trinorchestia longiramus. Next base: position 162,540 of record VCRD01000173.1, read on the forward strand.
CTGGTCTTTAATTACCTTTATTCCCGTTAGGTTCCTCGACGGTCCCTTACTTGGTCAGGTACTCTCTCTGAAAACCCCAAAAGACAAAGATATTCAATGTCTGCTCGGAGTTAAGAGATGTTTGAAGATTGGGATTGAAGAATGATACACAGAGATCACAAAAGATTCATGATGAAGCCAGAGATTTGATGCATGTAACGCCATTCACTCACTAAGGGAGCATTTTAGTCCTGCTCCTCTTTATCATCTCCTTCAACGACCTTGAGGTCAAAATTATCAATAGAGTTGACAAATACGCCGGAGACATGAAATTTTGTCACAGAGAGTTCACCGAGAGGCTGAATGATTATTCAACCAGACCTCAATCATCTACTCGACAAAAACTCTTGGTACAATTATTACAGAAAATGTCGCATATGAAAACAAGTTTGAAAAAATTGTCAGAATTGCGAGTAGTATCTTTGATTAGATGGTAAGAGGCTGTGAATACTAGTCAAAAAACAACCTACTGTTCTATAAAACGTTAGTTCAGGCCCACCTAGAATGTACAGTGCAACTGTGGTGTCCTACTTTATGAAGGGTCATTAATAAAAGGGAAAATTCAGCGTAGAGCAACGACGATGAGTCTTGCACTCTGCAATTTTAGCTACAAAAGACATCTTCAACAGCTCGAGCTCATCTTCCTAGAACAAAGAAGATTGCGAGGATAACTCATCGACACCAAATATCTCAATGGCTTTAACAATGTCACCCAAGTAGGGCCTTTAGACAGAGACGATAACGCACGAACGAGAAATAACAGTCAAACACCAATAACAAGAACCTTTCTGACACTCTAGGCCCTAAACTTCTTTCCAGTTAAAATTGCCAGAAGCTGGAACAAGCTAACGAAAATATAATATATACTGGTGCGGTGAACCCATTCAAAATTTTCTCTACAAATATTCGATAAGGAGCCTCCGGCTCTATAAAGTACTAATTCCAGATCCTTCCGGAGTCCTGGGAACAGTGTATTGTCGCGGTGCGAGTGCGCCACTGAAATGCCTGTGAGTGATTAAGACAACTGCAAGTGACTGGAAAGTCTGTGTGATATTGACGTGAATGCGTGGTTGGTGTCTTTACGTTAGGCAGCATGGGGCTGGAGTAGCAACCCAAAAATGGATCAAAAATGATTCTTGTTGTCATATTCTATTCTTTTTTTAGAAGAGAATGAAGTTTATTCTAACACAATTATGTTAAAGTACTTCGTACCATCATTCATTTATACTCAATGAAGAGTCAAATTACTTTCTGGACAAAGATTAATGGGACTTTTGTTAAAATCCAAACGACGGTATGCATGAAGTGTTTGATATGTTTACTCATAGACCGGAAGTGTTACATACATCAGAAATAATCGAATTAATATTTAAGTAGACAACATAATTTATTCCGTTACAACGAGGACATAAAACAAAAATGATTATCATATAATGAAATTTTTTAAAAGTCCGTTTACTTCCACATAGCAATCTTTTTTGAACATGGGACATTCCTAAGTCCATTCCTCAAATGATTTTCTCTAATCACGAACACAGAACACTTTAATGGCTTTCATGGTTTTACTTTTTTTCTCTGAAAAAAGATCAACGTTTTGTAGGTGAAATGTTTGTACGACTGTTGCTTCAGGTAGAATATGGCTGCTCGTCAGTGATTTCATTTTTTAAATACCTATATCAATAAACTATGAAAACTTCTCAGTATACAAGAGCGAATAAAGACGGATCTGTGTAGTTGAGAAGTATATTTACTATAATACATCGTGAAACTTCGTTAAATGCTTTTTCGATGTGATTCGAATGATTTTGATTTTATTTCATTACTTTCATGTATTTTCTAATTTTTAAAACCTGAACTCATATATAAGGAGATTCAAGTCGATGTAAAGTGTGCAATGAACGCATATCAAACGAATAAGACATTGAAAATGTTCATAAATACCATTTGAGATAGGATAAGTTAAGAACAGAAATAGGTCAACGACTTCATATTCATTTAAGAAAATATGTACCGAAACATTTATGTTCTTTTTCAAATAGAAACGTTTATGTTATTTTAGTGGCACATACATTTCATAATTAGTTCTCCTTTATAAATCAAACTAATTCAACAAAAAGTTCAGTCAAATTGTATAGCGAAAAACATTCTCTATCGACGGCGCGCTAGTTCACATTTACATAAAACTTGCTCTCAATCTTTTTCTTCACGCGACTGATGACACATGAAGCCTGGTTCAGGAAATACAATGAGTTATTCAACATACTATTGCTCGAAATTACTCAGGACCTACTTTTTATTTATGCCTTTCAGTTGATTAAAAACGCTGGTAAACTGATGAAACCTGTGGAATCATATCCACAAGAAAAATCTTGTATAATTTAACATAAAATATTCTGCAGTAGATTAAAAATGGTTCTCCTGCCAGCTCGCATTTAAAGAAATGCATTAAGTTTTCAAAAGAAAGAGTAATGTATGAGAAAATTTTCGAAGTTGACTTTAAATCTGTGCCACCTTACAAGCAGAATGCCTTAATTGGCCGCACATGTTCACCCATGCATCGGGACATGGGATGTAGACGAATATGGTGAGACAATATGTAACTCGTATGTTAAAAAGAACAATTGTATCTTATATTCATCTGCTTCATAAATTGTTTGGGATGATGCAAATTTGCACTGAACGCAATTTGTACGCAATTCCATGCAAGACAGTTTGCTTCATACATACTAACTGCAATGTTGTAAGCAAACTCAATAGCATATTTATAAGTTCAGATATCTTCGTTGAACGCCGTCGTTGAATCGGAATGCCATGAGCTCTCAAGAAATTTTGTTACCTTGCTAATTTTTGTTACGTTGTCTTGCTATATTTAGTTTGGTGACCCGGACATTTTAGAAACAACTGATGTGGTCACTAATTTTTAATTTTATGGAATTGGTGGTCAACCCTGTGGTTAGATTTAATTTTAATACGCCATATCTCCTTTGTAGTGGCAAAAATTTCGTTACTATAGTGACCAATTACTATAAAGAACAAAAAAATAAGAAAAAGTAAAGAACCGTACGTAAATATTATTTATCACTTATATTTTATTTCAATTTGAACGCCATTTAGTTATGGGCTTTTTTGCGTAATTCTCTGTAAGTAATCAACGTATCTTGGCTACTGAGCATTTCCATGTTCTGTCTGTGGGCGGTGATTTCGGGCAACAGCCCTCGTCTAGACATTACGCAATCCGTTAGAGCTTAGAATAAAGTATGCGGTCTTTTGTTCAGAGATTTCATTGTTCTGAGTCGCTTAAAAAGCGTCATTTTTTCATGCTTTAGAGCGGTGCAAGCAAAGATTGGGGAAAGATGATTGTCGGTAGAGCACTCCGGCGGAGTATCAAATGCATTTCTTTGCTCAAAGCCCCGGATCAGCTCTCAGTTTCCGACACTCCTGGCTTTTTATTTCCTCTCGTACAGCATACGAGTCATTGTCTGCTTAACCTGGGGTTAACAGTGGGGCTTTACTCTATAGAAGTGTACGATGAATGAGTATCAGTTACTTCCATTAGAGTTTGGCATTTCTTCAGTAACGCTTTACTTTTTTGGCAACTTTTCATTTCCTTTCTTCATATGTGTTTTACACCCTGCTACTATACAAATCTAATAAACTATGCAGTTCCCGTGGAAGTTCCACGGTTTAGATTTCACTGATTTGAAACTATTATAAAGACGAATGCAATGAAGATTTGCTACGAATTATTATGCTTTAAATGAATATTATACATTATCTAATCTAATTTAATACTAAGAATGACCGTTGTGTGTTTATATATTTATTTATATATTATTTATATGTTTTGTGTCACGCTCTTAAGAATAGATAGGAAGAAATTAGCACTGGCGGTCTTGGTTTGAGTTCACTGGTAAATTAATACTCATTTTCACTGTACAAGTGCACTATAATAAGTCACTTTCAAAAAAATTAGAGAGATCCAGAGCCTTATATACTCGAGTCCGTTTCGTGGATACCGAGTTCGACAGGGTATTTCATAATACAATATACATACACAAGCTCGCAGTTGCTTTCAGTTATGCTGAATTTCTGTATCTAGGACATGACACGAATGGTTCTAACTACTTCTATTGCGGCTCAAAAATACTGTATTTTAAGTGTTACCTTAGTTAGCTTTCAAAACCTTTGTTTTTACCTTTTTACCTTTGAAATAAGCTTTAGCATGGAAACTCCACTCGAACGAAAAAAAAGTGAATCGAGATCGAAAAAGACAAGCCAGAGAAAGATTATCTGAAGAAAGGTTTATAAATATTTTTTGATATCATTTCTGATGGCACAGGTACATTAGTTATATACAGAATTTCTATTGTGTATCTTATCTACCGATAACATGGCCCGGATAGTACCCACTGAAATTATTTGATAAAAGAAAAAATTCAGGATCTATAAAATAAAATACGTTTTTCAGTTTTACCCGTGATACCATCAGAATTTAAATATTTTTCATGAATGCATGCAGAACTTTCATCTTCTATTTTATTTTCAGATAACATGGCCGTCTAAGAGAAGAAAGCTAATAACGGAAAAAATTGCGTATTTTATTGTGATCCAGCGTTTTTGGTATCCACAATACAATGCTTGTAATACATGCATACCCGTTCTGATTTCAGCTCAATAATTTTTCTTCAGCAGTAGATAGGAAGAAATGGGACGGACACACACAGATACAGAGAGCGAGATGGAGTTACGTGGTCGATTATGTATGTATATAATTAAAAAAAACCTAACGTCTGCCCGAATGAAACTGTCTGCAGCAATGCTACTTGTACAGGTGTTGATAGTGAAGCTAGCCTAGGCTAACATTTAAGCTGTTTAAGTTATTTTTTTCATCTATCCGAATTTTTTACCGAGTTTCAAGATCCAAAGTTTTATTCATTTGGTGTTTGTGCACTTCCAAATCGTAAACCTTCTCCTTAGCAACAAATGAGGCATAAACCAGTGCAAGCTCGCCATGAAATATCGGGTCTTTTATCAGATGGCTGACGAATTATATTCCTGTTATAATACTGATGAGTTCTTTAGTAGGAATAAGAGAAAGTGATACTTACGAATATTATCAAAATCACTTTTGAAAATTTTCACTCTGCCATTTCTTCAGTTTGGTCGACTACTGAATTTATTTTCATTGTCATGCTTTCAGACCACTTATTCACTGCTCAACTTTTCTCTTGTTGGCAGATTGTACTTGAATGAATGTTTTCACTTTTTCGAATGCAACTTTGTGGTGTATTAAAGAAAATAGAGAATCATTTTTCTACATCCTGTAAAAAATACACATCGTAATATTGTGTCCCATAGATAGCAAATCATCTGGAAAATAAATGAAAAATCGTTAGAGTTTGGCACTAACCAAGCTCATTGCATAGTTCAAATATTACTGAATATCATATAGCTAGACATTGAATTTCATCTTTATTAAGGATTAAATCTTTTTGCTGAAAGCATTTTCACAAGAGTGATGGTCAGAGCACTAACTGTACTGAATATCACAGGAAGAAAAATGGTTATTGCGTTTTACATGTACATTTTCATACGAGTTCTAAGGTGGCAATCATTCAGCACTCTGCTGAAATATCTAGGGAAATAAACTGACTCAGAATAATTGAGTGAAAGTGTATCATCTGAGACGACTAGAGTTTTTTTACAACAGTGTAATCAAAGGAAATCACAAATATTTGACTTTTAGAAAAGTTTATGCCAGGATAATACCCTGAACACAATTTTTATTAATTATTGGAGCCTTATCATGCAGAGGCATGGAGAACATATCGTTATTTATAAGTTATCTTAAGTGAAAATGAAAGAAACTATAGAAATGAAGGTATTGTCAAACATTTTGTCTATGTTGCTTTTTGATTTACCAAAACTTCGCAGCTTCAGGGCAAATATCTGGATGGAAAACCTACGGTTGTACTGCAACATTGAACATTTTAGTATAATCCAGAATTTTTTCGTTGTTGACGAAGGAAAATAATGCAAAATTATTGATGAGAACGGTTTCTGACAAATTGATTTCACGCCGAGACCAGCATCAAGATCTCAGTGTACGCATCTTATATGTAAAAGTGCGGTACTGCATGTCATAATGTTGAAATTATTTGAGTAACTTAGTGACATAATGTATTTCTTGTCAAATTGAATAAAAGGCATCTTATTGCTTTTAAATCGAATAATTTAATAAAACAGTGGAAGAGTACTGATTGTTTCTATATACTGCAAAAATTAGAACCTTCTTAATTATTAGGATATATGTATACCATCTGAACTGATGGGAATATTATTTTGTGCAATTACATGGTGTATTAATTACTACACTCATATTGTACCTTATGCATAGAAACATAACTAAACTAATGTCAGAGTTTAAAACTATGAAAAGAAAAGTATATATAATTTCATTGATTTATAAAAATGTAGGTTATATATTCTTCTCATCGTTGTACAAAACGAAATGTAAAACCCCGATAAGGAAGAATACACACAATAACTCACAAGTTTCAGGACAGAGGGCGAAATTCTTTCTAAAATTCTCGTGAATTCGAACTGACACTGAAAAAGAGTAGTACTGTCAGAATACTTATTCGTCATACCTCTATCATTCAGTCACCCACTTCCGCAGAATCCCTCATACTGCAGCTGATGATATTGTACAATCTGCAGAGCCAGATTTTTTCAAGCCGTTCAGCTACAGGAAGCACGAGTATTGGCAGCGGTTTCCCGTGACTGTCTTGCGCTGTAGTTCCAACACAAAGTCAAGCGGCAGATTGATAGTGACCGGTAATTGACAGGAGATTCAGTTATTCTCAGGAACAAACAAATGAAAATTTTAAGAATTTTCAACTTTTAAATACTTCAGAACAATGAAAATTCAACGTTGGGTTAGTTCGGTGACAGATTCTAAAACTTTTAGTGAAGCATTTAGATTGGGATGCAGCATTACTCTTCAAAAAGTCCATAATTGTCTCCACAACTATGAAAATGTTTGATTTTATTTTAATGAATTGAATTTCATTTCATTCACAAAGCTTTAAAACTTATTGGCAGTGTTTTGATGTTATTTTAAAAAACTTAAAGGTTTAGAACCTTGAATGTTTACTTGTACAGTTTTGAAAACAGACGTTACAATACTAAACAAGGACAATAGTATCACAGCATATAATAGAATAAAGCAATAGAACAAAACAGTTTTATTTATTCTCGGGTTGTTCCCCAAGTGTCATACAGTCTAAAGCATAGGCATCAATGATGCACATTCCTCTCAATCACTCAATCCATTTCAGAAATTATTTCTTTCTTCGCACAGGTGTTTCATTCACGAACATGTACCGCCGTCATACACAGACCTCAGGAGTTAGTGATGTGTAACCAGTACGTCATAGTTCTTGGGGGTTCCTTGTTCCATAATTGTCAAGATGATTTTCGTAAGTGTTCACAGTGCCAGCAGAAACGATGACATAGGGCAGCTGGTTCCAAGTCTCAGCGATTTTAGCTAGAAAGAAGGTTAGAGTGTGGGATGTCTTGAAGTTTCTATTACTAGTTGTTGGCCTTTTTGTATGGTTCGTACATTATTGTTTCTGTTAAAAAGCCCTTTCATGGTAACATCGTTAAGGCCTTTGAGATACAGACTTATAGGTCTCAATGAGTTATCATGGTAGTTTGTTTTTTGTTCTAGTAGAGATTTCACATGAGGTAAACTTATCAGATTGAGAAAATGAAATCTCTATGTTCAATTCAGTCGTCAATAAATTAAATTTTACTCCATACGTAAAATTATGTTAGCATCTTAGTCTGTTCATGTAAAGTTTAATACAAACAATTAAAAATTCGACTTAAGGCTGTCTTCTAATCTCCTTGCATGCTTTCATCTCGGGACTAAAATTATATATACAAACTATATACGAACTGCGACAGTTTCATGAAATGTTTGCACACTCGAAGAAAAATAACGTTGGAACAAAAAATAAAGATGCATCTGATACTTATTTCCCAACAACGATAACATAATCATTCCCTTTTAACATGATCATTAAACTTCAATATATTTCAATTGTTTTATCCTGGTAACGGATTATGTAGGAACGATAATAAGGGACTCAATACTAAATTTACAGCAGTGAGATGATCGATTTTATAGGGCCTGAGAGGTAGTTTGAGCTGTTGGGCCTATCGTAATCATAAGAGCTCTTAATTAAGAGAACTGATATCTTTCTTCAGTAGTAAAATTCTTTTCTCGTGAAAAAACAGTTGTCTTGATCTAGGTGTGAAGTGTTAGTATGTATTAATTTACTCATTTTGATAGTGAAAGAAAAAGAGCCATGAATATGATCTGAATACAGACAAGAAATAACTTCTGCGCAAGGTGACAACTGTGTTCGCTAGATTACTATAATTGGTATTTCAAAACTATGAAAAGGACTTTGCAAATTTTATTTTTTATGAAAAGAATTGAAAAAACGAAATATAAGATGAGTAAATCGTTCAATACGATAGTTGCTATTGGAATTAATAAAATGTCAGACAAAGAACAAACTTTCACCCAAACTCAATATTTCTTATTAAACCTATTATCCAAAAATCATATTCTCACAACTAGCATATTTCAAATTTTCATGAGAAACAAGATTTTCTTGAATTCTGTTTAAATAGGAACTGACTATATGCCAATATATGCTTTCAAAATATGAAAAAAATTCTAGTTGAGGCCAAACACGAACTGCGGCAGTTTACCTTCCTAATAATTGTCCAGCCCTGAAAATCTCTCTTCCAGAGTGCAATTTGTTCTAGCGATATGAATCTAGCGCATGGACTCCCCAATCCTATGTAAATAAAATGGAAAGATTTACTCTGCACCCGTGGCACGGGCAGATAAAAAGGAAATATGATAAAACCGTTACTGCTCTAGTTTAAGGAGAATAATACTTTGTTCGAACATGATTTTGCTTGCATCGGGCAATAAATTTCACCTGAAATTGAAATAAAATATTCGATCACGTATCAAACGGTAGAAATAGATTGCATACTCATGATTGCCTTTTACAAAATTCATTGCATCATGTTGTAATGCGACGATCTGAACAGCAATTTATTTAGAGGTATTGGTCTAAGATTTAATAAGCAAGATATTCTCAGCCTGACGCACAGCGCATATTCAAAATGTGTACAGCACGTGGATGTATTCAGCTTTCACCGATCGCTGCGTGTCACTTTGCTAGAAATTTTTAAATTGTTACATGAATTGATGGGGTGTAAAGTTACACTGTTCGTAATTGGTTTACTTCGCGTTGACCTATAGTGTCAGATTTTCTCAATAGATGTTTGGCGAGCCTACTTGAGTGTTGTACAATATTATGTTTGGTCTAATCCAACAGTTTCCCTCTGGATAAACAATCTAAATGAATAACGTATTTACTAAAAAGAAAATCACAAGTTCAGAGCAGTTCACGTCAATGTATGGGACCTTGGGATAGTTTACAGCGAATGTATTATAATGCCAACTCATAAACACAAGATTGATAGATTTAACAAAACACCTTAAATAAAATATGCCAAGGAAAGTAGATTTAATGCTGATGAGCTTTTCACAGAATCTTTCACTAGGAGTCAGAGATATTATTTACAAATAAGTATTTGTTTTCTCAAAAGAGTCATGGAAGTTCTTGTCAGCAAGCCAGAAGGTAACAAAATATTTCATCAGAGGTGAGCCTACTGAGTTTGGTTTTGGAGAGCGTAAGCAGGTTTCTGCCTTTGGCCTCGACTTGCATAAGAATTAGGTAAACTCATTTGCTATTCATGATCGCCCAACTGACATCGTGCGCCAAAACAACAATGTTTGCTGCTATGTGCAGCTGTTGCTGGGCACTGCTCACAAGCGCTTTTCAGACTCGTAGCTAAATGTACAGAATAAAACTACGTCTTGCACAAGTGAAAAATCAGCGTGTGTTTTCATCCGACAAAGACGGTAGCCATACATACATGAAGTCCTTTTGAAAAAATGAGAGTAGTTGCCCATCATGTGTTAAAATTTTACTACTGAATCATTGAAATGTTGGGAAACTATCATATCACTTATTGTACGATTCCTACATCAGACTTGAAATAACCCACGGTCTAAGTCAAGCGCTTAGTCATTAAACTGAAGAATATAAGAAGGCATTCATAAAAAAAGTAAATTAGGTACGCCCAATCATAAATATACAACCCATTCAGAACATTTTTAATTTTTCAGAGCTCTTTGGTTTACCGATAATGATTTTAGAATATTAAAACAATTTAAAACGTTTTAAATATTCTTAAAATTCAAGTGAACGAATCAGCAAACATTAGCCCCTATTATGACGAAACTGGGGAAATGCATAATAAAAGAAGTCAGTAAATGAATACGCCTGATTATACAAGTGTTATGCATCGACCGCGACTCCAAAGCAGTCCTACGAATAAAACACGTGTTCTCAACCGCACGACTGAAAGTGATTCTAAATTATCAGAATTTATGTGGTTAAAACAACTCAAAAAATAATGCTATTTTTCATTATCCCAAAAATAATGTGAGTTACCACATGGTTACTTTTAGATCTGTTGAATTGTGAAATTCTATTTTTGTATTGGGTTTTTAAATTATTGTTTCAACAAACAGCCGAATTGGAATTTAATGATGAAGATTTGCATATGCTGTTGGCAAATTAATGATATCCCCCACTAAACTTGAAACATTTTCCGTGAAAATATCGACAAAGCTTGCACTAGGTCCCAGAAAAAGTTAGGGACCTAGAAAAGTTTTAGCCTGCACGCTAACCAGGGCTTATGCAAAAATACTGGAAAAAATTTGCAAGGTTGATTATGTAAAGTACCAATAAACCAGTTTGATTAGGGGCAATGGGTTTGAGTGTATGTTAATCGTAGTCCAAGCATTTTTCTGTCGTTATTGCTTTGTGAAAAACATTATTAACATAAAATATGATTTCCTCAACCAGCACAAGCAATATCTGTGTAGAACCAGTTGTATTTCCAGATATTTTAGCTGTTACCACCATTCAGCATTCCTTCTTAACATATTTGCGAAAATAACACCAGATAGTTATTATCTGGTTTAATGGAATTTCCATCTAATATTGTCTTAATTGTTATTCATATATCATACAACGTTAGCATTATTCGAATGCGAGCTAAAGTATGCCTAACTTTCTAACATGGGCTAAATTCAAAAACCAAAGTGACTGAAGCTTAAATTCTTTGATACAGAACGCTTTTGAATTTTGCTGAAGCCACTCCAGAACATATGTATATGGCGATGTGGGATGACTAGAAATGTTAGCAATTATACGATTCCAAATTTATTATTGAAAAATTTCATAGTTTTCTATGAAAAAATTAACCACTAAATGGAACCCATCTTTCACAAACGTAAGAAGTTTTCAAAAATCATAACAATTTCCCGTTTTAAAAACAGAAATCAAAATAAAACAAGCATTGGCATTTGAGATCACTGGTACGTGATTATTTTTTTAATATTGTATTCCTGATGATGCAATTAGTCGATTGGTTGGCATCGGTTGGAATAATGGGACGACATCACACTCTCACTACAATAACATGATACATGATAAACATGACCTGGAATGACAATATTTCTAATTTATGAACGTAAGTACAAAATGCAATGTGTATGAAATGAAACAAGTATTTTGTCTTTATTCTTTCAACAACGTTTTTAAGAGCTGATTTCAACTATTTGACATGACATTGCTATCTGTAAGTGTCTTAAATTTTAATTTTTTAAGCTTTGCTAATGATAACCAGACAATAGCCTCAGAAAGGAATTTGTGGGTACTTTTGTTAACTTTCAGAGCTAATTTTTAACAGCAAAAAGGATAGTGGAAGCGGCTGCGCCTTCTTGTGCCTACCAACATTCATACGCAATCAATAGATAGCTACTTGATATTGTCTTCATTATTTCTAAAGGTTTTCCCCGTCAATAACTGTCCTGTTTTTACTTGCACACTTAGTAGTAAATCATTTCAAATTGCAGTTTGGTAAAGAATATACAGTGCAGTCTACGCTAATAGTCCAACACAGTATTCAGTATCAGAAGACTGGTTGGTATCAGTTGAAATAATAAAACCTATAATGATTCCAAGGGGTTTTAAAAGAACCTCAACTTTATATTGTGAGCTTGCGATACAAACACTTTTACCTGAACTTGAAGACTAGCCTTCGTTACTCCGGAAAAAGATCGTGTTCATGCAAAACAATGCACTTTTACATTTAGTCAAAACCACTAAATAATATCAGGCTTCGTTGATGCCTGAAGACTATAATTTGATGATGTGACCTACAAATTCGTTAGATTTGAACCCAACAGAAAATTTTTAGTCCATCATTAGGAGAGACATTTGTACTGATGGTCGTCAATTTACTTCAAAAAGATAATTATAGAATGCCATAGAAGTCGCATCGAGATCGGTGTCATCTGCTAAAATAAGGAAATTGGCTGAATCTATAAATGATTTTATTCTAGAAGCCCGTAAGTTTGAGGGACGTTACATCAATAAATACATGGTGTTCAATATTTGTCGGTTCAACTATTCTATTTACATTTAAATATAAAGTAAACTTTTACCAGATACTTTTTACCAGATAATGGCTAAAGATCTAAATAGTAGAATAACAATTGTAGAGTTGCATAAATCAGGAAAGTCATCAAGGGCATTGCCAAATCACTAAATGTGGACAAAATACTGGTTTGGAGATCACCTAAGCGATTCAAAGAGACTGGGAAGGTAGCTAATTGGCCAGAACAATGTCGCCCTCGAACAGCTCGAACATCAAAATTGGTAAAATGAACCAGAGAGAAGCTGTGGAAGAATGGCCAAAAATCTCCCAATCATTCGTGACTCATGACAACCATTGTTCAAACTTTTGCAGCCGGTTATTGACGCTGATGGAAAGTACATTGAATAAATTATAGATATTCGGAAATATTAATGGTTTAATAACATGTTCGTTTCCGGTTTATTTGTATAATTTGATTTAATTAATAAATGTAGGCAAAAAAAGTTGTAACGATAATTATTGAACACCCTGTAGCCTCTATGTTTTTAAAATCTGTTCACTCTATAATTAAAATGTTTAAATTTTGCATGCATTTCAGTGTTAAAGTTAGCAAAACTTTTATTCATTTCTTTTGGTAATTAATTCCTCCTCTAAATCATGCCGGAATAATATTGCTGGACGATAGAAACACTAATTTTTAGGGAACATTGTCGTGTTTTTTAATATACATTCTTGACATTTCAAATAGTCATTTTAAGTCTTCGATAAGTAACCCTATATTTAAAAAAAACATCTCATAAATCCAACGATATATAGCATACAATATTTTAGACGTTTATTATTGGGCGATTGTAGTAGGCCGGCAGTGTTCGTAATGACGTCAGGAACTCTTCAGGGATAAAATGTTTTTTTTCCTTTGCAAAACATAATTTAGTGCTCCCTCTTAACGACTCATGTTCAGATCTATAGAGAAATACCCAGTGAATTACCATTTTTATTTGGCCGCAAACAAGGAAGCCTCACAATAATTGATTGAATATGTGCGACAGTCCTTAAGTCAAGCAATTCAAAACCACTTCCATATTTTTCTCTCATTAATAGTCTTAGCTTCAAAGTATATTCATGTTCATTAAAATAAATTCATTTTCTCTTTGCGCTTATACATATATAACATGAGAACATTACTCGAAAGATGTAGCCAAGATTTTTTTCGCCATCTTCGGGTGTGAAGCAGCATCTTAAACGAATATATAATTATTGATGACACCGGTGCTTTCTTTCAACAGTCTATTAATGAAAATATTTACTAGTTATTGGTGTTGAGTAGGGTATGCTACTAACGTTAAGTATTAGTATGGAAAAAGAGTGATGTTGTTCTTACCTAATATTTTTTTATGCTCTTAAGAGCACCTTAATTTTTAGTTTATATGATATCTAGGTTTCAGTGTATACTCAGTTTTTTTCAAAAAATAATAATTACTAAATTGAAAAAAAAATGTTTAGCTATAAAGAAATGGATGTTAAAGGACATCTAAAGTATTGTATAGTTTATAAATGCAAGAAAGATATATCAGACACAGCCTGTAGGAAATATTTCTTCTCTCTCCCTAAAAAACATTTGGAATGTTCGAAAGTGTCAACGATGATTTAATAAATTTTTCTGTCTAGACTTTCATTTTGCAATTTCAAGCAAGCAATCTGACAACCATCAGTCGAGTAATGAAAGGCCAATATAAATAGGAGAGGTATCTGATATTGGCTGGTAAATACACAATGAGTTTCAGCCCGAACTTCTGTTGGCTGTTGAAGCTCAATGTTCTATTATGTATAATTTGACGTACCTTATTTCACACTCCCTTCAAGTACACGTTTTTAAGACCAATGCTTATCACTATAGTACGGTGATTGCGATCAAACATTATGATTGATTACTGATTATTATTGGGATAAAAATAAATCCGACATCATCCATAAATGGAATGGGTAGACAGACTTGGACATAGTGTTCTGGTGATAGAATGTGCGTACTGTATTGAGGGTACAACTCACACCATCTTCCTAGCAGAAGTAACAGAAACTCCAACGTAAATCATCAAAAACAGGCAAAACTCACCACGAAGGACTAGTATAGTTGTCGCCTAAGTCATTCCCCACAAAGCTTACCGAAATTAATGCGGCTAACACTGACTCAATTATTCGGAGTATTTGGTTCTAGTATGGTTCGCCCTCGATGACTAACTTGCTATACCAAGCACTTGATTAAATGTTTAAAAATCTGTTTTAGGGTCACAGTACCGTATTGATAATGCAGCCAGATGGTTTGAAGATGCATTTTTAGTAATATAAACGAATAACCATGATTTTTATTCTCGTTGTCCCGGTCCTTACTCTGCTTTGTCAGCTGCAAATTGAATCATTTCCAGTAGTCTCCAGTAGGGCTTCTTTTTTTCTGTCTTTGATGTGAAGAACTCATTTGAATGCAATATGTAATGAATGGAGTTAAATAACGTTAATAATGACCTCTTCAGTTGAAATAATTTGTCCGCTATTAATATCGATTATAAATTATTGCAATCAATCCCACAAAAGTACGCTTATTTCACAAGTACGAGCAAACACCAACGTAATGAGCATCCACAGTTTGCCATTCAGACCCACTAAGTCTGCAAGGGAAATACTAATGAATGCAGTCTTTGTATCCCAGAAAGTTTTTCAATGGTTTTAATTTCACTTGAAACTCAGTGAAATTATTTAAAAATCTCATTCGATCTGAATTTCAATAGATAAATTAAGAAGAGTTTTTCTACCTAGAATACAGGCAAATAAGTAATTAATTCTAAATGCAGGAAGCACATCGATGTTAATAACAATCATAGAGGGGAGCTGTTGCCTGATTCATTGGAAGATTTTTGTGAAGTTGTGTGTGAATCAGAAATATATGATCAACATATATATGAGATGATGATGCATAGCTTAGATAAATATCAATAAATTTGAACTGATTGTTTATTCCAAATTGAAACAATTAAACCAAGTAATCTTCAGTATTACAAAATATTTGTTTTTCTATCCTCCGGGGCAATGTACGAATTAAGTTTTGTTCAGTTGCTTCATATCTACCAAAATAGTAAAAAGGATCAAGCATTCACTTTATATCTCTTTTTACACGTATTAACTTTCGAGCAAAAATACGTAAACTCCCTAGAATTTCATTGCAGGATGGTAATAGAATACAATGAGGCTATAGGAACGAACCTTCGGGCCTATTCTTGGGTCGGATAATCATTTCGATTATTATTCGGTTACCCAAGTCACATGCCGTAATTCTAGCCGCGTCAACCATGGCGACAGCGGAATTCGAACCCGGGTCTTCCCGCTTTCAAGCGGATTCGCTCTCCAGTCGACCATAATACTTGTTGCTCATTTTTTGATCAATTTTGTTGCACCTCTAACGATAGTGAGTCTCCTTCAGGGCTGCTGACCGTTCCAGTCTGTTGAGTTTTCAGAAGGGGGGTACGTGAAATTGGAATTGATATGTACCTTGAATTATCTAATGTGGCTTTTATTAAGCGCTTACCTTATTTATTTATGGCCGATTGTGTCGATGACATGTTTACTACTGATAATGCTAATGATGTACGTACTCGTTATATATCTGCATCTTACAGTCTATTTGAACAATGTTTTCCTATAAAATCTCGCCCGATGAGGGTAAGAGAATAGCTGAAATAGCTCAGCAATGAGGTGAAGCATCTGCTAGAAGAAAAATATAAACTTTTCGAATTTGTTCACCACTAGAATGATAAACCACCATTCGTGAGGTCTTATAGGAACCTTTGAAATTTCAACATTATTTTAGGTAACCGTAAACTGCATAGCGTTTAAGAAAATCAAAATTTGCATAACATGGATACACAAAAAATATGAGAACGAAAAGTTCAAACATGTCACGAAAGAGGATAAATGACAAAGGGAAATTAAATACATCATAGATGGCCAAGGTTGAGAAACCGATAGAAGCAAAGCGGAGCTGATGTGGATTAAAATCTCTAAGTTTTCATGCCTACTCATTATTACAAAACATTTGCTAACATTGACACAGGATATTCACTTTTAAGTCAAGACAATAAGAGTATTATTAAGACAATAACAGAGCTAGCAGGGCAAATACTGTGACGAATGTGGTATACGAAAAATACAGACATGAAAAATAAACAAGTACAGCATTCTTTTAATTCCAGAGTCACCTCGGTAAGATCCTTAATCATACATTGATGTCACATAGGCTTCACTGATCTCACTTTTAGAAATTTTGAGGTGTAATCTTTCATTAACTTGGAAAGTAAATTTAAAAATTGTACATTTGTATAAAATCGATATGTATCAGTAATGTTTTGAATATTGTGGAGAGAGGAAGCAGGATTTTAAAATTAGAGGATGTGCAGTAATAAAGAAAGAAAATACAATTTTAAAATTCGTACTTTTGGAACAGTAAAATCAATCCTAATAATTTGAAGTTACGCTGTAAATTAATTTTTTTTATTTTGGCAAGCAAACATGTTGAAATTTCAAACAATGATTTAAAAATGATCTATAGTAAATTCATATGTAATGAAAATGCCGATAAAATTTTATTTCAATGTTAAATCTAATACTTATACACCTCTATTATGACTTAAATTTATGTACATTTCTGTTACAAAAGCATTAAACAAAACGAACACATGAACTTGATTAAACCTAATATTGAAAACGCAATGGAAATCTGTCAACTACCTTCAGAGCTGCGGAAGATTAGATTGGAGGTTAAACACACAGTTTGTTTTAATTTTTTAACTTGCATTAGAATTATTTGGCACAGCACAAATTTCACTCATATAGTTTGATTTAATACTGAGTTAATTTTGTCAATTCATAAATTACAACATAGGAAGTTCTCAAAGTCAATTGACTACTTTGACACTAAATGTGAAGTGTGATGTTTGTCTTCAAGTCCTTCAGTGACTGTTATTTTTCATATTTGTTGGCAGTGTATTCCAGAAAATTCAATTGGAGTTTGATAGAGCCCTTTGCCCAGTATTAGAGGAGCTAAAGTTCACTAAAAAATCACGTCATGGACTTAGCTTTTTGCCCTCGGCAGTAGGTGAAAGTAATTCACAACTCCTACAGTATTTCTATATACTGGATGTTTCTCGCTGGGTGAATGATTTTTTGTTCCAGCTGTGCTCAATTAAGCTTTTTTTAGGAAAGGGGTTGTATATTCAACTACTTTTCTTTTTAAAAACTGGATTAAGTGGTATATCTCCCCAAACCAAGTCAGAGTAATCAAAGTGCGAGAATACTGATGACTGGATGGCTAATGGTCTACTTTTTCGTCCAGTATATACAGCATGCAATAAAAAAACGTTAATTTATTGCATTAATTTTAATGCATGTTTTCGCTATATGGAATGAATAAAAGTTATTTTAATCAAACCAGGACCCCAATTTTTTCTTTCTCTGCTGGTTTGATTATATAATTAGCCTAGCATGATAAGTTAACTTCGATGGTTTTTGTATTATATCCTTGTAAGCTAAGATCGTGCACTACTTTGCTTGCGTTGAGCTCAAGGTCATTTTGGTTGTACCATTATTTTAGGCTATTCACATAGAATAGTTTCAACGTTTGTTTGCACCTAAGGTAGTTTGATCAGAACATTTATCATTGCTACTCGTGCTTCATCTGCGTACACATACATTTATGGCAGGAATTTATGAGCATTTATGAAAATGAAAAAAACAGAAGTGGACCGAGAATATACCCTAGAAGAATACTGATATCGTTGCTTGTGAATTGTGATATTATGATTTTGAGGCAGACTACATGAGAGCGGTTGATAAATAGCTCTAAAACCAATGCTTGTCAATTCTTAAGTTTAAGATTTTCTGCAAGATACATTTGTTCTCAACACTGTCAAACGCATTGGAAAAATCTAAGAGTTACATTCTCCTCGTCAATGTCACTGTAAGGTTTGGTGATGCTAAGTCACTCGTCTTGAGTGCCAGAATTTTCCTTCAAACGATTTAATTTGATGAAGTAAGTTTGATTCCCCGAAGTGTTCTGAAAGTTTTTTGATATTGCTTTTTCCAGTATTTTGGATAAAACCGGTGAATGCCTGATCGGCCAGCAGTGTAATGCAGTATTGACGCCGCCAATTTTCTGCAATTCGATTCAGTATTTACGTCACCATCTTTATGCAACAGGTTGTTAATAGTATGTTTCAATTGATTAGTGAATATGTTTGCAGCAACAAAAGCATTACGACACATCTCATTGATTTTGTAACCCTGATACTCTATTTGATATATATCATTATGTGCTACTCGCTTTGTATTTTTAAACAAGTATGATACTTTACGTACTTTCTGTAAATTCACTGAACCTAGTCTCTATTTATTACTGGTAATATGAAGCGGGACAACGATTGGTCAACTGTTTCAGGTGTAGTTGGCACGGGTTTAGTTACTTCATTTAAAAACTTCCACAGATTTTAAAGAGTGGGAGTTATTTAGAAGAGAATTTTAAAATTGCATTCGCCCTCAATAGTTTTGTATTGTGCTGCATCTCGTATGATTTCCCTCGTTCGTTTCAAGTTTATCTTTGCTGTAAATAGTTTTCATTGGAATTACTCTCGTTTTGTTTCGGTTACTATTTTCCATAGAGTAATTTTATGATGTTTATAAAGCTCTCGTAGTTAATTGTTTGAATTCTTCCGTGAAAGAAAATATACGAGCAAATGCAGAACTATCCAGGTCTTCCTTGATAATTGTCTTCCCTCTAGAATTGCCAAGAGGTGAAACCAAGTCCTATTAGACACCATCCGCGCACAACTTGGCTGCTTTTACTTTATAAAATCATCCTCCATTTCTGTTTGCTTTTCAACCTAGCGAATTCGTATTTACACGAAATGAAAACAGTTACACGTATTTACTACATTTTCTAAAAATTAGAAAATGAACCTAGAGTGATCCCTCGTTTTTTAGAGGTACGGATTCTTTTTATGAGAGGAGCTGATTGAGTCAACATCTCACTTTTTCGATTTTTCAGCCAGCAGGTGAGCTCGCAGTGCTGCAGTTGGCGACTCAAGAGGGGTCCTTTATTTTTTCTATTCATTCATTCCCGAATACTACTAATTTGCTCCGTCTGTGAACCAGAGATCCATACGGTTCCGTAGTGATCTCATAAAACACCATCTTTCTTTCTTCCTGATACCACCAACTACCACGCAACGCAACAACTCCTCTGCTCCACCGGTCGTGCTGCTCCCTTGCTGTAAGTCAATAAATTACGTTTAATGGTCTATTAAAGAAAATGTGATCGTTCTGGCGAATGGCGCTCGGGTAAGGTAGACGGCTGCTAAGGGTCGGTCCGGGGGAATGTAATAGGATGTCACTTCGGAAATGACTAATTATATCAGGTTGAAAAATCAGTCTTATCCGAGTAGTTGCCTCAGTTAGCTGATTCTTTATAACAAATATCCTAAATGGTTTCATGCACCATCAAAACCGAAAATCTATGTAAATACATCATTATTAACCTTTCTACATACATCTGCTTAAGCATGAATGCTGTACAGTGCGACATTGATGAAGTATACAAGATTCGTGTAGAGAATGAATAATACAATTTGATTTCCGGAATAAAGAGTGGAATGAGTTCATATATTATGAATTTTAAATCACCTAAATCGATATCTTAAGTTTGCAATGTTCTCGACAAACTGCTCTAATCATCAACTAAAAATTGTTCACGAGCTAACTTTTTTTACGACAATGTGTACAGACCGTTCATAATATAAACATACATGCATATTCATAGCATAATACCATATATGCCAGTAATAGATATATATATATATATATATATATATATATATATGTATTGCCAGGGAATAAAAGATTTTTCTGTGAGCAGGATGATGACGGATGAAAATATGCACGTTGACAGCACTACTTTCAACTTCATGCTAACCGCCATTTTAAGAATGCGCCAGTGCATAATCTCCGAAAACTGTAAATTGCTAAGATAATAATCAAACTTTTTTGAACGTTGTATGCATATAAACACGCTCCGAGTACTCTGCGGTATGTATAGAGGAAACTGTTCGAAATAACACGTTGGAAAGAAATATGCAGAACTCATAATACACAGCAGAAATGAGATTGATTTTGTCATTACCTCGAACGCAGGACATACGTTCGCATGAATTTCAGTTCAACATGAATTTCATGCTCTCTTTTCTACGTCAAGGATCAAACTCGGAAAATTTTGATTTTTCATTAACTTAAAATCAAAAATTCCAGCCTGTATTGTAGCGTACCATAGGCCAGAAGATGTTGAACAGATGGATTTAAAAGTAACTTTTCACATTAATGACTTTCAGAAATTGTTTCATCAGCCTAAGTCTAGTATAAAGAGGTAGGAAGATGATGTGCTTTTCTTCAGCAAGTGGTTGGTGTAGAACATCGTTATTTACGTCAAACAAACTTTATCGAACTTATCATAGTTTCTGTTCCCATTATTTATATTTGGCTTAGTTGTCATCTGAACACAGGAAGCACGGGGGATTTGTATAGCCTCCCTATTGATAGAGTAAAAAATTGACTATTTCACATTAGTACATATGACCCAATTGTGTTCGTGATATTTCAGTGGATCTAACACTGGTCTTATAGCCACCGTGATCGAGTGGTCTGCGGCCCGTGTTCTGTATCGGGTCTCTGCTTCATGTAGAAAGACCGCTGGTTCGAACCCGGCCATGGACACGAGCTGTTTCTCGTACGCCGCGCCGTGCACTCAACCCGCTAAGCACTCAACCAGCCCATGAAGACGTCCATCAACCTCCCGGGATCGTCTCATGGAGCTCACCATCACCCTTACTCTTAGAATGTTAACCTTAAGAATTTGAAAAACCAATGTACTAATGTCTATGTACTGTGTACTCGATTGGAAATAAAGATTGTGTGTGTGTGTGTGTGTGTGTTTTATGTGTTCATACTTCTCTTTTAAATTGACATAGTCCCCAATAGGGATAGCACAGAACAAGTTCCTATAATGGAGTAGCACAGAATTTATACTCTATTTTGAACTCTCTGTGAACAGTTTCTAATCACATGGATCATAGTCTGAAACGATATCACGTTTATCAGTCCATACACATCACAACAATTAACGGAATTTTCTTCAGTGCTAAAAAACAAGAAGATCTTTCTCCCTCTTCTAATAAAAAGGTAGATTTGTATTCTAGCTCAACAAATTCTTCTTTTTAATTCTAGAAGCCAACGCTTTTACTATCTCTATAGGAAAGATTAGGTCTCTAACTAAATTTTAGTTCTAACTGGCTGAAGATTCCATGTTTGTTCCTCAAAGAATTCTACAAAGAATTGATCACTTTCAAATTCACTGTTTAAATCAGATTCCCGCCCATCACTCTCAGCGGGCAGTGAGGGAAGCTCATCAAATACAACACTAGAATTTCATCTGAATGAAGCACTGAACGAATTGTTGAACCTTGATTTGGGTAACATATTTTATGACGCCTTTTCATACTACAACCAGAAGTCTTTGTGTGTTGAAAGTAACAATTGTTTTAATATTTTCTGGCTCCTGGCACACCGTAGGAATGCAAAATCCTAGTTGTTTTCAAGTGGCTGTTGTCTATTAGCATAAATTTTGAACACTTGGTTTACAAGCTATCTACGGACCCAGAGTTTATCTTAATCACTTAATTTAATGTTGAAGAAATTCAAGTATGTTGTTTTCACAGAGGTATTAATGTTCATTCCTTGAGTTGGTGCTATAAAACAACCAAATCCATAGCAAAATGAGTCCGGAGAATTCAACAGTTCCTTCTCAATGAGGTCATACTACTGAATGTTATTTCATTAAACAAATTTGAAAATGCATCAAATTAAACTATACACAGTAATTACAAAAAAATCAATACACAGATTTAATGCTAGTACACACTTTTGACTTCCACGCGCTATACCTGGACTGACAGCGTCACAACCTCACTCACTGAAAGAAAAGCTTACTCTGAGATTCTTTTAACAGCACCTTGTCCGCTTTCTTATATAGAGCACCAAATTTTATCTACTAATTTATCCACCAAAAATACCCACCGCCTTCACTTCTGTTCATTTGGTTGTAAATAGCTAGCTACTATGAATGGGACCGATATGGACAAGCCTATACTTAAAACTTTGACATGATTGGAGAAAACTATTTCTATGGTTAAAATAATTTGCTTTTGAAAAAATGCGTTAATCTCTTTAAAGTACGAACGATTTGGGGCGAATATCCGAATGTATAGAAGTAAAAAATATGCTACTCTAGAAACTAAGTCCCTGAGGAAACCTCGTACTGATTACCACGATCATTGTCGATAAGGTTTAGAAATTGTTTAGCAAACTCTAGGGATTTTACGATGCCCGAAAGTGAACAATTCCGTTCACGTTTTGATACGCTTGAAGCATAGTCACTAGCAATTGACACCCCATTCAAACTATATATACAAAGAATCAATCAGTATATACACATTTAATTGCTATCTAATCATTTTATTCTGCACATATAAGCACGAAATCAGGTTTTTTCAATTACACGTAACTTATAGAGCGTGGGCTGTGAAAAAAATAATCACATATTGGAAAGATCAAAGAAACTCATGGAAGAAAATATCATATTACGTATGTCCAGAAATAGCAATCGCACCCTCTAGTTTTCGAATGTGGTCACAATTAGTACATCCACGAATTTTTTTCGGCTGACGAAGTCAAGTGTATAAAATAGCTAAAACGCTTGGGGGAAAATATTGGTCGGTTATGAGAATTAACATCAGAAGCGTTTAGGACTGGGCATCGTAACATGATAGAAGTAATTGAAGACAATAACGTAGGTCTTTCCTCTGAGTTCGTGTAGAAATTGTGCTCATTTGCGCTCGCCTTAGTCAGACAACGTTCCTTTATACATACTACGGAGTTCAAATAGGTGTATGCAAAATTATTTTTGATGTCACTCCGTGACGTCAAAATTTGTTATCTGAAGTAGAATGATATTAGGACTATTCATTTGCTGGTTTGGTGACCATATTTACAGGATTTGAATCCGATCATGAACTGGTAGTCAATGTTGTTGGTAATGGCTTACACGAGTAGAGACGGTTTTAACCTAACATTATTCCATATAATAAGCTATACCGAACACTACTGAGGTAATTTCAGTTTAACAGTAATTTTAGTGCTAATTAGTTTTCTTTTACCTCCATTCTAATCTAGAAAACTATTGAATATTGAAATGTCGGTGTTAATTTTTTTGTCAAGCCACTCTAGTAAATGTTTTAAAGGGGCTGTATTCTACAATATATCGTTTCTATGTAACCTAGTTTACATTAAAGTTTGTTGGGAGATCTATAAATATGGCATACGTATATTACTGTTTTTCATTCAAGTTTACTATTGTGAACACGACCATTCTTTGCACCCAGGTTCAAAAACATTACAGTGGCGCCTAAAAAAACTCTAAGAACCTTATAGTATGTCACCTCTCTACTACAAGCCTTCCTTCTTCACTGGTGTTCAGATTACTTCCTGAAATAATTTCTTTCTTCAAAAAGTAGCAGCCCATTAGTTTTCATTTATGTTACACAAAAGCAAAAAAAAGAAAATCCGTGTAATGTACTGTATGTGCTGAGGCTTAGGGTACTTAGTAGATTTTCCATTTCTTTTTCGGAAACATGGGGGTAATTAGTGTTGATATTACTTGCCAGAGCTGTGAATTCCACTTAGCTGATTAGAAGAGACAGTTTTCTACATATTTTTGCATCAGATAAGTGTGAAACAAGACGGTAATTTGTTCTCTGAACTTAAACCTTAAAAAACATGCAATTTTGATAACACTGTTCTGAATTAGCCACACTGCGTTGCAACTTTACTATGAATTCTGTTATCGTTATAAGTCTTTACTACACGGTAATAATATTTTATTTTTCATTGTACAGAGTATATTTTTTATATTCATAATGAAATACCAATAAGGAAATCTACAAAATTTCAGCGTTAGTTTATGACACTTTTCCAAAACTAAATTGTAGGCGTGTGTGTGTGATTTGGAGTCGTAGTGAAATAAAGTTACTTCAATTTCATATATGTTGAGGTAACTTCTGATTTGGCTTTGTTGTTTGACATTATTAAATGAATGGATCGGAAACATATCCAGTTTCATGATGGAAATTTAGAAATATTAAACGTGCGAATGCTTCCATTTTTTACTTCAAAGTACTGCGTTAGATTCTCTGTCATATTTTTCTGTCAACCTTTGACACAATTAATTTATGTCCTAACACCTTTAATAACTTCGGAAAATGATTATTGAAGAAAAAATTTCGCGAAATCCTGAGAGACAAAACGTTTTTTATGAAGCTATTTTTTATCCAGTACTATTTATTTGTTTACCGTAATAATAAAATCACGCTTTTATGAAAACCTCTCCTAGGTTTTAAATAATTTTTAAAACTTACTTTAGACACACAAAAGGCCCGTTTTTATAAAAATCGTGACAAAAGAATACGAGTAACTACTATAAGGAAAAGGTGTGAAAGCTTCTGCTTATGCACGCAAGATAAACTAAGAATTTTCACTTTGCGTTTAGCCTCTTTCTTACGCTTAGATGCGTTGGCCTCTCAATATGGATATGAAGGCAGCTTTTCTTTCTGAAAGCTCATGCTGGCCTCAAACACAAGGAAGCGTTTCAGGGAGCACGTTCTGATTAAAGAAGCAGACATATTTCGTAAAAAATTGCTCAGCGTCAGGCGGGAACAAGAATCGTTGTAAAATGTTCAACCAGTACGTTCTAAAATACTTGTCAAAATTGAAGTATAAAATGTGCGTATGGCTTACCAGTAATTGTTCATAACATTAATTACAAATGTTGTTCATTCTGTGTAAATTCAAGAAAGTATATTCACAGATAATAATTACTTCTACAAGAAATGTAATATAAGTCACAATAGTCATCTCTATCGACAAATGTTGTTTTACGAGTGAGCTAAAATTAAACAATAAATGCCTTTTGCGAAAGCATTTTCGAATACATTGTAACTCAATTTTCATGCATCTTATTTTATATTAAATGATTCTATTGTAATTGATGATGGCCGAGTGGCCTCCTTTATCGTGGTTGGTGTGTGTGCTTGTGACTGAAGAGGCCAATCCGGGGACCACACTGCCGTCCACAGCCCGGGCACTCGTGTCTAGAGGCAGATGCGATATTCCGCAGTTGGGCTCTCTCGAGTAGTCTACGTCGGCGCTCGTTAGGCAAACGTGTTCTGTCGATTTCAAAATAGAACACGCCCATGTGGCAGGTGAAGCGCCACAGTTCTGGAGCTACCACGAGCGGTTCAAGTGTGCGGAGGTCATTGTTGAAAACCTTAGGAGACTGTTTTAGGTCATCTTTGCACGTTTTCTTTGGTGCACCAACAACACGACTGCCCAGTTAGTGATGATCATACATTGATCGCATTGAATAGCTTGAATCATGAATTTTTATGTCATGCCCCATTCAATGTAGCTGCAAGCGCAACAGCAGACATTCAAAGCTGGTCACGCCTGCTCTATCAAGCATATCAGTATGTGGCACTCTGTCCTGCCAGGGCAATCCAATAGTCCAGCGGATACACTCGATGTGCTTCCACGATTCGCAGGCATACAGCAATGTGGTTAAGCAGACATTTCGATACACAACCAACTTAGTTTGAATACGCAGGTTGTCATTGAAAATGACTGTATGATGTATTTTGGCAAGGACAGCAGAAACTCAATTGATCATGTGATTAAGCTCTACATCGACGGAGCAGTTGTTGGATAGCAAACTGTCTAGGTATTTCAAATGATCATCATCCTCTAGCTCAGTTCCATTCATCCCACGGCACAGCAGCACAAGGGGTGCTGCCGCTACACTGATGCAGGACATCTGTTTTGTCCGTGTTGATGATGAAGCCTAGGGCATTGTTCACATAGACCAGATGGTTTAGCCCCACTTGCAGGCTATCACCATTAAACCCATTAAGGTATTTATTACTCTCAATTACTTGCTATCACAGTGTTCTTCGATCTATGAACATAGGTTCAAGCTGCTGAAGAAACCTTTCATAGCAGAAATTACGGTGTTCATGAATGATTCTCGTTTTTTCCCTCACTAAATTCTTTTCATTTTGTTAATGTTTCGTCATTTGATAGGAGACCAGAGTTGCACCTATATTTCATTTGTGACCAGACTAGCTCTTTATAGAAGTGTAGCATTCAGTTTTTTGGCTCACATTTAAAGTTTCTTGCAATGAAACCAAAAATCCTGCTCGCATTTCTGACGTTAGTTTTATACTTTTCTGCAGTGCTTCAGATTTCCGGCGATATTACCATCAATATCTCCTTGTTGTGATACTGCTTCAATAGGTGTGTCATTCATCGTGCGTTGGGAATGCCAGTCATTAACACCAACGTGCATCACTCAACACTCATCAATGTTGAAGCATTTTTGTCAGGCTTCGGTCCATTGTAGTAGACGATTGAGGCCAGATGACTGTATTTTTTCAGTAAATGTTCTGTAACAGAGTTTTGCGTCGTCGGCGAATTTGTTGATTTTTCTAAATATTCCGACATCAAGTTCATCGCTGTAGGTAATCATGAGGAGCGGGCTAAAAACGCTTCCACAGCTAACTTTTGATGTGGCATGCCACCAGTGTCGACACTGGCTTCACAATGAATTATCACTTGGGTGTGACCAATGAACCAGTGCCGTATCCTACACAACTAGTGGCCACGTATACCTACAGCTTTCACTTTGTTCGTCTATTTGGGAAAACTGCATTAAAGTTTTTTTTAAAATCAAGGCAAACAAGCTTTACATCAATGGTGATGATGTTTTTCTACCTCTTCTATTTGCAATATGTTGTCTGCCATAATTTGTTGGGGGCTCAAGACTTGAGGTTGCATGATTTTAGGTTAGTGTTCGCAAAGAAACACTGAAGTAATGTATGTATTTAGAAGTCTGGCTTTGCTTGTATTGTCAATTTGAATTAAGCCATCACGGTCAGTCAATGGCTCACTCGTATCTATTTTGATTCGTTTGTTGCTTACATATTTGTAAAAACTTCTCGTGTTAGTTTGCTTGTGTTGTAACTGTAATTTATATATTTTAGTTCGTGGACCTTATGCCTTGTTTTACAGCCCTACACGTACAGATGGGCTTGTGACGATTGGATTTTGTTTAGTATCTTTTAAGTTTTCTGAACTACTTTCGCATGCTATTTGAAGGGCGCATAGTTGCTTGTAAAATCCTTAAACAGTTATTGATTGTATGTAGTCGTAAGCTCTGTTGGAATATGATGTTCAGTGGCTGTGTCGATTTTGTCTTTAAGTATCATGTGGGGTTCATTAGCACTTTTGTTCCTCATTAC
The DNA here is from genome assembly GCA_006783055.1 of Trinorchestia longiramus. NCBI lineage: Eukaryota > Metazoa > Arthropoda > Malacostraca > Amphipoda > Talitridae > Trinorchestia > Trinorchestia longiramus. Next base: position 190,682 of record VCRD01000173.1, read on the forward strand.
TATTTCGTGGTTAAAACTGTCGAGCTTATTTTTCATTAGTTGAAACATCGCCTTTGTGTAGTATATGATACTTTTGAGTCGGGTCCTAGCATTAAGGCCGAGACTGTGGAGCGTGAAGTTCGTCACTTAGTAATCACGTATCTTATTTTGGTCCTCCAAGTTAAATATTCTGAGGTCAGGAGTCGTAATGACAAGATCACGGATATTACTATTTGTAGTTAATTCGTAGGCATAGTACTGCACAGATTTTATTTATCAGATCGATAAGCTTACATTCTGGAAATCAACTTTGGAAAGTAGTTCAGTTTGTGTGACGTAGATAAACTGAAACAAGGTTATCTGAACGAGTATGATCCCTGTTTATATCACAGTTACGTGAAAGTGTTTTTTATTTACTGGTGAGATATTCCTCCCGGTTACAATATCTCGGTTAATGAAAGTGGGTCCATTTCATTCGAATTCCAGCTGATACCGGGGGCATGTATTTCCTTGTTCGATGTCTGAATTTACTGCCAGGAAAACAAATGGTAGCTCTCACGAGGATTATATTGACTGCAAGAGATTCGATATTCGCTTCCGATATTAGGCGACCATAATGCACCCACAGGGTCTAGTTCATTTTTTCCATCCACACGCTTTCGATAACGGTATACGAAAAATTGGATGAGGATCTTCGTATGATGGAACACAATAATTGCAATGTACTGTTTGACATCACGTAAATTTTTGTGTAGCTTATAATTCTGCATGCTAAATATTGTTTGCCGTTCAGCATTTATTTTACTGAAGATTGTGTGTGCTCTAAGTATGACCAACAAGCGTCGTGCTCATGAAATTATAAAGCAATGCTGCTGTTTTGATAATTTAAAGATTCTGCCGACTGCAGCAGCACCCGGCTACTTCAATTCAGAAAATTTCAAGAGACCTCGGTATACCAATTACTGTAAGATGTGCGTGATAGTAAAAATTGGAATGCACTACAAACTTCTAAATACAATCGATTCCAAATACTTACAGAGCATCGCAGGGGAAAATTGGATTCTGTCATCAGATTTTGGCAAGCTTCATTGACACTCAGAACATAATACCCAGAAACAAGAAATAATTTCACTTAAAGCCACATCATAACTGTCAAAATTCATGATATTGAAGCATTTATACTTATATTTTATTATGACTCAATATTAGAGACCGGAGAAAAGTAACGCGAACGATACAGAGATTCAGATTTTGTTGTTTAACGATCTGAAATCAGTAAATCCCAAAACACAACTGAATCGCTTGAAGAAAAAAATTCTGTCAGTTGTCAAATTGGATGCTATCAAGCAACGATATTGCTATCAATAGGGTGGCGCTCTTGCTCACTGTTCCAATTCATATTTTACTTTTTATCGTACAAATTTTCCGGTCGAGCGATAAGCCAGAACTCGAACCAGCCTAGGCTGGTTCATGGCCCTGACCTTATCCCCTCGACTACTAGTTTTGGGAAGATATGAAATCCATTGCCCATGAACACGAGCTATTAACATTTGAAGATTTGAATAAAGTTTTAAGTAAAACTGTGCATGAAAGGCTCACGGAAAAGTTTGACGTTCGGGTGCAAGCGTCAGCCGTAGGGTTCATGTCTACGCTTCATAAGAATGAATCACATATTAAAGGTAAAAATTAAATTGTAGTATTTGATGCAATAAAATCATACAGGACCGCTCATTTTAAATGTAGTTTGTCAATTTTATAGGAAAATTGTCGCATGCTGTTTATTTTGTACATTGTTTATATTATTAAAAACTTTACGATCACCCTGAAAGTTGTCAAAGCCTCATTTGTATTCCAATGTATTTGATACCTTCTTATGAAAGAAGTGGTCTGTGAAGGGAAATTATAGTTCGACTGCAGTTTGAATTAAAAACATACGACCAAACAATTTATGAAATATAAGGACAAAAAATTATTTTTAAATCGAGGCCACAAAATGTCATTTTAGTAATAATTTCTCAAGCATCTGGATAGAAGTTCACGATTTTAAACTTCAAGTTTTCGATCATAAACAACTAAAATCTTAATATTTCATCACACCAATGATGAAGCAAGAAACAAACTATTACATCAAGTGCGTATTCATCAAGTGTGTATTACTCCCTTGGAAAATACGGATTTCAATGTTGGAACGGCAATATACGGACAAAATATAAATTAAAGCTAGAGGCTTAGAATTTTCCACATGTGTATCTTTAATCAACGCGTTGAGTCCCAGAGTCATTCCAGAGACAACTCAAGAGAACATAGCCACTGCTCTTAAGAAATGAGCTAGAAAATGAAGCGCTAGTCAGAAAAATTTCACAGCTTGCCAAAACTCAGGAATTAAAGTATAAATTCCCCCATCCTGTTGGACTATGTTCCTAAACCACAAAAAAAAGAATAGGACAACAGTTATGTTTCCGCTCCTCAAGGTTCATTATAACTTTTCAGAGTTATGAACGATGAACGAGCGTGAAGCAATGAGGGTATGATTGTCCTTAAAAGGTATATTCAATATAATTCAAAGTCATTCGATGTTTCAAACATTATTATACTCAACGTAAGAAGTTTCTCTCACTCACAGTCCATCAATGGTTTTTCCTCTCTAATGTAAGAGACTAGGGAAGCACAGTAGGGTCAACATTAATATATGAATATTTCCAAGAACTGAAATGATAACATGAATAGTGTTTTCGAGGACCCAAGAAGAAAGAACATCTTTGGGTTTTATCGCTAAATTGGATATGATATCTGCTGACTATTACAAAATGTTATCTATTATAATAAACGTTGAACGAAAAGACGTGGCAAATTTCAGAGAAACAAATACTCTGTTTTGGTCTGTCCTGCAAACAATGATTGTTATGAACTCTTACATCTTTTTAGTGAAGCTCATAGGTGCGTTGAAGATACAAAAGCATGTGCAAAAACTCCTTTGAGATGCACATGTATAGAAAAAAATTGTTGACCTTGTTAAATTCTGTGAAGAAAAAAATCAAGCGGAAAATATATGTAAAAGTTGCTAGCACTAAATGAAATGAGCATGTTGAATGAGAAGAATGCTCTAAGAGACTCAACATACTGATCATTATGCAACCTATAATTTAATTTCGTTTTACAGCTAGAAGACAGTTTCAATAAATCAGTTTCATGAGACTGAAGACCAGCAATAAAAGTCAAACCCTCTCATCAGGAATGAGAAGGGAGCAGCTGATTACTAGAACAATTTTGGGCTTAGAACTATTTTTCCTGCATCTGTGATCAATAAAAAACCGTCATTATTGAAGGTAATAGCTAATGAAGTGTGTCTCGACCTATCACTGTTCAGGAATGGATGTAGGCAGCGACTGTATAGAAATATATGTCACAACACCACATCGAATAACGAAATACTTTCGAATTATATTTCCGCTTCTAGAGCTATGTAATTCACGTGCATTAGAGGACACGCTTCAGCCATACAATGCCAAATCCTATTTAATTGGAATCGAAATTCAATTGTCAATTATTCATTTATCCAAGCTTCAATTCCTTCCGTCTAAATGAGAAATTTTGTAAATAATATACACTCATATATAATCCATGAGACGTAATTGACTGTACTGTACATTTTATTAAATTTTACCCCTAATATTATGCACAATTTACATTGTGAAACGATTTGATATTGTTCTAATATATCACCAGCGCAACTTACAAACCTATATTTGCCATACTTCTTTTTTCTTCAAGTACAGTAACTCAAGACAGTAACTTCAGTAACTTCAAGTACAGTAACTCAAACTCTCGTTTGAAGCATCACTAGTGCTCTTAAGATCCTATTGATAAGCACCGTCACTACTCATAAGATTCAACATTAAGAACTTAAAACTCAATGCATATGTACTGTATATTCTATTGGAAATAAAATTTATTTATTTATTTACTTGTGTATAAATTAAACTCGATCTCCAAGTTATATCAAGAATGAGTTTATTATTCAGGAAAACAGTTGTTATTTCAGTTAACTGACTCTCAGTACCAAGTAATAGAATTATCTCAGGCTTAACAATTTATGACAGTGAAATTAATTTTTTCTTTGACCTATTGTTTCAGTTATATTGTACAAGAGATTTAGTACAGCCTACAGTCACTACTTCTTCAGAAGTTTTTAAGGAAGTTTTTAACTTGGAATGAGAATATGTAAGAGATAAGTGCCCCTTTCTCAAGATGATTGTTCTTGGTAGAATCAACAAGGTAATTATCACTGTCATGTTACATATGTATACATTTAACATCTCTGTAAATGAATAACTATTCTCATTTCTCAAGTCGTCATTATCATCTGAGGATGAGTCACTCAAGTTCCTAGAGCTGACGCACGTCTTATAATGAAGAACTGGGCCATAAAACCTGCTTCGACGGTACATATACTAAAATTGGAACGATACAGAGAAGATTAGCATGGCCCCTGCGCAAGGATGACACGCAAAATCGTGAAGCGTTCCACATTTTTTATCACCAGCTTGGTCGACTGGTGAGCGAATCTGCTTGCGAGCGGAAAGACCCGGGTTCGAATCCCGCTGCCGACATGGTTGACGCGGCTAGAAATACGGCATGGGACTTGGGTAAACAACCGAATAATTATCGAAGTAATTATCCGACCCAAGAATGGGCCAGAAGGTTCGTTCCTATAGCCTCATTCTATTCTATTCTATTCTATTCTAAAAAAAGATATATTGCTTTTTCTACAACATACATAAAACATAAAAACCCTACGTAATTGATGAACATGTAAGTAACAAATTTGCTGTTAAATTGTTTTAATTCAATTGTGATGAACGCTTGCACGCGCTAGTATGGTCTAACTACAATAACATTTATTTTATCTTTTTGCTTATATTGTTCATCTTATTCTCTGCAAGCCCGTCATGTATCCTGTTCACAAAAATGTATGCTAAACATTTTGAGGTTCCCTATAAATTTATTGTTTGTGAAAAATTTGATGACGGGAGTAAAAGAACAAATTGTGAAACATTACTTTTTAATGCCTTACGCTAATTTGTAAACGGATTTCTTTCAGCTTTTCGAATAAACGGTAATATGTGTGTGTAAAAATTTGGAAAGTTTGCAAATGAATTCCGATCGATTATTTTGAAAAAACAAGACATTGCAGCCTTCGTGTTGAATATCTCCTACAAGAGAGATGATCTGAAGGCAACGGTCCTTCAAGCTATCATGGACAATTTCCTTCTCCCAAAGAAAAAATAAGATTTATAAGGCCGCATCCATGGTGGCAAACGAAATATACAGTATATGTCCATATAAGTGTACGCCAATAAATGAGTACCTTCTGCGATGCCACCATAGCTACTCTTTTGACAAAAGGAATATTTTACAGTTGGTCATTTTGAATTTATTATGTAGTTATGATGAGCATTGCCTCTTATTTCTTCGCTTCTTTCTTCTTTGTACTCGAAAAAGGTCGTATTTCTGGGCAACCAAATTCCTCCATGAGAGCCTAGTACTTTTCTGTTGACTCAAAACGAGGTAATAAATGCCATTGCAATTAATTCAAAGCGGTACATGCATTAAACAAAATGGGATAAATGATTGTAAATACATAAAATATCATAAGATATTTATTGATTCGAATGTGCGACAGTTATCAATTGATATTTTTATACCATGATGAATATATGCCTGTTCAAAGCCATAAAAGATGGATCATGGCTGGTAGAGTCTTGACTAGCAACGTCTAGTGAAGGAAACATGAAACTTCTTAAATGTGAAGAACAGGAAGGGGCCAACTTGGCTTGACAAAGATAAATTAAGAACAATTAGGCTTTATACCTGCAAAATGCACTCCCATTGAGCAAAAATTTGTTAAATATTTCCACTAATTAACCATTGTAACAATGCTGCTAATGCTGCTATGAAAATACTATAAACAGCATAATATTTTTTAAGAAAAAAACTTAAAAATACCACCTACCGGGCTGGAATAGGAATGCATAATTTTGATTATTATGTTAAAATAATTAACCAATCAATCTAAATTATATATAACCATTTTTGTTTATGAATCAATCATTTATTTGTGGGTAAGGTATGGAATCGAAGCTAATTTTAGTCCAACCGAGTTAGTTCAAGGGTTTCACATATTGACCGAGTCTGTTTAAAACCCTCGAATGCCTTAAGATTACTTAATTTTTTCAATTTATTATTTCCAGCCGGTAATTTAATCCCCTCCAATAACTTATACATTATCCTTCAACTGTACTGCTTTTTCAATATTTGTCAATTGCTCAGCTGTATTTTGGTCCTTTTGAACTGGTTTCTTATATATGTACATTAATTTTCACATTGCCACGCTCAACGTCAAATCAGTTACTACTTGTAGAATCTTTTAAAATCTTGCATTGAATAACTGTTCGCTGGCCCATATACTGCAAAGTTTTGAGTGCTCAACCAATAGGTTGATCACTATAGTTAATTTTAACACACAGGAGTCAAAGAGATTACCTCAAACAATCCCTCACACGACAGGCAGTGCTGCCAACAAAACCTTGTAACGTGCCCTCTGTTGGCAGACACAGGGAGCTTGACGAGCGAAAGCTTTCACTTTATTACCCTTCAAATAGTCCAAATAAAGACTGGCCTAATACTTCGCTACATCGACAATGTCTGTGCATTAGACGCAGCAACATTCTAACAACGCGCACCGATTGATGGTGGCCTACAACTTAACCACATTAAATTGTAACACAATTATGTCATCATACTGATCTTCTGCTTCATCAACTTTGAGAACATTATGCATGAACTGAAAGATGTGGCTTGTGAGCCAAATTTTTCCTGGTCAATGTTAGTGGTAGGAGGTGATCTCTAGCGTTGTTAATAATTCACTACGAATCTCTGAAACGATATCATGCATTAGAAATTTGATCTCAAAGATTGAAAACCGGTACCAAAACGAACTGAGAACGGGAGACTTCGGCAGAAGTAATAATGAACGGTTCTTTTATATTTCCACTAATAGAAGAAATTTAACTTTAAAAATAACAACCATTCGCCTCAGAGATAGGAGTTTATGTGTCATATAAATCACAGATGTTATTATTAGTCAAGGGTTTTTCGAAATTTTTGGGAAATAATGTCCAATCATGCAAACTAGAGATATTAAAATTAAGCATCATCACTCTGAGATCGTTTACTTTATAGCTCCATGATCTCATTTAAAATACTTTAAAATTTTTTAGGCTCGAATGCTAGGTGTCAACTATCATCTATTGAATATTAGGTTGCCTCATATGAAATGTCATATTTATAGTTTCCTTTATCAACTATACATAGGCCTGATTAATTGTATGCATATGGTTAATCTTAAGAATCTCTCATTCCAGGCCAAAATTTTAATTAAAATCACCACTCCTAATCCTACGGATCTGTTGACAACAGAACAATATCGTGTCATTTTTTGCACGAATACAAGTTGGGTTACTCTGCCACGGAAGCCTCACAAATACCAAGTAAGCTCGACAAGTTTGAAGAATTTCATCTGAACTCAATACATCTCGTTCAACTGCTTCTCGACACTTGAAAGAAATTGGAGAAATCAAAAAGATGGACAGGTTTGTTTCACATCAACTTGATGAAAATCAAAGAAACAGGTGACTCACAGTGTCCTCCATGTTGGTTTCTCGGCTCGAAAGAGATCCATTTTCAATTGAATCATTACATGTGATGAGAAATTGATACTCTTTGATAACAGAAAAACTGAGCAGTGGTTAGACGCAGAAGAGTCACCTGAACACTATCATATTTGAACTAAAATAAACACCGACAATTATTTTCTTTCATTTTCAAATGCAAAGTTTTATGTGAAATAACCAGGTACTATTGTCGGACAGATATTATGAAATAGCGGTGCATTACTTCGTTTAATGACATTCATCGAAAACCGAGATGTGTCTCCATTTATGTCACTATTTCAAAGTGTTTCTAATTAATTTAAGTCCACAACAAGACCAGACCGGCGGGCATCTCATGGTATACGTGGCATGAAAAGTGTCAAAATGCATTTTTTGCTTGAAGTTTAACATACAGACGAGAAAGGTAACTCTCTTATTTAGGAAACAATACTTTTCCAATTATCAATACAAACACCCTGGTTGTCAACGATGTCAACTATGTCCAACAATACAAACTATGTCAACTATGATCGTAGCTTTGGTCCTGGTGTTTCAAAAATAAACACAAATAACATCAATGCAGATTTAATTAGACTAACAATGTGCACTCAATATCTCAATAGCCAAAAAACAGACGCAATGCAAAATGCCACTGGGGTCATTAAAAAACTACTCAACTGCGCACAATAAGTTAAACGTGTAAATGCTCTAGATTACGCTAAATGTTTGTGTCACCTTGAAACCTGGTCCGAATTTGGGTGCAAAAGAATTAGTGATTGAATTAGTTCATTTCCTTGTCGTAAGATAAGTTTAGGAAAATTAGACTACACAATGAAACATAATTTCTACTCTAGGAATTGCTCTAAAAAGTGCTTAATAGCGGAAATATTATATTCAGTATCAAATTAATAATTGTAAAGTTATAAACCATGAATACAATAAAATAGAATAGAATATGACAACAAGAATGAGTTGTTTGTTCTATTCTTGGGCTGCTACCAAAGTTCTATGCAGTTTATAGTAGAGCGCCAGGCACTTTAACCACCCACATGTATTGCAGTCACGTGCAAGCTCCTCAATCATACACATGCCACAAAAATAAAGAAGGACTGGAGGAGGACTAACTGTCATACTCTAGGTTATCAACTTTCAAGTAATGACTACCTTACTCACATAACACAATTATCGTATGACTCTGGATACACAACAGTTACATGACTCATGACTCACATAAACATAATGTGTGATAACCTGTTATTATACATATGGTGAAGATAAATATTGAATGAATTGTGATACACAACCGTAACATTCTTTTGATACCCAATAGTTGCACGTGGCGCATTCAAGTTGTAACGCGTTCAATTTTTTTCCTTAGGGCTGGAAACAGAAGGAAACCTGCAGTTTGTTTTAAACATGTGTCTATTCGTGAATGCATAGCAGAAATGGAAGTACTGTACGGCATACATAATTCTAGCTGCAACGGCGAGAGTGACGACTATGTATGGAACCGAAACTGGGGCGTTTTCAATGATAAGGTCAGAGTGTAATCATTCGTTTCCTCCATTTGAGTGGTGTGACACCATAACTCATTGCCAGTTTCATCCATTTTTGCAATCGACGGAAAAATCCATCATACCATCATCAAACGTCAACATTGTCTGACAACTTGCCACGCGCACAGCCTTGTGGTCGTCCGTCAGCATTCGTAGCACCCAGCTGGAGGACACTTTTTGCATTTGCAACTCTTCATACAAAATTGTGTGCACATATCGAACGGAAATGAGGACTTTGGATGCTATATGTTTCACACTCATTCGGCTATCATCCAAAACAACTTTCTCCACTCGTTCGATAACGTTACCAGGTTGATCGTTGCGACCTTAAGACTGCGTGCGCAACATGTTGCCAGACAATGTTGACGCGTGATGACAGCAAGAATGGAACTTTCTTTTCATCGATTGTGACATTGGATAAAACAGGTAATGAGGTTCAATCGGTGTCACGGCACTCAAATGGAAATAAATGAATAAATTACACTCTGCTTGTGTATATTCTCAGCAAACGGTAACCAAGATCACTCAGTGTAGAGAAGGAAGGTGTAGTGAATCACTACAAACGAGTACCGAGACGAGGCTAGCTTTCATTGACCAATGAGCAAATAGGACACAGGAAGTGAATCCAACGGCAAGACTAGGCCCTGTTACGACCAGAAACACGACATTAACCCATGAGCGATCACGCTCAGGCAGCAAATCACAGCCAACCACACTATACAACGAGGCTGCAACGCTCTGCGTGACGGACTCTCTGCCAAGCACTTCCAAAGTCAACATCTCCACCTAGAACTCTCATCACTTGAAGAACTCAACTTACAGCCAACAGCAGAGCGAACGAAGCGGAAATCAGCCATCTTGTCTGCGGACAGGATGGAGCTCAAACAACCCACGCACTAACAAGAAGTGCACGCGTTCTAACTCTTTACGTTCTCGCGCCCTGCCGGCAAGACGTGCGCAGCGAAGAAATAAGAAGCAACAACTAATATAATATTCAAATGCCCAAATACAGAGTATTAAACTCATTCTGCCTTAATTGTCTTTTCTCCTTTTGGGTTCCTCGACGGTCCCTTACTCTCTCAGGCACTGACTCCGAGTAGAATAAAGATATTCAATACCTGCTTGGAGATAAGGGTTGTTTGAGGGTTGGGACTGAAGAGTTATATAAGAGAGATCACTTCAAAGATGTTGAAGCCAGTAGCTTTTTCTCTTGTTTCTCTGATAAGTTTTTGCTATCATATAAAATTGACGACTGTAGGCTATTTGATATCAGAGAATGATCACGTATGTTTCTTACACTATTTCTCTACTAAAAAAGTCTTGGCTATTTGTCTGGCTAATTTTTTCGAAAGATCCGTCAAGAAAATACGCCTTTTTTCTGGTGACCACTTTTGGTCACTGGAGTGGTGAAATATTCATGAAAAACTGTATTTTCGCTACATTAACCTGTAAATTCAAGACCCAAATACGAGGAGTACTCGTAGATCATCATACTTTGCTGAGAAACCTACGCTGTGGGAACAAAAAATGAACACTCATAAGATTTATGCGCGTTGTGTTCTACTTTTGCTTGGCTTTCATTTCGAAACGAGGTAAATCTTGATTTGTCAGACCTCCCTTTTCATTGCTCTTTAGTTTTTATGACCCTTCGTGAATTGCAGCCGTTTGTTTGATTTATTGCACTGACCAGCATTTCTCTAACACTTTACTACTCAGTATGCCTATTTACTTTGATTATCGCCACATGGTAAGATGAAAAGACTAGACACTTGCGCCGAAATACTGGTCAGCTTACAAACGCCTTCTCAGGTCGATTCAAATATTTACGTTAGAGAGTGCAATTCACAAACATTTAGGATGTCACTTCAGACACTATTCCTAATAGACGGTTTACTTCATCCCTTTTTTCCACCGAAAATTTAGCTCATGGTGCAGTCCAAAGCCCTGCTCTGATCATTGCCTATTTTCTTCTAGAAGACACAATGACCCTAGGCTTGCCTGTTTTAGTGATTTTAATCACTGGCTCCATAGTCGTTTGCCTCAACTTTTCTCAAAGTAAATCAAACAAGAACGTTTTTCTGCATAAACCTAATTTCCCACGGAGTGGGAGACTTTTTGGTTGCGTAGGTTTTCATAATGATCATAAGTAACCGTTAAATCAAGTAAAAGTTATCAGTAATCAAATGATTTTGAAAAGTAGTTCACATTTAGGCTCATTTGGATTGCACGTTTTGCAGAAAAGTTTCGAGCCAGATAAATCTGGAAACAGAAAGTTCACATGGATTGACTCTTTTTGTGTTGATTTCGCTAGTTTTGATGATTTTAAAAAAATAGCGTTAGTTTCAGATCTTTCTCTGCATCCGCTTATACTACTTTTAGCTTCATTCTTTGTATATTTTCGTGCGAAAAGTACCCTATACTATATCCGTACGTGTATTATTCCAATTACAGAAAAAATAATCATTCATGCAAACTCAAAAGTGTTGTTTGAGCAAACTTCAAAATGACACTCACTAAATTCTAAAACAATATTTTCCGAGAACAGACTGAAAATTACTGAATTTTTCTCTGGATTATATGACAGAACACGTTAAGGTTCCTGAAACGTAGTGCTTACACCTGCCAGAGGGAGGGAAGTCTGGAATGGAGTCATTTATGACCCATGAAGCGCTGCCTCACACTGTTATGTAAGCTACTATTCTTGCTAAAATATCCTGCCTTGTAAATTGGCTGCTTTAACGACTGGAAGTTAGAGTCAAACATAAAATTAGTTCGTTCGTTGTTTTACGAGAACGTATACTTTCTTGCCCTAGAATTTAAACAGTATATATAAATATATATATATGTATATATATATATATATAAATATATATATATATATATATATGTATATTTACATGCACACGGAGTATCTTGAAGGAATAAAATTTGAAAAGAACTTCATTTTGCGTCAGAATTAAACAACAGTCGTTAACGTCATTCTTATACTTGTAGTGAACGCTTCACTAAATATAGTACACCTCAATTCTGCAGTAGAGAGAACTGAGACCTCAGAATATGAAAATATACTTTAAGAGAGTTCTACATGCCTCCAATATGTAACATGTGTTTAATTATTTGGAACACGCATGTGCTCCAGTTAGACAGCGTAAGTTAAACTTGTGTAGAAGTGCAATTATCAATGAATAACAACGGCACACACGCAATTGTTGTTCACTCAAACATTGTCCCAAAGTAATATTGTTCTTTTCATAGCAAACAAAGTAGCTATCGTTATCTTTTTGCCCAAAAATATCATTTTGACTTTTAATTTCAATCACGGCAAAAATTATTTGAGACTTGACACTAATGTTTACAAGGGCTCGTCTTAAAATTTGAAACTACTACTTCATATCTTATGACCGCACATCATTTTACTTGTATTTCCCTTTCTGTCTTAGACGCTTCATACCGTCATCTAAACAACATAAGTGCGTCAGTTATAACATTTTGGCGATATTGAAGCAATGAAACTCATCATAGAAAAATATTTCATTTAAAAAGTAGGCTTATTTAATAATCAAAGTTAACCCGTGTTAGTACCTCGAGTATGTTGCCAAAACCCTGCAATAATTTTGTGAGACGAACTTATTTACTAGATAGAAATTTGCACTTAATATAAACGCTATGATTTTTATGTTTGTTTCAACTTCTACGTGATCGTATTTCTTCTGTTAGCTCTCTAGACTAAAAATCTGTGATTGAATAGAAGCAGAGTTACATACGTATTATCGATGATCATCAGTAGTTCATGTAACATATAACATTTAGTACATACTGAAAAGTATGATTTATTCAATCAAACTTCCATCACTGACAGGGGTGTTATGTTCACTGTGTTGTATGATCAAAAACCCCGAATGTCTTAATCTGAGTTCATAACATTTCTTTTGACATTACTACATGTATTAATGGAGTACAGATCTCACACATGAATCTGTCACAGTGCAGCAGTAATAATTACGTCATCTGAAGTCCCCAAAAAACTCATCTCGAAAAACTTTGTAATTTCACTTTTGGTACAATGGCAAATGCAATACATATATCTGCATCCACATTCATGACGACTGAGCGTAGGTTGAAACTATCCTACACAGCTTTCAATTTTACCATTTTCCCCCACTTCCGCTCCCAGCAAAGTTTAAGCGCATTTCAAACATTTTCTTCCCCAAGGACGAATAATGGATGCGATAACATATGCATTAATTGAAAGTTTATGGAACTTTTATTCAAATAATTAGAAAATTGTGACAATCAAAACAAAATCGTAAGCTCGTCTGAGGCGATATTTTAGTATCTATGCAACATGCAAATATTTTTATCAAAGTCGTATCATTAATATTGATACAAACTATGTTACGAACTTATCGTCCTAGTTGTACATCAGAGCAGCTATCAGTCAAAAGAAATATGATGCCCGGAAAGACTGCTGCCTGACCCAATTTGTCATTCCATACAAGTGTATAGAGCAAAGTTTAGTGTACTATTCAAAAGTACATGGAATGAAATTTTTGTAGAAACAAGATAATCAGTTAAATAGCATATGCCTTTGAATCAATGGCGAAAGCCGCTGCATGATTTTGTTAAAATAAAACTCATTACTATCATATCAATGAAACTACAGAAATAATTTATTCATGAGACGAAAAGCTTGTTTCTAACTTCCTGCATGACAGAGATACTAAAAACTGCAGCACGTGACAACGAACGTGGAGCATATGTTGAAAAAAACATCGTTCTCTTCATTCTCTTTCATTTGGCTGGAAGAAATTCCACGACCTTCTCATGCGACCAGGCAGTTGCAAAAAATGTCCTCTGGAGAAATTTGATGGCCTACAAGACTGCTGCCTGACCCAGTTTATCAAGCTTTGTCAGATGATACTTTTTGCTTCCGTTTCTTTCGAATGATGAAGCCCCACTCAAATATTGGCAACGATGTGAACAAATGTATAACTTCCATCTTCGAATCGGAATTGTCTGGCCTAAACTTGAAGTGATATGATAAGTAATGAAATCATGTAGCAAAGGAGTACAAAGGAGCTTGTCTGTAACAAAAGCAAAATGAGTCCGTGAAAAGAGTGAAATTTATGAGCCGCGCCAGCAATCATGAGATTAACCATGAATTTCACTTCGGGAGTGTTCACTCTCCTCTGTTAATGGCAGTAATAATTTGAACAAAACGTGGTCATAAAATGACTCGTATGCAAACAACCCTCCCCATGTCACAATGGTTGATGCAGTCATGCATGCATACAATTAAAAAATTCCCCTTGGGAGTCAGGCAAATATATTTTCAGCTTCACCAGGGAATGGAAATGAGAAATGTTTTTCAATATGAGGGATCATCAATATATCCATTTTATGCTAGGAAATGTTTCCGATTTATTTCACTAACTGTGAACTCAAAAGTAAAACTAGAACTCAGTCTAGTTTTAGAATTAACTCAAGTTAACTTGTTTAATTTAGGGAAGAAGACTAATCGGCAGATGCAAATAATCACATGAAAATCACAATAAAATAATAATACCGATCAATACACTATTGTACTATGTGTTACACATTTTGTCATATAGCGATATATACAGGGTGCGAAAGGTATCTGAAGACACTTATGTTTTTTTAATTTAAACTAACCTGATAATAATTAATGTATTTTTATTTCAGAAAATCCCATGGCAAATACTACTATAACTAATGAAATGAAATGAGAAACACAGCAATTTAGAAATTGCAAGATTTCTAAAAGTTGCCAGATCTTTTGTTTGCAAACTTCGAAAGGAGCTGAATGAAAACAATGGAGATGAATTGACCACAAACAAGAGAAAACAGCATTGTCAACGCTCTGACTTGCTCAGAACACCTGAGTTTGTTAGAAGAGTACACGGCATGAGCGACTAAAATCCTGGAAAGTCAATGTGACATCTTGCCAAAGATCTTCAAGTGTCTGAAGGAACAATAAGGAATGTTGTTCATCAAAACCACGAATACAAATCATCCGTTAGTAGGCGAGGTCAGTTTATGTCGACAAAAAGTCAAGAGAATCGTTTAATGTGTACAAAACAACTCTTGAACAATTTGAAGCACCCTGAAGAACACGAGTCACACCATCGCACCAAACTCATGGCCCCCTTACTCATCAGACCTTAATCCTTTGGATTATTAAGTGTGGGGCATTGTTGAAAAGGAAGTTAATAAGCATCTCCATAACACCAAATCCTCTCTGGTGGAAGCAATAGCCCGAGCAATGGACATAAATAAAGACAACCTGATCAAAGCTTGCACTCACTTTCGGACTCGAATTGAGTCGGTGATAGAAGCCGAAGGAGGATATATCGAGTAAAACGTAGGTTAATACTATGTTTAATGGTTTTGTTACAAGAAATTGTAAGATTCCTTCTATTAACAATTTCATTTTCCGTTTTTCTAAAAGTGCTTAAGGTGTCCTCAGATGCCTTACGCACCCTGTATATAAGAAATATACATTGTACATCGGTTTTCTCCGTATACCTGTAGGCCAGAGTTTACATGAGAAAAGAAGTGTGGTGTACATATAGTCATAGGGTCAGCAGTCATGTTCATTATGTTTCCCGTTGCAGATTCTGTCTCAAACATCTACTTCTTTTATTCCTTTACGAAGAGCACATATACAATTTAAGGAACGAATTGAATCTAAATAATTAAACACCTATCATTCATGCGTACCCCCTCCTATTTTTAGGCGTGGAACTTTGTCTTCAAGTATCTCTGAATAATGGACACAAAGACATAGCGTCTGATAGACAAACAAGCACATTAAAATGCAACCTTCTTCTCACTGTTTTTTTATAATTTCAATAACCTATCATATGTTATTCATCTTCAGTTAACGTATGCCGAATAAAATACGAAGTAGCGTGAACTCAGAGCTAATATTTTCGCGCTTGACAATTCATACATACCCAATTCATCTTAGAAGTTTGAGGAAGATTAAATCAACCAGTTTACTTAAATCAACACGTTTCCGACGAAGACATAAATACTTCACTTATGTCTTCGTCGTTGAAAAGTTCTACATTAACCACTCAATAGTTTGAATACAATTTCTTGAAAAGTTCTACATTAACCCATGCATGCTAAGGTCCTTGCTTTCATCTCCGAAAGAGCCTCTTCACTCCGAAATTTTATGCCTTATCTACATCCTATCGCTTTTGTTCACTGTACAGCTCCTTCACTTCGTGTGACACTTTTTTTTTCGTAAGTCCTGTGGAGAACACAGACACCGAATAATGGTGTTTAAATTGGTCAAATTGTACAGCTAAAATGACAGCACCAAACATACGAACCCTACTGAGGACAGCAGACTTGAAGGTTCTCGTACACAAAAGTTTTCAGCTTGTGTAAACATGAGTAAAAATTCATTGTACAAATCCACTAACGATGACGAGTGAGAGCAGCTGCAACGCAAACTGTTACGACTGCGACAGCGTCCCTCAAACGCTCAAAACAAGCCATGAGCTGCATCGTTGCTCCCGCTTTCCGTCCACATTTAAAGCCCACATCTCCAGATAAAGTTCTATCCAATTACTTATTTCACACACCTTAGTAGATTAACTTTATTTATGTGACTAAACTGGAATCATGAGCATTTGATATGTTTGATATGTTTAATTAAAGTAAGAAAGTGCAATAACATTTATGCAGAGTTAAAACAGCCCAGAACATGTCTTTTGACAAACTTCTGAGGTTCTCATTTCCGAGAGCTGAAAGAGCCAAATGTAGCAGCATTTCGTCATACTATGAGAAAAAGACGTTTAATCTGGTAAACAACAGCTCTGTGCGACCGCAACTGAAATGCTACATTTCACCAAGATTTCTGTTTTCTTTGTGTGTTTTTTTTCCAGCGCATTCATTTTATATATATATATATATATATATATATATATATATATATAT
>VCRD01000173.1:207956-276875 GCA_006783055.1 Trinorchestia longiramus
ATATATATATATATATATATATATATATATGTATATTAACCAGAAAAAAGTCACAACAACTCTCTAAAATGTACCTTAATATAATATTTATCAAATCACAACATGAAAACCTAAAATATCAGCCCATATTGACTCAGAGAATAAAATAGAAATAAATGCACGGGCCTCACACATTGCAACCAACTCACGCTGCAAATACGTTATTCGTTAGCAGTCTTTGTCAACCCTTATCACTGGCGGGGTTCCATCTCCTATCTTATTAGAGCTATTTTTTTCAGGCTCTGCAAAGATCTTTTCTTAACTCATGCACTGACCAACCCTCACCCACCTTTTAAAGATCGTCTCTTACAGTAGGAAAATGGAACATACTTTGAACCTTCATCGAAAACGGGAATGAATTTTTTCGAGTTTTTTCAGGTTATCTAAAATTAGCAATGAATACATTCCGATGCGAAGCTCTGTTGCCCCTACCATGACAATAGTATCCTTATTGACGACCGAACGTCAATAGGGCTACTAAATACAGCAATAACATGGTCCTTTTATGAAGAAAATGACTATTGCATGTCATTGGCTCCCGAAGTGAAGCTTGTGCTCCATCGCAACCCAGGTAGTTCATCGATCCTTTGTCGACTATCATCCTTTCATTTTAAAAGTGACATATATTTTGGTTCCTTTTGATCTTTGTATTGACGAATTAACCTTGGTGGTCATCTCACGGTCATTGTGTTGTGCAAAAAAAATATGTCATTTGGTTTTTTACTATGCTCTCTGACCAACGATAATAACTTGTTTGTAAATGTAATGACTTCTGAATTTTCTGTGAATCAATTGCTAATTTTGTTTTACAAAAATCTAACGCATAATGGCAATATAATCGGCAAAAGTAATGATAAAAGCAAAAGTTATTATTTGAAACAGGCAATGTCATTGAAATCATTCAGTTTTGACTAACCGTCAATAATCACTTTGCAATTATAACAGTCAAAATTTTACCGCTTTTGTTTTAAATATGGAATAAACATACAAAATACGGATTAATTCAGAGTATATTCAACAAACAGTTACAAAGGCAGTTACATTTGTTGAACCCCTTTATCATTAACATATTCACGCACCATCGGGTTTCATTGAATCAAAAATTGTCTTACTCATGGTCCCAGTGAATTTATAATAGTGGCACATAGGACTGCCCTTGCTGCAGTATTTATGGCTTCCTATGAGACTATTTTTGATGTAAATGGACATACGAGTACATCGTTATAAACGTCTCGTTTGATGATTGCCCAAAAGTTTTCAATTGGCTTAAATCGAGGGAAGTTAAATCGTGTCAGATCATCAACTCTTCATCTTGAATGAGAAAAAACGCTAATAATGTTTGGGTATCAACAGCAAAGTGAGCTGGAGTGTTGTCATGCGTAAAAACGAAGCGCCATGAGAGCTTGAGTACGTCATTCAATCAACGGGCCAAAGATTTTTTCAGGAGATTGCACTAGGTATCAGATGTCACTTTTACTCCTTCGACTCCTATGATAGGACTATGATTGTGAACCCATGAATAGCAATGGAAAATTTTTAAAATTTTAATAGCTTGGGAATAAGTTTTGTTCTTCATTTGTCGTTTCAGATGCCGTTGCATTTACGATCAAATGACTAAAGTCTTTATATATGCCTACTTCCGCTCAAAAATCACTGCTTGATCTAAATGGTTTGAATAAAATTCTTTACTGAGGCTGGATATGCAGATACATATTTTTTTATTCTTCGTATGAAAGGTTTTAGTTATAAAATATTGACATGTATTTTCTAAGTACGAATAATTATAGTAAATATATGTATTTTCTTACATTGAATTTAAAGAACACCATATTGTATTCGTTCCAACGATGGCTAACTCAAACTATTGTTTTTTAATTTATTTTTAATTGATCAGGAAAAAAGATCATTGTTCAGAAGCCGATTCACTAAGAATTCACAATTGAAAAATGCTAACAGAGTCTTCATAACGAACATTGTAATAAACCAGCATCTTAGAACAATTTTAAATTATTGATTCTGCCATGGTTGAATGAGATTTTGATGCGTTTTAAAACGAATCCTGAGCTGAATCAAACAGGCAGCTCACACGAACTTAAGGTGATAAATAGAAAAGTGTGCATAGTGATTCTTTTAAATTTTACCAACGATGTTCTTTTTTAGCGTTAGTGTTATCTATTTTTCCTTTTAAAAATGTTTTACCTATGAACTGTGGGTAAAGCTGGACTTCAAAACGTTTTCAATTGAAATTACAGACCTTTCTAAATTTTTCTTCACTCCTAAATTCCTAGTTTTAATTTAATTGCAACTTCAACTACCTATACAGTATAGCGTCTTGAAGGTGTCGGTGCATCAAAAAAATTCACTTTTCACTACAGTTTTTCACTTGAGGTACAACTTCGACTCTAAATGAATTTGCCCAATGAAGAAGAAAGGCCTATTTCTTTATTTCTTCAAACTTCTGAACACTTTTCCCACCGTGGGGAATCTAATTGAAGTCCGTCTGGAATGACGTTCAATTGACTTTTTTATTTCCCACAGAAGGAAATACGTTAAAAACTCAATGAATGAAACAAAATTCTATGAAACAGTAAAACTAATGACCAGCGTTGGTGCCGACTGTAATGTATTCTCTAAATTCATTTTTCTTAGCCAAAACAGATAACAGTCTCTTTCAAAATTATGACATCAGCTTTAAAAACTTGAGATTTTGAAAAACCATTCTGTAGTATCTTCAATTTTCCTACCGTAGGTAAGTTGAAATAATGAAACCGAGTTTGATAATCACAACAATCGGATCCTTTATCACACAAATAACCATTTTTGGCATTCTTAAAAAAAGAACCTGTTCACTCCTGCTTACGGGTGTACTTACTTCAAATGTGTTAGGTCAAAACACAGTACTCGCTCAAGAATGATGCAGATTCTATTTCCATGAAAACACCCAGCAGAACATTGTGCAAGAAAAAATTACAGCTTCCAAATCAATGGTGTACTACTAGGTGTTTTTCAGTCTCAGCTTGATGCGCAACCCCAGTACGCTGCAGTCATTGCCTTTCACACAGGCCCTTGGGAGGCGGCAAAGTATCGTGTAAATGAGAGATTACATGCACTACTATGGGCCATAAAAAGTTACCAGTCACAGTTATCTGTATACACCCCAGTCCCAGAGGGTGATATGGTAAATGTGGACATGCTCCAGTCTCACTGTAGTATTGAAGGTATTGCAGACTGTACATCATTCGTTTGAGTTCTAGTATAGTTATTACAGTTACTTCTTAGTTTTAATTTGTCATTTGTCAAGTGACGAAAGTAAAATATTGTAGAAGCCTCGTTTTCAGTTCCACGGTTGAGTTAATCTAGATCTGTCCAATTCTTAAAGTTTAAAAATAGTAATTGCTGATATACCGCCTGTCTAAGTAGTTTGATGGAGTTTGTGAAGATTTCCCCTAAAGTCAGAGTTAGTGTTAGCTTACCTCTATCTGAAAAGGGAGAGCTAGTTATTCTAAATTAAACTTGATTCTGTTCTATAAGAGAATCATTATACACTTTCACCGATTTTAGTGGTGTTTAGAATTTTTTGTGTGTCCGTGTTAACTTGGTGAATTATTTCGTCCTAATCTAAATGTTATTATGATGTGATAAAAAAACTATTAGGCTCTGTGGCTCATCCTGTTACGTCTACAAATACGAGCAGGCAGCTAAACGACTTTTTCTTAGTTTATGTTTGTACTTCAAGCACATATATCCATAAAACTCGTAGTACAACTCACGAAATACTTCTTCGACAACCAAGCCATTAAAATTGAAATTTTTTTTAGCATGAATACTAAACGTGATGATTTACGGTCGTGCTTGTCAGTTACGAGACCGATAAAATTGTTCACTAAGTAAATATTATATTATTCCTACAATATCTTACAATCAAAATATAAAACGTTACTGTGGGATACTATTATTCGGCATTTCACAGATGTGATTTGAGCTCAAACATTGAAATAACAAATGCTATTTCTAAAATAGTTCTCATATACTGTACCTAAAAAATGAGTCATTATAAGAGACACATGTACATTTTTCTTTCGTACAACTAGCTAGAAGTCTATCTATAATAGTTTGTTTTAGGAAATGGTTAATCTATTTAGGAAATGTGCCTCGAAGTAATAGCGATGGATGAAAAAATTCATAAATCCATAGTAACCCGTCCAGATTTTCTACCGAATAAATTTTTTTCATCATTAGTTAGAGATCTTGCACTGTCGATGATAATTGACCATATTAATCATCAAATTGCAGTTGAAGTTATGCAATGATTACGACATTCAAACCAACGAAATTTAATTTTAATTTTTGTTCCCTCAAGTATAGGCAGAATTAGGAAGGTGCTCAACACGTACAAATCAAAAGACAAAACAGATTTCTTAATGACTTAGAATTCGAGTCTATTAAATGACCATTTATTCAAAAAAACTAATTCAATTATAAAAAAGGAAAGGTACTACTGCTCATTAGGCAAATTCCATTCGGCAAAATAATCGATCTCACAGCTTATCATGGAATCGTTATGCAATTTCAAAAAATTTCCTGTGTTGTGGGATCTTTTCATTGAATCATTCTTTGAGAAACGTCAACATGAAACAGCATTTGAGGACGTTTTCTCTAAAGACCTGTTTGTTGGAAATTCTATTTGGCAAAATTTTACTGATGTTCGCTTTGAAATCACGTACTCTGGATCTCATGAACACAAGTTAGGATAACAAGTGCGTTGACAACCTTGCAAAAAACTTTTCTCTACTCTTTCCTAAAGTCGTTTCAACTTCGAGTATTTGAGAGCTTCCAATTTTTGATTAGCCTCCTACGTGGAGATGAAGTTCAATTGAAGAGCAAATTGAGAAACTTTGTGGCTTAGCTCTGCCTCGCGAGTTAAGCCGGATGGTGTGTCGGAGACGTGCTGATAGAACGTGAGTTATTCCATTAACACGTAGAAGCGACTGAATTAGTTGTATTGAAAATGATGTCTAGCTTATTTCAACAAGTTTAAATATAAAATAAATTATAAATGCGAATAGGGCAGTTTGTCATAAAATCGTTAATATGAAACCGAATGAATATTTTTTTAAACAATCCATCAAGGTTGTTGAAGCTCGTGACTCATGTTAGCTAGAACAGTTCTAAACCACTTCAGATTTACTCTATAATTAGTCTGTAATTAGGTGTTAAAAGGTAGACCATTATGTTAAGTCAAGGTGCTATACAAGATTCATATTGAAACGATATGTGGTAGCCTCTGAAGCTAAGTTTATTAATCTAAGTGTTAATTAAAATGTCATATAAGAGGTAACACTTTATTCATCATTACGATGAACGTTTGCCAAATTATTTGAACGTTAGCAAATATGATTAAAGAAGTTTTGCATATAACTTAGATTGCAATCAAATTTTTAGGCGTAAGGGAACAGTGATTCAATTTTATTATAATTTTGTAGGTTGAATTTAGAATATAATATCATAGATATGAATGGACATGGGCGAGACAAAATCAGTAGACAGCTTTCGTGTGCATAAATGTTTAGTAACATTTTTTCCCAATTTATAACCCTTTTCTTAGTCTTAGAACTTTTAGATCGAACGAGAGCAGTCAAGTTTCTTACAGTAAAGTGCAAACACTCCAGTTAGGCTTGAACTGAACCAACGAATCAGTCTCACAATTGGCTAGATTGCTTTGCAAGTTCAGTTGAATTAAAAATAAATGAGAGATGTCACTTGAATTACTAGAACTCAACTTTTTTGCAGCGTTTCGGACCTAAGTTTCCTAACGAAGCAACGAAGGAAATAGAATTATCACAGGATGATCTATTCCTCCAAATCCAAACAAATTGGTACATAGCCAAACGCTTGCAAGCTGACTCGATCACTCGTTGTATTCATTTCAATCATCTCTATGCTTATTATTATTTTTTCAACCACAATGCTTGTCATGTCGGATCTTTGGTGCCCGATCGATTGAAGATGACCTCTGACAGAGCATTAGCTACCTATAATACGATTCCTTTGACTCATAAGGAAAATAAGTTAGTATCTTGTGCTCAAAAAGCGGAGTATAGTGAATCCTGATTACCTTACGTGGGTGTATTATTAGAAAATAGTGTAAATTTGAAGCAGCTTAATGAATGACTTCTAAATGTCTAAATTCAAGGGTCAGATATATACCACAAATTTCAAGGTAATCAAATGAACCACTGCAACAGTTTTCTGTAACATTGAGTTTTCCAATAATTCCATTCAAAACTGTCTTCATTATTCAGTGACGTTAAGTTTACACTGAGTACACAGGGAAGGTTTTCTATTTACCACATTTACATAAACATCATAGGTAATGAGTTTATGCAGGTACATATAAGAAAACACGCACATATACGACCGTGGTCAAAAAGTGGTGACATATGTTGAGAAATGATTTGCTTGTACAAAGTGAAATACAATAGTATCTCTTTAATAGTTTCAAAAATATTCTGAATTTCGCAGTATCTTTCTGACGTTAATTTAGAGACGCTTTCTAAGTAACTAGACAAAATTCATGCAAAGAGAGGGTGAAGATAATTTAATGATTGTCTTGGGTTGCATGATTACAGCTGTTGAGTATAATGTGAAATTTCTGTGTATCAGGTCCTCATTTTCGTAGTGCAAGTCTAAATTCCAGACGTTTGCGTGAATCATAATTCCATCAGCATAAGGATTCCAGCCCTTAGCGTGCAACCTGCTCCTAAGCATGGTAATGACACTTGGACAATTATTTCGCACTCACCTATCGTAAAAGAACACATTCTAACATTCTTTCTTTTTCCTAATGCACGCTGAGCTAATGTTTCACTATAATCGGGGGAAGTACATGGTAGGTAAATCAATAATTTAGAGCTGGTATAACTTTTTGTTGAGACCGAGGCTAGAAGTCCAACACAGCGTTTGTCTATGCCAAGGTTGTTAGGTTCATTAGGAACAATTCAATTCTCCCACAGCATAGAAGCAGACTATGGAGAGATTCTCAACCAAAGAGACGGTAACTTCTACGCATGTGGGAGTCGTGCAAGTTAGCATGGTGAGCTACTGAAATATATGTCGGTAAATAAATGCGCCAGATATGGACGGAGTATGTAGATAGGAATGAACTTGATTGGCTAACTCTCCTTGCAGTAGCAAGGCCAGGTAGTATTTTTTCCAACTTTGAAGTAGATTTTGTAGTGAAAAATACAAAAAATATTACAGTCATTTTAATAAGAAAAAACTTTAGTACATCTTTGACAATCCATAACCTTAAAATGACTTCATTTACTTAAAACCAACCGACAGTTTTTCCTAATGCGTTCTCTAATATTTTCCTTCATTCTTTACGAATTACAAAAAAGTTTCTTACGAATACAAATAAGAATTTTAGTAAGTTCAATATTCTCAATGGAAATTCATGAATGATACAACGTGTCACGAAAAAGATGTAAGAAGATACTCAAGACAGTATCAGGAAAACTGTTGGCAAGTTTAAAGTAAATAAGATCATACTTTTTTAAGGAATGGGTTTATCGAAGACTTCATGAAAAATCTCTTATTACAATCAGCATTGGTATTTATCGAAAAACAGCTTCACATTTGTGTTAGCATTCACGATGCAATCAGTTCATTCTCTCTCTAAGCATTGATTATCGAAAAAGTGTTTCAAGTATCCTGCACGTTCTAAGTGTCTACAATCAAAGTGTAAATTATGTGAAACTAATTTCTAATTGTCAAGACAGAAAATAAATTTTTGCATTAAAAAAACAAATACATTGAAATCGGATAATTAGTTAGCAAGTTATTAGCATTCAAATAGAGGGTTATGTTTCTTTGCACCGTACTATATAAGATATCGGTGTAAGTTTGTGAGTCATAACAGTAGGAATTGCCCTTATGTTGTCATTTGTTTATTGTCACGACTGAGTTGATGTGATGACTACTAGAGTACTAATCTACGTATTATTCTTAATTTTGTTCGGTCAGGAAGATTTTGTTGCTTCAGTTTGAATCTCTCCAAGAACTGCCAACACCTCTAGTCTACAGCTAAACACAGCTTTTGAAACATATATTCGATCTCCAGTAAGTGTGAAAATAAATACTGTATTACACTCTGTAGCGACTGACGGTAGCTATTGCTACTGTTGTGTTCAGAGCAAAGTAAGTTACGTAACTTTGCTAGTTGCTAACCCGATTTTCAATACTTCTCACAACTGTCGTGTTCACAGCACACCAGGTTAACTTTGCCGGTAGACAACACAATCGTTGGTGCCTCTCTCTACCTTCGTATTTACAGCCAGTGAAATTAACTTTGTGTATTGTGAACACAACGGTTTGTAGAGGGACTCAAAACTACCGTAAATCCCCAAGGGGTTAAATTATTAAGTTGAATACATGCAGAGATCGAAGAGGCTTTTTTGAACCTATGAACAGGTTCCCATACTCATATCATATTTCAAATTTATGCATGAAATCTAAGTTATAGTAACATTTAATCATATATTATTGTTGCCTTGCACACTTTGATGGATTTTGGAGTTGTATGGGTGAAAAATTATTCGTAAAATATATAGAAGGATTTTACTTGAAACGCTACTGGAAGAAGGCAGCATATCGAGTAAACTTTAGAATGAAAAATATGTAGTCTATGAGTCCCATTGATGAAATTGATACATATCCTTTTTTAATTTACACTTCTAATCATTATTAACGAAAAACATGATTCGCTGCAGTGAATGTTAACGAACCTAAAGAAAAACTTACAACTACTACGTGTCCAACATTTTCTATGTGAAATAATATTCTACCTGAATTTCATTGTTATTATCATGTTGTTACTGTCAGATGGACTGTAAACTAATGTCTAATTTTTGAGGAGAAAGTCTGAGATAGTGCTGCGCGAAAGTATTGTCGCTCATTATAGTTTAGCGCTGTCCTAGTAAGTAATTTATACCTTTTATTTTTATCAAACATTTTCCGTAATCTCTGCTACATTTGCATCTATGATTACCCATCTAAATACCATATTAAACATGTTCTACTTTGGGAGTTTTGC
This sequence comes from Trinorchestia longiramus, assembly GCA_006783055.1. Lineage (NCBI taxonomy): Eukaryota > Metazoa > Arthropoda > Malacostraca > Amphipoda > Talitridae > Trinorchestia > Trinorchestia longiramus. Next base: position 217,090 of record VCRD01000173.1, read on the forward strand.
CAATTCGTAAATGCAATTGCGGCAGCGCAATCTATTCAGAGGGTTTACAAAAGTGATGCAGTGCATGAAAGAAGTTGCAGGAGTTGGTTGTCCCATTTCCGAAAACAAAATTTCGCTGGGAAAAACGAGCCTTAAGGGGGTCGTCCATTGAAAACTTGTTTCCGAAGAGTGGGAAGCAAGTGTACCAATATTTTATAATAAATGAGTAAGTCACAAACAATCCTACCATTAGTGCTAGAGAATTTGCAGTACAGCTTAACGAAGACCATACATACCTACAACTGTGCAAAGCTAACTGAAAAACATCGGAAAGGTTTCAGTGCTTGGAAAATGCGCGCCTTATCAACTGTCTCCGTAAAACCTGCACTACCTTGTCGCTTGTAAAAAATCGTTGCTTGCACTACACCTCCATGGACTGTTTTTTGGTAGGCATATTACTGTACAGATGATGAAAAATTGATCCTATGACATAATGTTTAACGCCACCAACCTTTGATTAGACGGGCAAAAAAATTGGCCAAACACAACCGAGAGAACTTCATCTGAAGATCATGTTAAGAGCATAATGGGATATTGACAGAATTATTCATCACGAATTATTGAAGAGTCAAACAATTACTGTTAATCCTTACTGTGATAAACTTTGTTGCTTACAAGTAGCTTTGAACCTAGACCGACCCTATTTAGTGGACACAAAATATGTCATTCATCACGACAATGCTCGTGCTCACGCGCTTGGCTGACCAAAAACCTCTGGAAAGGATTTTATAGGGAAGTATTACTGTATCCATAATATTTTCTCATTTCACTTTTTCTGATAACACATATACAGAGAACTACAGCCCCATACGGATGACCATAGGTTGATATTACAAGAAAAGGTCATAAATGAGTTGGATTCATATTTTATTTTAAAGCCTAGGAAATTTAATAGCATGAGATTCATAAGTTTGTTGACAAATGGAATAATGGTCAAAAGATCAAAAGAAGTTGTGTGAACAAATAACCATTTCATAATTACGGGCTGTACCATTTTAACTATGGACAATAAAATTGGATATTAATTTTTCACAAACCTTTCAAGTAATATTATTCAATGCATAAAAATATCATCTTAAAACTCAATTTGAAGTTCAAATTTATCCTAGATTGTTTTACTATCGGTAAACATAGAACATTGCCAGCTCTAATCGGGATTGGGATGCTACGGAATTAATACGATAAAATTGATTACAGATTTGACATCTTATCATTAGTTTCCAGTCCTGTTTTGGCGAAAAATACTGACAGAATATCATCACAGAATTCTAACTACTGTTCAAAGGCTACATAGACAACATTTCTAGAACTTCCAAGAAAATTAATTTAGCATGTCTATAAATAAAAATGATATCTTAGCTTCCATTGAAATTGCATGGAGAGTTCTAATTTTCAAAAAGTTTTCGCAGACTAAGAACAATATTTAACTTAAAAGTTTTAAGATCAGGCCAGATAAATTACTTGTAGGAAAAAAGTACTTATCTTGTGACTTATATTGACAGATGAAGTTAAAATTAATTTTCATCTGTTGCGCTGATGACGTAACACAGAGCTAAAATTGAACAAATTTGTAGAAGAAATGTACAGATTTAATTTAATTTGATGATATATTATGAGTTGTGAAGTGTTTGTCATTCATGTAGTCAATTCATGTAGCTCAACTTCAGTTTTATTTATGTAAATTATTTCAAAGGATTTATACACTTTGACACTCTGCAAGCTATCAGAGTCATATATTTTGCCTTCGATAAAGTCTTTTAAATGAACATTTCGCTACATTATTATGCGGAGCACTTAATGATTTCCACACTAATTAAATCTTTACTCATCCAATTATATTTACATGTCGGTGCTTGATATACTTGGGCATAATAAATTCGTAGAATTGCTATCCAAGAAATCTGCATTCTTCAAGCATTGTTCGAGGATCATGAATAAGAATTTCTCAAAAACAAGAATTATTTCCAAACAAATCCTATTTAAAATTATTTATGCCACAGTATCTTATATTGTGTGGTTCATCTAACGATATCTACTCTCCTATCAGAAATAAAATGGAAGTCTGGATTCATGCGATCTTTCCCTTCTCAGGCTAGTCACTGCAACTATCAATTTATCTCCTCTAACAGACCACCTTTTAATCCCTGTGAGTCCTTATTGTATCAGACGCCGCTAATTCTGCCCCGACAATAGTATTCCACTGCAGATTGGTGCCAGAAATACGATCTGACAAGACCTGCAATGGACTTGCTAATAACCAGCATTCGGAGGAGCCTGATGTATGGACTGTAAATCGCACCAAATTTCTTGGAATTAGAGAGTGGGTAAGTTATATTTCACATAGGCGACTATTTTGAATGTGTATAACATTGATTATAATTGCTTCACTGCAATAAGGTGCAGTTATTATTTCTTTCTATTCACCACACATATGCATCCTTACCTGAGCTCAACTGGCATGAAATTTAGCTCATGATTTAATACCAGTTACTTATGACAAATTTGTTCGTAATGGTACAGCTTTGTGAATGGATTATATGACACAATGAACGATTTTTATGCACACATTCATGGTATATTTTCTAATGGAAACCACAGAACAGTAATTTAAATACGTACGTATGACATCGTTTCTAAGATGCCTACAATTTTCATCGACAGCAGTACATTTAGGTTTTACTTGCTTACAAAAATAAACATAAAACTTAGGCTGGTAATGAAAATAAGAAAGATTAATTTTGCTGTGAATTTTACTGACTATTTCTTCCATCAGATATAAAGTCTCGATATATTCCGAGCAATTGTACTAACATCGTGAAGCCATGCCTCACAACACATGGATTTACTCTAGGTTAGAATGTGTATATTGTGCTAATTTGATATTCAAATGAATTCCCCATTTACATTATCGACGAACGATTTCTAACGAATATTTTAACTAAAATAAAAAGTGCAACCTAATATTGTACAGCATAATGACAATAACAGCCTCGAATACTACGTGAATTATCCCTTTTTCAACCAAAGTTAACATTCTAGCGCTCCTGAGTATTTACACATACGTAATATCTTCATTGTTGAATGGTGGATTTCAATATTTCAGTGCATTTATTAATCTCCACTTTCAGTTGAGTTTATTTTTTCCAATCAGCAACTTCTTCTGACCTGGAATAGTATGTTATACTCATTCGTGGCGTTTGAAAATATATCAGTAATTAATAATGCTGTTCTTGTAATATTCACTGAGCTATGTAGCACTTATAAGAAAAAAATTAAAAGTATTGGTGACGTTGCAGTTGTGCCTAAAAACTAGCTACGTAATAAACTTACTGACATCTCTCAGAAGCAAGTGCCTCTGAATAGATAATGGCATGTGCATGAGTTGGAAAGATAATTTGTATAGCACACAACCACAGTATGTCCAGTCATAGTCCATACAGTGTTCCTCGCATCGTGAAGACGAAATTTCCCGCCCAGAGTGAATGCTTTCGAATTCTTCTATATTCAAGGTGATGTAAAGCCACCTCACTAATGACACCTATTTTACTCCGATGAATTTTTTGAGCTTTGTACTATTGTACAGAAAGTCTTAATAGAGCTGTAAGTCGATAGAAACTGTACCAACATTTCGTCCACCGCTACATTCTGCATCGCACCAGCTTCAGGGACGACCCAGTTGTGTCTGTCGCTTCAAACTCTCTAACAGGTCGGTCGGTCGGTACCAATAAGAAAGATTTGAGAGAGTTTGGCACAGGGTGTACCTAAGTAAAGGGGTGAAACGGAAAGGGATACTAGGAGGGAAATGGAAATGAGCGCTCTGCGCACATGTATTGAGTGGTGGGGGTCTGTCCCTGGGGTTTGTTCTTGTAGGTGGTCTTAACTCTCTCTCTCTCTACCTCTCTCTAAACTATCTAACATTGTGTCCTAAGCCTTACGAAATGTATACTAATGCATTAAAATTTTGGAGAAGAGTATTACTCAGTCGAGAAAGTCACAAATCTTAACACATACAATGCTAAAGCTGAACTGATGTATCATGTTAAGAAAGTGCCCAAGTGTTTTCTGAAGGGCGCTGAACGATGCATGCTGAAGGTTCAGGAAGCTCCAGGAGGCTGTAGTGGAGGTTGAGGGAAACTATTTAAATTATAATCTGTTCGTCAAGTGCAGTAATTATTAGAACACGTTTCATTTTTGCTTAAATATGCTGTTTTTACTGGAAGGCAGAAGCAGGCAAATGCACACCTCGTACCCAGTACTTTACTATCAGGTGTAAAGTTTTTGCGAAAATGCCTGATCTTCCCGACAGGATTTTGATCGCTGTTTAATACAGTATTATTCCATTCAGCTGTTCGTTAGCTGTCATTTTTATTATTGGCTGTTGGGTTTGAATCAAGATGCTCAATCAAACTCAAACGCATACTATCGTTGTAATCACGTGGCATACACACGTACAGAATCACGGTCTTTCATATTTTTTGTGTGACCGCCTGAAAAATATATTTAAGCTTTCGAAAAAAAATTATCTACACAAGGATTTTTTCTTGCTAATATCATGCGACTCTTAAACTAATATCATTCGACTAAGTTCAACTAATGAAAACACTAACATGGAGTTTAGCTGCAAAGAAAATCTGAAACTGAATGTTCATTGATATATTCGATCGAAATTATAGTTCAGTGTGCAGTAAAGTCTTATTATAATTATTGTTCAGTAAAGTCGTATTTTACTTCAGGAAGAGCAGTATTCACAATGTAGTTATACACTTCTATGATTAATACATTATGAAGGCAAACTTCACGATGGTACTTGTGCTAACTTGTTCAGAGTAGGTTTCAAAATTAAAAACATTGAAATCACTTTGATGCGTGGAAATAATGACGTTAACAAATATAATCTCATAATATTTTAACGGTAAGTATTTTAAATTCCAACTTTGACTAAAAGTATTCCTACACAGACCTTTTAAAATTTTGCACTATATTCCCATCAATGTTTGACAACCATTAAAATCTTTACTGGAATGTCTTGGATGACAACGTGAACAGTCTGGCAAGCATTTTCTGATATATCATACTATATTCAGTTATACTTTCATGATTTCAATATTGCGGTATGGTTCAGACCGTGCTTCACTCTTAGAATGTAATCAAAAGGAATAAACAGGAGCAATGAGATCAGGCGTTGGGTAAAATCACTCTTCTTTGTTTAAGAAATTCCTATCATTAAACTACTGTTGTTGTACCTAAATAGTGCACCTACTCGTTCAATTTTGTTAGAGTCCTAATACATCATCCTAACTTGCCTAGCGTTATGGAACAAGGGTGATCCAAAAGTTATTCATATGCACTTTTACGTCCATTTTATCCCTTATGGCAGAAGAAAGAAAGAGGTGTTCCGTTCTTTTAAAATGGAATCTCAAATAATCAGCTAGACCGCTTTCTCAGTTCAGAAGATTTTTCTTGGCCTGCAAGGGATTGGCTATCGAGTTGTTGAAAGAACTCAATCATATTGATGATTGAGAAGCTCTGGTGGATAGTGAGTCTTTTCTTGCTTGTGAAGATGATGCTTTGCAGCGTTGTTTTCGTCATTCAATTCAGCAAATACTTACTTCTTCTTTCAAATTATTGTTATTGCAAAATAATGGAACAATCAATCATGACCGGTCACCCCTCTGTAAAAATCCCACGTTGAAGTAGGCCTCATCCAAGTTGGTCATTAATTTATATTCCTTCCGTTTCCATAAGATTTGAAACAAGTAAAATACAAAGACCTTCGAGGATTTATTTTAACAATACATATCTTTGAGCAAGTTTTGTTTCATTAATGTTAACTTCATTAGGTTAAGATTTAGTGTTAGAATTTGGATAAATTGAATTGTTGTTATAATTGTAGCAGTGTCACGTGATATTTTATGCCCCACCGCTTTCTGCGTTAACGACACTTATCAAATATTTTACTAGAAAAGAGCAAATGTGCTGAAAGTAATCGGCTAGAAGGGAAAACAAAAAATGAGTTGCCTTTTATAATACTGTTCATAAACATACGCGTAAAAGGAATGCAAATAATATGTGAATTAATTCATTTTGTGGTCCTTAATACAGCAAGTAAAAAAGCGTTTTCATCTGGGACGTCGCGAACAGAAAATGGACAAAGTGTCAGGATTATTTCAGGAACTACTATTCATATCAAATTAGAGTACTCTAGTAGAGATGAAAAATAATAGTGCAATGAATAAGTCAGTTGCAAGAGCGTTTTGGAACTTAGTAAAAATTTCAACACAGTTCAATTTGACAAAATCAATTTTATTTCATCAAAATTTTGACGTATTCCAAACAATATTATCACGAAAAACAAAGGTTTGAAGGTTTTTATTTTGCTGGATTATGAAACAATATTTTATAAGCCTTTTTTAATTAAATTAACTTTTTTCTAGGGGATGATTATAACTTTTAAATTTGTATATCTTGAAGATATAAATCTTGCAATACAAGTACATCCAGGTGAATTTGCCGGCAATAAAACTCCCATTAAATGAATATTTTCATGAAAAAACTTACTGTAGTGCTGATGCATTTTACCCACATAACCACAAAAAAATTTAGAAAATTTTTTTATTTATATGATACAAATGATCCCATATTGCAATCATAAATCTTAATACAGCAGCTCAACTGATTTCAAGAAGATAATGATTAATTGAAGAAATATCAGTGTACAAAAACTAAAACCTACCTCACGCTTACGTGGTGTCAACACAATAATCTCACACAATGACTGATGTGAAGATCAAGATAAATGGTTTACTAGTTAGCAATACATTCTGCGGAGGTTCACGAGGTAGGGTGCAGAAATCAATTCTGATTCATATTAAAAAATTCAAGGTATAGTAATTCATTTTTGAGGCACTTGCAATTTGATGCACCTATATGAACAATGTATGCAATTCACGCCTAATTTGATTTTATCATTCCGATATAACTGATTATTTCTGTTTTTTTGTTCAACCTCCGTAGTTACCTTCAGTTTTTCACTTCATTATTTAATTTCCACATCAATTTAAGTCCCAACTGAAAATTATGTACGCTATTAGATTTAAACTTTGTAGTCACCGGTGCTCAATACTCATTTCTCTATACTGCTAACACAGGCAATTAACAAATTTAACACGCTAGAAAAGAGCTGACAAATTTTCGTTTTTCTTCAAGGTGATATGTAGTCACTTTGTCACTGTCATTCTCAAGTATTTTACTCCTTATTACTGATGTTGTCATTATTGTGTCTGCATTTTATTTCACATTTTCCACTTGAATCTTTAATTCCACCTGGAGAATTAAATAGTTCATGTTTTCACGTTCCATTATTTCAACGCATTACTACACCTTCAGTATCTTGACGTTGAGTAATTTCCGAGTTGCAGGGATTTTCAGCTGTAGTTTGAAAACTAGACTGACAGACAATTAAGCCTGCTAGCAGTAGCACAGCGTTTATTCCTGCAGCAAGGAGGGATTTTTTTGATTATCTAGCAGTAACAGAATGCATGTTTTTTTCTGATTCATAATGGAAGTTAATATAAACCTAAAACTAGTTTACACATAAATAATTAACACACGTTTTTCACATATTCTCTATCTCTATTTACAGTTTTGATTTTCATATCCTTAAATTTTGGTTATTCTTATTTTTACACGTACGAGGTGCGTTTTTAAAGTAAGTACTTTTTAGAAATTCCTCCGTTGCAGCGCCGATGTCTGTACCTGGCGCATGCGCACTGTGTGCCACAGTGTTGGCTAGACACAAACGCTAGTACAGAGTTATTGAGCAGATGTACGTTTGTAAGTTTGTATTTGAAATGCTTCCTCCTGTTAGGAATCCCACCGACTGCGAAATAAGCAATATGATTCATTTTCTTTGTGTTAGAGGCGTAAAGCGACTGAAATTCATCGTTAGATGAGCTAAGTGTATGGAGAAAAGATCATGAGCGATGGGATGGTTCGGAAATGTGTGAGAGCTTTTGAAGATTGTACGAATGCGCATGAAGAGGAACGAAGTGGGTGACCTTCAGTTATTTTTGACGATTTGAAGTAGAGAGGTTATAAAAAATTGAGCGAGAACAGATACCTAACGATTTCAACGCTTTGTGATGAGTTTCTTGAAGTGTCAAGAAGTGTGTTTCATGCGATAGTTAAAGAACGTTTAAATTATCGAAAGTTATGCTCAGGTGGCGGATTCCATGAGGATGGTATTCAAAAGCTGGGTATACGACGCGATAAGAACATTAATATTCGTGGAAATTCTGTAAAAAACTAAATGAAGGTGCAGGCTTTCATTTGGAAACTAAGATCGGTAAAAAAAGTCTACTCGTTACATTTTATTTCGAAACGGCTAGATATCTGAACCATCGATGGAATATAAAAAAATTAAATTTGCATAACAATAATTTTGCTATCAAAAGTACTGTAGGGTCTGATTTATTTACCTACATTATCGTCAAAACAAATACAACCTGGTACGCGAGGTACAGCCAATTAAACATGGCTGCTACTTTCGATGCTCCTGCAAAATGTGAGTTACGAAGTGTAACTCGTTTTCTGCAAGCAGAAGGATGAAGTGCTGCTGAAACTTTTTGAGTGAGGGTAGTGTGCGGGAATGTTGTAGAACGTTTGAAGGGCAAACCGACGGAAAACAATGAAGTGGACAAGGACCCAAGTCGGTCACTAATGTTGACCTCGTTCAGAGTGTTGATCACGTTGTCAACACCAAACAATGATTTACTGTTTGGAAACTTTCTGAAAAATTTCCAGACATTTTAAGGTCGGCGTTGTGCACAATCGTATGATACCTCGGATACCGGAAGCCGTGTGCCCGTCGGTTCCGACCCGTTGTGGACGTCAAGACATATTTCTTTTCACTGTCAGCTAACTACTTTGAAGAAAGCATCGATAAATTTTTGTAACCAAGTGACAAATAGCTCAACAGTTTTGGGATTATGTAAAGAAATAAGTAAGGCCCTGTAGTCTTACTTATGGTAATGAAATTATTATGTTACGTAAATTTGACTTTTATAACCCATCGCAGATTGAGAAAAGCAACCCTTATACGTGAATTATAAGCCTGTTGTGGGTGAAATAAATATCCAACAGGTAGGAGAAAGTTTTAGTTACTATACCTATGCACCTTCCATATAAATGAAATTTCAACTAGTTTTGCAATTTTTATACGACGAATTCAAATTTAAAATCGAATTATAGGAAAATTCAGGTATACAAATTGTATTAATAAACTGAGAATAAATTAAGGTCTCAAAAAACATGAAACACACCAATAAGAGATACCTTGATACCGAAATTAAATAATTATTTAAATGTCTAGAAAAACTGGATTGAAGAAAACGATTTAAAAAATGCCAGAGAAAAATCTAAAGTTGGTCGGCAACCACAGATGCCTTCATTCTTTGCTTGACGGCTGCAGGATGGGGGAGAGCTGTATATCATTCCTTAACTATTCTACGGGTTGCCAAAACTCAACAGAGAGCATATTATCAGGTTTTATTACAAATGTCTGGACTATCAAAAAATTCAATTAAATGTGAGATAGCAATTTTTAGACACTGTTAAAACGATTTGTCGGTTCAAATTTTCTCAAACAGTTGATAGTCTGTCACATGTTGGGTAAACATAATAAATTTCTGAACGTATGGTCAAATATATTGTCCTCAAAATGAAAACCTTCGAATGACTTTGTAGTGAACCGCATGGCTGACACTGCAAGTGAATCCAGCGACGAGGCTAGTATTCCGTTACGAGCGGAAGTTCTACGTCGATCAATCAGAGAACAAGACAACGGAACTGAATTCAGTGATGAGGCTATGTCCTGTTACAACCGGAAGCGCCAGTTGACCAGCGAACGGTCCCGCTCAGGCAGCAGAGCCCAGTCAACCGCCCAATATAAGGAGGCCGCAACGCTGTGTCACGGACTCTCTGCCAAGTGGGGTTTTAAAGTCAATATTTTCACCAAGAACTTTCATCACCTGAACAACTCAACTCACAGCCAACAGCAGAACGAAAGAAGAGGAGATCAGCCATCCTGTCTGCGGACAGGATGGGGCTCAAACAAGCCACACACTAGCAAGAAGTGCACGCGCTACAACTCGCCAAGCTTTTCAATTCGGTACGTCCCGGCAAGATTTTAGTGCGCCAGTACTCGACATCAAGACCTGCGAGGCGAAGAACGAAGAAACAATAACTAATACAATATTCAAATACCTAGGTACAAAGTACTAAACTCAACTTGCCTTTACTTGCCTTTTCTCCTATTGGGTTCTTCGACGGTCCCTTACTCCCTCAGGAGCTCATTCCAAGCAAGACAAAAATTAAGATGTTCAATGGCTGCTTGGAGATAAGAGATGTTAGAAGGTTGGGACTGAAAAGTGATTAAAAGAGAGATCACTACAACTTGATCTAAACCTCAGAAGGATTTCGAAATCGCTGGGACAAAGGTTTGTACGCTCACAGTTAGAAACTTACTTAGAGACAAAAGGCTTCGTTTTCGAACTCAAAGAACGATACCTCTGTTGCAAACTATTTCATTTGGAGAAACCTGCAATGTTTAGGTACGTTTTTCAAATGAGGTTCTTGTGACAAAATTAAACGATTTTAAACCCGAATAGGCTTCAACAAAGGTATTTTTGTTTACAAAACCTCTTAAAATTACTGCTTTGACTTCGATAAAAAATGTGAAACTGAGCTGGGATAAAAATATGGTAGATATACTTTATTGACTTTGACTAAGGCACTGCTATGCCTGTTTGAAAAAAAATGATGTTCATCGGGCAATTCTTCAAAATAAGTGAGAACATTGATGCTGAATCGAAGTGAAGTGAATTTAAAAAAAACGGGGATGTAATTAAACTCTGACCAGTGAAACAACTGATGATGGAATTTTGAGTTACAGGACTATGAACAAGCAAATAAATTGCAATGTGACATTAGGCTATGAAAAATTTGATATAAACTGCAAGTGACAAAACTCCATACTTCTGCATTGTTTGCAAAAAATATGTTCTGTGAATCTTCAGGCTAAAAAACTGCCTTTAGGGGAAAACTCCACGTGATGAAATTAAAAGTTTTGAAACTAAAGGACTAGATAACTCATAATCGCGAAGCCATTATTTCGATAGTAAGAAGTATCAACCAGTGAAAAAACTTAGTGTGATGTTCAAAACTCTCACTGCGAAACATGCCATGCTAACGATATTGATTGAGAATTTTTTATTTATCTAAAAAATTCTTATGAGTAATATTGTACTCTTACATTTATCATGTATGCTCCTGATATAAAAACTCTACACACAAACTCTAACGGAAACAATTAAATTATATGTACCGAAATGTGTGTAATTTGTGTTCTCATAATTATTTGTGAAAGTATTTGTCAAAAATTAAGTTAATTCGAGTCTGAAAAAGTTATAAGCAAAATTTGTAGAATATTAAAGATAAGCTAACATCTATAAATTATAGCGTATATCACATGCCTCTATCTCATACTCGTATTCCCGCATGATATATTACCTTCAGAAGTTAACCTAATTTGCGATAAGATGATCGTCCATCTGTTGGGGGCGAACTTCTGTAGCAGACTGCAGAATTTCTTCCAGGAATCCTGCTATGAAGCTAATGCAAATTTTGTCCTGTTCTGGCTGCAAAGTTACTCAATTACTTGGCACCGAAGTCCGTTTCTAACAAAGAACTTTGACGAATCTCATCTCCAGCGCCGCTTATTCGCAGAATGCAGCAGCCGCAGGTTGTCAGAATAGCTCGAATTCTTGAGGGACCGCGGAGATACTGTACGTCAAAAATTAAAATGAATTCTCTGACAAGGGTTATTCGTGAAAAATGTTGTTAAATCATTGACAGAGATAAAGTACATCAATGGACAATGATTTTATTTCTATGAAATTCTCTACATGTTTCCAGGCATTGAAGATATTGAAGTAACACCTAATGCACGACTGAGTTAGTTGTTATTCAATCAATAACAATTAAAATGTTATTAGTTGGAAAATATTAGTGTTAAGCAAAATATTAAGGAGGTATAAACAAAGGAAGTCCATGAATCCCTGGATGACATCCATGTTGCGTTAGTACAATTATATGTCATCTTCGATGTTACAATTTCTGTGAAATGTAATGATTATGAGGCTGTTTTCATATATCTCTGTTGCGTTCGAACCCGAGCTCTATGTAATGTGAATGCATTCCTCCAGCTGGGTACACGGCTGATGAACACTATGCAAAATGAAAGAGACCAGGTATTAGCACGCATGTATACTTCGTTGGTGAAATAATTTGTACAGAGAAAATTAAAGCATCAGTCGCGTTTTAAGCACGAGAAATATGATGTGCTCATGAACATGATAATGTACGGGCACCTCTTCGCCAATGAGGGACTAAAACTCATAAGGAAGATGCTGGTACGTAGAATAAGACGGTTATTTCCTTTACTTTGAACATGATACGCTGATAGTGCAGTATATAATAAGACATAAAATAGATATAGTTGTTCACTCAAAGGTGGTTTGTTTTGTTTTATTAGCAGCACAGTAGCTCAATCAAGTCTAAAAGAGATAAACTACGTCTAGAGTCGCAACATATTGATAAAAGTTTTTGCATAGTAGCAGTTTCACAACAGTATTTTTCCATAAGTTATTAGGTTTTCATTATAATAAACTTCGCATTAATAAATAGGAATGAACCACTCAGCTCGTAACAGTGGCCAAATATTTTATGTTCGAATTTATTGCATAATTGAGGGCACTTTACAATTTGGAATGAAGTGACGGACTAGTTTTTATCCAATGCAGACTTGCAGTCCGTGTTTGATTTACCAAAGATGTTTAATACTTTAATGAGTGGTGTATTTGACATGTGAATGCAGGAGTAGTAGGAAGAACACAATGATAAGGTAAAGTAAGGATACAGTTGAATTGCAGCAAATACACTTTAAATGGTAGATATCTGGTAGCTGATTTGAAAGATAAATTATTATTTGAATGTGTTCTTTTCTAATATGAGTCAAAATCGTAGTATACGAACCACCCGATTGGTAACTATGGTGAATATGCAAGCGATTAAAGATGAAACCTTGATATTTAGGAGCATTTAGTCCATGTAGTTGCTTAAGGGTCAATCTAGTCCTGCTAGCGCACCAGTTATTAAAAGACATACATTTTTCTGTTATATATAAACTAGTGTATCACATTGAGAAGGAGGATCAGGATTGATTTTTTAACCCTATAATGTATGCACATTTTGATTTCTGAATCATGATAAGTTGATTTAACAACAGCTTCTACAATGTTTCTAAGTACTCTTTCATCTTTTTTTATAATACCGATGAATTTATAATCATGAAATGCATAGATATTACAGTCATTGTAACCAGTACTTTTATCACTAGTTAAAATTTGGTTCAAAAACTTATTAGTTTTTTCAACTAAGGAATTAGGGAAATACCTGCTAATTAACAATGGTTGGACTCCAAGCATTTTTGAGAAAAACTATTTCTAGTTACTATATACTGTACGGTCTATTAAAACAGGTATAATACCAAACACCTTCCCCATTAAACCTGCAATGAATCACAGTAAAAATTAAAACATTTTCTAGGTTGAGAAGGCTCAGTGCTTACGTACAGCCCTCTGGAAAAAAAATCGTCTGGAGCTACACTTAGCTCATCCAGAAATACCAGTTTCATTTGTACACATTTGGCCTTGAATACTATTCTTCTGTGACCATGAATCGTGTATCACGATTTTAATTTTTTTGACACCTTAGGCATTTACTTGTGTAGTGTCTAATTTAATTTCTGTTATATTTTACGTTTTTTCAATGCAACTCAAATTTATTTTGTTTTTTTGGACCTTGAGGAATTTATTTTGTGCTGTTTCGCTCACCAGCTTGGTCGACTGGTGAGTGACTCTGCTTGCTAGCGGAAAGACCCGGGTTCGAATCCCGCTGCCGACATGGTTGACGCGGCTAGAAATACGGCATGGGACTTAGGTAAACAACCGAATAATTATCGAAGTAATTATCCGACCCAAGAATGGGCCTGAAGGTTCGTTCCTATAGCCTCATTCTATTCTTGTAACAACAAAACATTTCATTTTATGGGTTAATATTACTCCTCGCAAAATGCTTCATATTTTTAAAGAATTTCAACACGTGCTGGTAGTGAACTTGAACAGTTCTTCGTCATTGTTGCTGTCGTAATGAAAGTACAATTCTTGCTAGTGCCCTGAGGATCAGATTTAATTTCTATAAAAAAATAAATGAATGCAGTACTCAGGTCTCGATGTCAGTTCGTAATACTATGAATCATGTCTGTATGAGTTGATATTATTTAAAAAATTTAATTTATATCAATATCTTTAGGCTGCATTGTGACGCACCATTCCTTTGAAATGTTAAGCATGTTTTTAGTGGACGAAACACATGCAAATAAGGTTGATTTTATGTGATAAATTACTACAATTATCACAGTTTTTAGTTTTTGACTTCTTAATATACTTTGAGCGCCAATATATACAACAATAAAAACCCGTGTTCATTTTTTCGGCATAATCCTGGATATACAATTGAATTGTAGAAGATTACCGTTAATTTAGTGTGAGATATCCTCGAACTATGTAATATGTATTACATATCTGCAAAAATTCTACAACATTTGCTCCATTTCACGATATGTCGGAACATAATTGTTTCTTACCGTTGAGATGTTTGCCTACGTACATGTCGCGTCCAAGACTCAATTTAATTATCAATGTTGGTTTGTTGTTCGGATTATTCTGTTATTTTAGTAACAAAAAATAAGTTCGGAACTGTTTGAGAATAGACTATGGCTATTACCATGAAATTTTCCCGATTCCGAAACATCTATGACATTGATGAAAATAGTCTATTCATAAATCTCGAATAATACACGAGTTCTACGGTCTAATAGAATTTCCTAAAATCTAGCAACTTCATACTACAATATCAACGCTTGTATGTAAAATCCGTGGTAGTAGTGCATTGGAAAATTTCTCAAGTACTGGAAGCAAAATTTGTTTTGCTATGTACATAATGTACATAACTCAGTTTTTTTTCTGTGAGTGAAATACAGAATTCTGTTAAAAGTAGGGTGTCCCTTAACGCAAAATTTTGAAAATGTTGTAGGTGTTGTGCTGTTATAATATTCTCATTATATAACAGAACTCCGTTTAAATTTTGGGCGAATTCAGTAATATTTAGGAGTCCCGAAAAAATGAATATTTGCGTGCATGACTCGAATTTCCACATTTTTCGGAAAAAATTATCCCTGAGGTTATGAACATGACAACAATAGACGCTAGTAATCTGTGGCTGATCAAAATATTTCCAATCAAAGAAATCACCAAAAGCCCGGCAATCATTGAAGAAGCAGGTCCTCTTCTGCTACTAACACCACCACCGGAAGATGAAAACGGAGAGCGGCAGCAGAAAGGCCGTGGGGAAGGAGGTTTTGTCCTTTTGGTAGTTCAACGGAATTCCGACGTAAAGACAGTGACGTTGGCATGCTACCTGAAAGGGCAAAAATCCCGAACCAAAGCAGCAGCAGCAGTCCTGTGTTGACGATGGCATTCCAAGTTCTGGATCCTGATTTCCAAGGAAATAATTTAAATCGTCGCCACTGATCTCCGTAAAGGATCTTAATAAAATTTTAACTTAGAATCGAGTGAAGTTGTCGGTGCGGCAAGCAGCGTAAACGTTCACAGCTACCAATCAAGTTCAAGGAATCAACATTGGGTGTATGGTGATTTCAAAGAGCACGGTCCATCGAACATGAATCGCGAGGAGGTAGCAATTCGCTGACAAAATCGTTGGACTGCGGAACCAGGAGATACCTGAGAAGTTGGTCCGCATTGGTCCGCGTTGCCGTCCTCCTCATAGGAGAAGACGCCGAGTTTTTTGGGAGGCTTCGGCAAGCTCGGATTCGACTGGCAGAAACGTGGCTACAATGATCTCGAAGGAGGTGGGCAAAGCTGGCGTCAAGGACAATATCATCTCTTTCCGTTTCGATACCGTGGCTTCAAACACTGGTATGGAAAGAAGCGTTTACATTCGAATAGAGTAGGAACTCAAACAAAGCATGTATTGGTTAACCTGAACCTATTATATTCAGGAAGTGTTCCTCAAGGTCCGAATCCTTGGCTTTTATTTAGGTCTTTGCATTGAAATCTTCAAACGACTCCGTGATTGATGGTCCTTCGTGGATTCCTCGCCTGGAGAGACTATATTAACATCGGAGAGACTCGTAGTTCCTCGCCACCAATGACATTGCTAGCAAGCTCAGGGACGTCGTATTGACCTTTATGAAGGAGGATCTGCTTTCGACGAATCGTCCAAGGGTTGGATGGGAAAAAAATTTTCCCTCTCTCCTACCTATCTCTCGGTGGTGAGAGTTCAGTTAAACCATTCCGCCGTCGTTGAGCTCTTTTTCCAGTCTGGCGGATGGCCAAGGCCATTTACTGCCTGAAGCTTCAGATGCTGAAATTCAGGTTGTTACTGACTGGTAGAGAGAAGGCCCGACTGGACCGATTGATACTCTTTGTAGCTCTTGTGTATTGAAAGTAATGGCATGAGGCGCCGATTTCTGTGAAAACTACGTTGAACGACGTGCTCTAAATCAAGCTCCTCACGGTATACACTGACGAAACCGTCGTCAAGGGAACAGAAAAAGCCCAGCAATGCCACCTGTGGCACGTTTCCGACGAAAGCTAACCTCCTGTGACTCGAGCTTTGATGTAGTGGAGAAGAAGCAGTCGGTCGAGGCACTGAACGGGCCTGCCTATAGGAAGAAACTAAGTGATTGGAGGAGAAAAGATGGCGATGTCTTCCTCCCTCACGTTTTCATCACGTCGAAGACACGGTCGTAGTTTCAGAAACGTGAGGCTAATGTGAGCTTGGCGAAGGATTCGGCATTGTGCAGGATAACGACTTACTCAAGGACGCTTGGAAACGAGCACTTGATCTTCGGGTAGTTAACCTCATCGCGGAGTGAGGCTTCACCCAAGTCCATCCCTACTTGGGGTCCACTAAGTCGGCCGGACAGTAGAAATATCTTCTGCAGTTAGTCCACCAGTATCAAAAACATATGGGGTGGAAAAGAAGGGGGATTTTTACAAGACAATTTTCTGGTTAGAAACAATGAAAATTGCCTCTTTTGTTTCCTTATTAGTTTCTATCTAAAAATGTGAAATATTTTGAATTATTTATTTATTTTTGAAGGTTGTCAGAGAGCTGTTTAGTCTGTCGCCACCCCTAGATATCTTACCATTTTCACTAAATTTCACAATAGCTCTTTTTATACAAGTCTGAAGAAAAGGAAAACAAGAGTAAGGGAAAAAACATGTTTTATTTTTTATTCTATAATTTTGGGGCAATCTAGTGCATAGCTTTCGGAATTATGCTCATACTTTGTCATTCATTTTTGACCATAATCAGTTATCTACCCAAGTACGGAAATTTCGTACATTTACAATGGCTGTAGAATGAAAATACATGATGAGAAAACATGTCTTGAAATGCGTTGTATCGATGGCACAGTTGATCGCACGATATGAGAGGTTGTAAATTACTGTGAATTACTACATTTGCGTACCAAAATTCAAACTAAAAATTTACGCTCTCATATGAAAAATATGTTGTTCCCTCCGGGGAGATAAAAGTTCCGGAAGTTAATCCAACAACTGTATGCTTCATAAAAAAATGAATCCATATATTTTGTAGCACTGAAAACCTACGAAGGGAAGTGCCTATTACTTTTTGTGGAATGCTTTCCGGAGAGGCCGGGAAATGCTGCAGTCGGAAATGAAGATGGGCTGGATTACAGCAATAAATAAAAAGAAAGATAAAAATTATAAATGTACTCTGAAAACGACCTCAAATGGCTTAAGTGCTGAATAAGGTATTTTTTACGTAATTAATAGTACACTAATGTTGACTTTATCTCACATTAGCGCGAAACGAACATCATAATTTGGGTCCATTTGGAAACATTGCACGTTTGCAAACGAAGGTAAGTTGATGTAGATACGGCTTACAGAGTTCATTCTACGAAAATATTGAACAAAAATTTAAAACTAAGTGAATAAGCAATATCAAAAAGAATACACAAGGGTTCAAGGGATAGAATAATAAAAAATGCATGCATGCAAAATCAAATCTTCCAAATATATTGTAATTTAATGCGTTGCGGTAGGGAGCACCAACACCTAACGTACTATTTTCTTCCCCCTTCAATTTAGATGATTGATGGAATCGGAAAACAGGTTTCCCAATTGAAAATACATAAATTCAATATTTTTTAGTGAAAATGGTTAAAGTTTCGATTTTTGGTTTTTCAGTTGTGATTGTTATGATGACAAAAAAGGGACACGATCGTTTGTAGATATTCATCTTCTCTTTCCAAAACTCTATTTAGTTTTGTTTTAGTATGAAAACTGTAGAAAGAGGTTAACTTGGGTTGAAAATGCAAAAATACCTTATTTACATCTTGAAATCATTATTTCGAAAATTTTTGAAAAAGTACTGGAATAAAATGTTTTCTAAATCTAATTTTACCATATATTTTACTCCTAGTTTCGTCGTACCACGCATTTAAGCTTTTCACTGAGGTGCCCTCCTTGTTGCTTGCAATGAACTGCGTTGCCGTGAACACAGCATCTGTGTACTGATTAGCGGATAATTGGTGTTATGCCTGGATATTGAAAGAAATCGTTTTCTGTGTTATTCGATAACAGACACAGCTATTCACAAACAATGTGCTTTTGAGACTACCGCTATTTGTGGGTTAAAACAACAATCGCTACCGCTTAGGAAAGCATAAAATAACACTATCGTTTCTCCTATTTATCGAACTAGGTACTTCTTCTTAGATCATAGTTTGCTGAGTGAAGAGTTGATATGGACGAGGAGTAAGTTCATTGCACTAATTTATAATTAAATAAATATGTGTGCACTTATGAGGCAAGCGATAACATTTGCAAAGAAATAGAAATTATGGTTAGAAACTTCCACGTATTCACTTAAAAAATGTTCAAACTTTACAAATGGCTTTTGGCTTCCGGAAAATAGTAACATTCGAGAACAACTTGAACTAAACCTATTTCTTTTAGTTTTAAAATATTTTTTCATATCGAGAAGGTTTCGAATGTTGCACTTGACTCAATGACACGTGACACTTGTAATCAATGGAACTGTCAGTTGAAAAAGCACTTTGGGGCACATATTTCACAAATCCTAATTCTAAATACGCGGCAAATTATCCCAACCTATCGTTGTCTTTGTTCAGTTGTTTTTTTTTTGGTTGTGGTAGAAAGTAATTAAGAAAAGTCTTTTACGTGACAAAATGCAGTGATCGTGCTTCTAACGCCATTTCCTCCCACGAAACTATTCTCGTGATATGAAACTACTAGCCTTGCCTTCTTTTTAGTGAAATGTTTGATCTTATGGTTTTCTTCAAGCCATGACAGTTGATATAAGAGTGAAGAATAGAGGGATCAAATTGGCTGAAAGTTTTTAACGAGGACTTACGTAATTTCCAGACGGTGGGTGTTGATAACTTTGGACCCAAGAGGATGAAATATTGGCTGTACGACAAAACTCAATAAGAGTTGGTGCAGAAAGAAAACTGCGGCCGAGCCCTTCTTTGTAAGGAATGGGATTTTTTTGAGGGAGTGTTGTTTTGACTAAGCGGTGATTCGGGAGACAAAGTCGAGTTCAGCCGTATTTTTTCCTGTGTGTTATGCGCGTATTACGGCAGGGAATTTATTATCATAGAGTTGGAGAGCTGTCACACGTAGTAAGACGCAAGTACACACATTGCATGGAGAAATATTCATCCGCCTGTTTCTGCTTTCACGGTTTGTACACAACTAAGGACGGACTGCGTATTGTAAGAGACTTTATTGGTTGAATATTTTACGATAATATACATAGAAGCCACAAAATTGTACGACACTCAAATAATCAGCAACTCAGCTAGATGAAACCAATTCAGTGTCCATTGGCTCATGTAAAAAGCCACTCAAACTTTCGCAATTCCGACGTCAGGTTCGTTGACCTGTGGGTTTTTTAACATATGTTCGTTATAAAAGACATACAGTAATATATTATGGCTATTCATTCACAAAAGTAATTTTGTTACATGTGTAGATTGCTTATCGA
The DNA here is from genome assembly GCA_006783055.1 of Trinorchestia longiramus. Taxonomy (NCBI): domain Eukaryota; kingdom Metazoa; phylum Arthropoda; class Malacostraca; order Amphipoda; family Talitridae; genus Trinorchestia; species Trinorchestia longiramus. The sequence continues at coordinate 237,373 of VCRD01000173.1, forward strand.
AGCCGAATATCCATGTAACTAAATCATTAGTTAAAAACGGGTACCTTTTTTTCACTCAATGATATATTACCTCACCTTCCCATCCCAAGGATTCGTCTTCTGTACCATGTTGTAACACGAGCAAAACTTAAAGTGACGAGAATGCCGGCGGTTTTATTTCTATTTGCTTGCGGTTGCCAGAATAACCCGAAACCCTTTTCCAGCTGTGGACCTCGCATGATGCTTTTTTTTATGACACATGTATACTATTTTAACATACCTTCCTTCAATTAACCCAAAAACCCTTTAGCCACTTATGGTCAAGCTTATGTAGATTTGTACGTCACACGTAGGTAATCCTCTGGTACAAGCTCCTGATATTTTTTTCCTAGTTGGTTCTAGTTTAAAAAAAAATCCCAGTATTTTTCAACCCACTCCCAACTTGTGGGTATTTTAATAACGCACATAACTTCTACATTGATAACTTTATGTGAGCTCAACACCTAGGCGGTACAGCAAAATTTTGTTTTTACCTAGTAAACATTTATTTTCTCTACACAACGCTTCGCAGCTCCCATATACTCGTACATATTTGGATGGAGTGGACCCTTCTTGAGTTCAACACGCCAACGACTCTTTTGCAACCAACTCATCTCTTACTCTCGTGCATGCTTTATAATGTGGGATTTACGTACAACCATGATCGTTACTCGACATCATTATATCGAAAAGCGTTTTTTTCGCTATTATTTCCGTTTGGGAAATTATGATTTTTCTGTCATAACTGAGCCCCTGCTCGATTTTCCTAACACAAGGGAAGCTCATATTTCTGTTCGTCTTTAGTTCATTGAATTTAGTTACAGTATGTTTTCCGAAAGTCGTGAATATTAAAAATGTGAACGTTCCAAGCGACACGAAAAATGAAGAATGACGAAGTTATACAGGGTGGGCCGAAAAACTGAACACACCCTTAATCAAAAATCTTGATTGTTTGGCAACTCTTACCTCGGCAGTCGAGGAGGGAAAGCCAAAAATCACAAAAAAGTCCATCTTTTATCTCACACCGTGCGTGTAAAAATTCAGTTTATTTGAAGCCGTGCGAACATATAACAAATAACTCATCTAAAAAATTATTTCCTTTTTCGTTCCAATAACTATAATTGAACACTTTGATCAGAGCATCAAGTCGTGAAACAATACTAGGCACAACATTTCAAATTTCGGCTAGTAATTTTGAAAATTAGGATTTCATGTATTTTCTATCACCCAGTGCGACAGATGTCTCCTCAGTTTAGTTATTCATATTAAAATACATGTTAGAAATTAGTAGGGTAATGCTTTTAAAAAGTTTGTAACAGCCAAGTCAATTTGGATGCAACATTTTGAAGACAGTGCATGTATGTATGTTGCTGTTGCTAGTAATCCCACTAAATATAACATATCCATCAGACCATGTTCATGCATTGATAGGGGGTTCCATCTACGGCAAATATAATAAGTTAGCAATCTTATAAAAAATATCTACTGAATATGTTTATCGTTACCTAGTATTCATTGTGAAGTCGTAGCTCAGATTTTTGACGGAGTAATTCATCGTAATTTGCAAAATAGTCCATGTTGTATGAAGCCTTGTTATTTATCTAACGCTATCCTATCACATCTGAGGGAGCTTTATAAAAATAGGGGATATCTTCAGAACTTGAAATTGATCAGCCTCCATGCTCAAATAAAGCAACACAATGTGATGCGATAACTTTAACAATCATCTGTTAACATGTATCGTTCCTCTCAAAATGGAAAGTCATTTACACAAAAAGAAAATAGACTGATGATACTCATTAGCAGCGTATACACAGTTTCAGACGAGTTGTTTGTCAGGCTCAGAAGAAAAAATAAAATTAATGGCGAACATTGCAGAGTAAAGAAAGGAATAAATTTGGTAGTGCTTCTTTCTTTAGTGTTTTCCCCCATAAAAGAAAACCATTCTTTTCATCTCACTGGAATGAAATTTTGCGTTGTATGTATCTTTCTGAAAAACTAGTTAAAACTCCTGTTGAAATATGTATGCAATTAAAACTGATACAGGATTATAACACGAGTTTTTATATAATGTAAAAAAATTTTAATTAGAATCAATTCAAATTTTCAAAATTTAGATTTCCTAGGGAAATGTTTTTAACAGAGATTTGCTGCTTTTGTAAAACTCAGACGTAAAGTAAATGAAGTAAATGAAGCAAGTCATTATAATCTAAATGAAAAATATAAAGTCATTAATTTTCCATCGTGTCGAAGCATTCAGATCGACAACCATAACAACTTTTATGAAAATATTTTGTATTTTTCCTAAAACTAACTCTATCTCACATTGATGGGCAGTAATATGTCATCTTGAATAAACATGTGTAAGGATATATGCAAACTTCACAGAAGGAGACTTTTTCCATTACTTGTTACATCGACACGTGAAATGTCATGTGTAGTATAAAAAAGCATCTCTGATATATCTATTCCCATTTTATTTTGAATTTTTTTAAAATCTCATAGCAATCAATCAAGCTTTAAAGATCTTAATCTGCAAAACATCAAATAAATCTAACGAGATTATCATAGCAAGTATTCTACAGCAAATCATCGGCATCAATCAAAATTCTTAGTTACGATTGTTCAATCGCAGCAAACAAAACGCGTACAATAAAGGTAGAACATTCCGACACCTGACGTCCTACTACAGTGGACATCCTGACCTCTTTCAAGAAGTGTGCATCCATTTGTACCATTTAGAAACGCTAGACCGGGGCTTTTACTGACTATAGCGACGGTTAGACAAACTGCAGCGACAACGCGCCGTAGCGAGAACACTTCAACGACACGAAGACGGAGCTAAACCGAGAACCTCAGGTCTAATATAGTCACTACGATTAGGAAGATTAGAGCATTCAGACAAAAAACTGTTTCCGAATATGTGAATGTAATCACACAAGTGCGTGAAGGTTGACCTCCGCAACTACAGATGATAAAATTTAATACAGATTGCAGGAAAATTTATAGCAGAATATACTTGTAAATTCAGAACACTGGCCAGTAGAAGTAAATGCATCAAAAATCCCAAAGCTCTATATTTCTATCAAAAAAGAATTAGACGGTTCTCCAAGACGTACACAAACGCAAAGTTCAACAGTTTCACGTTCCAGACCTACATTTATGTACGTACACAGTCGCATAAAGCTTCCAACCTGAATTACCATCACGAAAACGAATAGCGCACCAATCACGGCAACAATACTGAGAGACATCAGGGCAGCATCAAACTTTGATGTTGCAAAAAAACACTTGCAAAGCCACAAAACTGTGAACAGTCTAAGGACAATATCAGAGAGAACTATAGTGAAAACGCGCTACCACATTACCAAAACGGCATTGAAATAAATGCAACAAAAGTGAACTCATATCTGAACGAATCACAGACCAGTGACCAAGTAAACAACAAAACCGGCCACCAAAAGCGGCCGATGAACGCAGCAGCGAATCCGAGTCAGGCCAACGAACTAAATGCACAAATAGGGATTTAAATATTGAATACACAGAGATAATAGCTGTCAACGTACAAAATTCCAAGCCAAAATCCAGGGAATACAAACCATTGAGTCAACTCTATCACTCACATCATAGCTGTAAATGAAACTTGGATAAATCTATATGAAAGACATCGCCCAGCCGAAGTCTCAATGAAAAATTGCATCTACAGCAATGCAGACAAACCTTCTCGCAGTAATAGAAGTGGTGAGTTTATGTTATATAAAAAACTATAACTACATTTTAACCCTTTCAGCTTTTTTTGAACTCAAGTGACTTGCTGCTGATCGTTTTGCGTGATGACGTCGATGGTAATCACTAACGTTTCAAGACACAACAGTAGTTGGTAACTCATCAGACATGGCTAATGTAGATACTATCCTCTTCCCTCCCCTTCCATTTGAAATCACTGAGCTATGTTTTAGCCTGGCAGCATACACAGAACCCATCAATCAAGTCAAAACAGATTTGGCAACGTCAGCCAACTCTTGATGACTACTGTTGACGACCCCCATACCTGTGTGATAAATAAAAAAGGTTCCTGATATAGTTCATAAACCCTTAATTCATGCCTATTGTAAACAGTTTCAGCAACATTTTTGATAAAAACTATAATATACTTAAATTACCGGATCATAAGCGTTAATACTATGTAAGGAACAGATGAAAAAAAGAATGTCTCACCATCCACATACACAGAGATTAAAAATCATAAGAAATAATGTACCCGAACATAGGAACGTAACTTGTACAGCAACCGATGATGATGAACTCTATGGTTTCCTTAAAAATATTATCCGTACGCTTTATGAAGCATTAATCATGGGAGACTTCAAACTACCCTAAATAAACTAAACTACTCGCCAAATCCAAGCACCTGTTTTTAAGCTTATCGATCGAATGAATTCAAATTCTATGCAACAGCGTGTCAACAAACTGACTAAAAAACAACAATATTTTTGATGTTGTCATATCAATCTCTGACCTCAGAATAAATGGATTCTGCGTTACGAACATGATATGAAATCACCGTATAATTGACTTTGCACTCCGAATTCACTACCTTATCGCTAGCATTCTTCTCCAAAATGTCCTAAACTAGGCGCAGACAAACTTTGAAGCGTTCAAAGAGGAGATCAGTAATTTTGACTTCTAAGTACTAATGACAGAAAAAACGCCGAAGAATGCTACCTGATATGTAACAAACAAAAATGCAGCCCCTACAGAACACAACAGCCCGAAAATGAGGGAATGTTTCAGGGTGTCATTGCAAGAAACTTTTAATGCAAATCAAAAAACATCATCTTACTGTTCTACAAAGCGTTTGTCCTGACACATCTAGAATATGCAGTGCAACTGTGGTTTTCTCCCCTACCAAGGGTATTAATAAATTTTAGAAAATTTAGCATTAAATAAAGAAAAAAATCCTGAACTTTTCAATCACAGCTACGAAAAGCGTCTTTAGAAGTTGGAGCTCATCTCTCTAGAATAAATATATATACGAGGAGAACCCATTGATATGTATAAATATTTCCATTTTCGACCAAAATGATAAAATGTGAACCAGAAATAACTGTTATAAACTATTAGTGAAAAACTTCACGACATCTCAGTCACTAAACTTCTTTTCAGTAAAAATCGCTCGAACTAGGAATTAGCTGAAATTGTCTTGACAAATGTTGGATTAGCAATCCCCAGTTCAATAAAACACTGATTACATATCCTTCTTAACTTCTGGGGCCTGTGAATGATTGCAGTGCGTGTGTGTGATTGAAATAACTGAGCAACATTGAGGTGCGTGTACGGAACTGAAATGTCTTGTGTGATTGAGAGTTATGTGCTTGATTGATGCCATCATGTTAGACGGCATGGGAGATGGGTCGCTTACTACCCATCTCCCATGTCGTAGAATAGACTAAACAGCTCGTTCTTTGTGCCATATTGTATTCTATTCTATTTGTCTAATTTTCCGCAAAAAAAGGAGAAGAAAGATAGAACTAATCATTAGGTCGATTTCAAACATCAATCACAACTATTTGGATGTGGTAGTCTGAAAGCTACGGCTTAGTCATTTTCATCTTGAGAGTAGAAAAAATTACTTCCACAGAGGTGGAAAGCAATTCTTCCACGGTTTTCAATTTAAAATTCACGATTTTCTACCTGAAAGGAATGTTATCAAACTAATGAATGTTTAATATTCTAACGTACCGAACACAATTCATTTTGATCAAGTGAGACCAATTCGTTAAGATGAGCAACATTATTTTCCTTCTATGGAGGTCACAGATAAATCAAGGTTGGATCAAGGATCAAGTTTATAAATATTGACCATAGCATTCGTTCAGAGTAATGTCAAAAATAACAATCGTAAAAATATATGCATAGCATTGTTTCTAAACTAAATGGACTATAGAACATATCATCTGATCAGAATAAATAAATCTTGTTTAATTATCGTAGCACAGAACAGTTGATTGTCCCTCATTGTGGGAATCTGAGCCTCACACTGAGCGTAAACTTTGAAATTGAAACAACAATGCAGGAATATGAATATTTAGCTCTTGAGAGAAGTTCTCAGGGTACGAGAAGTAAGAAAAATTGACAAATGAAGAGACAAATGATATACTTAAAAAATATTTGGCTACCATTTAAAAGTCAAACAGTATTTTTTGTATGGCCAGTCGATTCGTGGACTGTTTTAATGGTTTCTTAAAGTATATTATAATTATCCTATTCATGCACTGAAATATCTCATTCATCCTTTATCCTATTCATATATTCCTATTCCTTTGCATCATTCATTCACAATGGGGGTGCAAATATGTTTAGAGTATTTACTCAAAACCTCGTCATTACCATACTCGTCTGCCATGCTCTCTAAAGAAAAAAGGAACATTTTCTACGCTCGATTTTTTACTGAAAAGGTTATTTTGTTTTTAATAGGTATTAATGACTAAATGAGTATCAGTACGACAGACGAAATAAATTCAAATGAGTAATAAGACGATAATTGAGCATCTATCAAAAATTAGAGTCATTCATTTAAGTTCCGTCTGTTACGTTTAATCGCAACAACACCGTTATGTGTTGAATCCATCAATTTTTGATTCGTAGCAGCTGGGATATGTGTTGAACCGAGATATTACTTAATACCACTTTTAAAGTAACCTTTCGCTCATCGAAATAAATTTTGTGCTTTATCATCACCCGCAGATTTTGAATTGATCCAAATTTCACATGGATTGTGGCCACAATGAATTATTTTTTCAATACCCAGTGAAGAAAGGTATTGTTCAGTTTCGTTCCCTGAAGATGAAGAGACCTTGTCTTATGCAAACAGTTTTGCTTGAAGTGTGAAAGCTTAGCCTGAAATCTAGCAATAAGGTATTTTTATTTGGTGGTAGCTCAAGAGTGATTTATCACCAGGTGTGAATTAATCCCATTCTACCATTGCGCCACGTTACCTGCGTGCACAATTCGTGTGGTGACCGCTACTAACTAAGCGAACTATTGAACCATCACGGAATCGAAAGAGTCGTGAAGCAAGATGCATCGACCGGTCAAGAGAGATGCTGTTCACTTCTTTTACGTGGAGAAACTTTTTACTTGGTGCAACTTTTTACCCGAAACAACTTTTATCCGTAGGACGTGGCAACGCGTCTCAAAACGGCATCCTCGGCGTTCACGATCACCTAAGCTCTTGCTTCTTCAACGACAGCAGGCGAAATCTTCTTTTATGATAGCTTTATCGATGGCAGAGCAATGCTGGAGATTGTTTTCGCGCACCTATTCTCAATTTCTGCAGCACTGATGGTTTCTTATCACAATAATGTAAGCGCACGTCAGTGCTATGTCCGGGGGAATGGGTTATTGATACTTTTATCGCATGCTTATGTCTGGCAACATACAACTTGATTACTTGCAGAAAACATATATTTCTATTAATTCACTAGAAGCAACATTTGCTTATTTGCAATAATATTACTTGATAACCAAAAATTACATTTTTGGAATTACATTTCATATTTACTTGTTTCTAAACCTTCATAAGGTGTTCGATACTATCGATAAAAGTATTTCAATGGAGGAATTAAAAAAATATAAATTATCATGAAATGTTCATCAGCTTCTTATAAGTTAACATTCTGGAAGAACTCAATCCGTTGCTTGATCAATATCGTTGTGCATAATATCGTTAAAATATATCATACTTTATGGGTCGACACAAGCGTGTTTCAGAATTCGTTCTTTGGTCCTTTTTTAAATATTTTTATCATTTACAAGGTTTTTATTAACATTGATAACATTATTTTATTCACAGACGTTACAGTATTTTAAATCAATGCAACGAATTGAAATGACACAACAAAAATAAGTGATTAATGAAATTTAGGGAGCCACTATTGACAAATATACCTACGGTCCATGTTGATAAAACAGAATTAATGCTGTTTTCTTTTTCATTCGTCCCGTCAAGCAACCTATAGTTATGTTGAATACAAGAACACTGGCGTATGTTCAGATAGTTAAGCATCTCAACACTGCATTACATAATAACCTTATATTGTTTCATATCATAACTGATAAATACACATTAATTTAATATCGCACTGGTATGTATACAATATTATCTTTTTTGAACAAAAATATATTGCTAACATTGAGTTATGCACTAGCCTGTCTTAATCTTATAGGATATTGCTATCTGGGGAACAGTACTATTCAATCGAAGAAAATACATTCAAGTATTCCTAAATTAAATTCTCTTTGTGATATTGTGAGTTAAATCCACTCCCTAAAATGCCATTCAAATGATTTATTTTTCAATTATTACTGTTATTCTTACTGTATGTTCACAAGTTTGTACATTACAATTTATTAACGAAGGTATTGCAGTAAATATTAACATTTTGATCAATATTGTTGGCGACATCTTATTTGTCAAGTTCACAATTAAAAGCCAAATGCATTAAAAATTACACCATTCAGGCTAGATATGGGTAAGCAATTCGTAGTTTATCTGAGTACTAACATATATAATTCGTAACTAAAAGGCTTTAAAATCCCAATGTCGAATAGATCGTTCGAGAAGCTTCATAGCAACCACGTTTCAGCGAGTTTAGTTGGTTGGTTAGTCGTCTGTGAGTCATGTTTAAAATAACACTAGTCAACAGATCTTTGTCTAACGTGTGTTTTGGAGTTGTTTTTAACTAACTTTGATTATTTGATTTCGAATATGACGTTTATTTTTGTAACAAATTGGGCTTTTATTTTACATAATTTTCGTATTTTAAAACGTAGTGTATGCATTTACTCGGTAACAATAGTCTCTTCAGTGTTATAGCTTCAAACTATATCTTCAAGTGCCTACGGAATTATAAACGATGAATGTATTATAAGAAATACCACTTATTGTTAAATACATACAGGGTATTTCTCTAAAGTAATGGAACAAACCCAAACAAACCAACGCATACCTATGTATTCATGTATGAAATTTTTGCTTTGGAAAGTGTCTGCAGTGTTTGATGTTTTTACAGTCTCGTTGAATACTCCAAAAGTTGTCTGCTATCATTTGTATGTTCCATAGGCCTTTGTATATCTCTTTCATAATCCTGATATAATGTTTAAAACGCTTTTTGTGTTTATAACCCACGTTATCAAGATTAGCAGAGAATTTATCAAAATTACTTGAAGAAATATACGTAAATATTCACGTTGCAGCCTAAACGAAAATACCTATGAAGTAATGCCTACCAAATTTTTACAGTTAGCAACCTTTTTATTTCCAATAAACACTCCCAGAACAGTTATTCATGAATCCCATGCTTTTTTTACGTCAGTCATTAAACTCAAGAAATTTTGATTTTATGTTAACTTTCTGGTTCGTGGTGAATCAAAAACTCAACCTGTATTTTATCTTAACTAAAGCCAGGAAATATACAGATGAATTCAAGAGCAGCCTACCCCATTACAAGTTTTCACAAACTGTATCATCAGCCCTAGTTTAATATGAAGGGGGAGAGGGTGAAAGATTATTTTATGTCGTTCAGCAAATGTGTGGTGATCTAATATTCTCCTCAACAGTTAAACTTTTTCTGACTCACGAAACTTTCTGCTTCCAGTATTTCTCTTTGGCTTGACCATCCCATTAAAATAATAATCATGAATATTTTGTGTTGCCTCTTTGTTGGCCAAGTAAAAACCATAGCATTTTTTGATCCATGCATTTGATCTATTTATGTTCATAATATTTGAGTGAATCTTATGCAGTTCTTATGTGTTCATGTTTCTCTTTTAAATACTCAGAGTGTCCAATAGGAATCGCATGAAACAAGTTTTTATCATAGAATAACATGCTTTAGATTATTTTTGAGTTATCCAGAAAAAACATTTACTTGAATAATATTCCGAAACATCCATCACGTTTAACAGTCTTGGGACGTCACAACAGTATACAAACTCTTGTTTAATTCTTTTTTTCTTTCTGTCCTAGAACAAACAGAAAGGACAAGTGACAATCCAATTCAAATTTTGCCACCCACAAGTTTTCTCCAGAGTACAGCTTGGAGTAGTGGTTCACCAAGCGCTCGAGCTGCTGCGACTTGTCGGTGACTGGGTGGCCATCCCTGTTTTTCAATTTAGTTGAAATAGATGCAATACGATTCAGTGCAACCTTTAGCAGATTAATATTTCTTGATGTTTCCCAGTTCCTGTCCTGGCTGAAATAAGCTACACATATGTCACCAAAACTCATGTGAGCTCTGTCTCGATACTCTCTGAACCTTACATCTCCCTTATTTCAAGCGGTTCTGCGCTACTAATGTAGACAGCTGTTTATCTGCAATCATTGTTTCCCTCTTTTCCTCAATCAGAAGCAGCAGCGCAGCAGAATTTTCTTTCTAGTATTTTCTAGAAGCATACTCAGTACAATAAGCTGACGCACCTCATAGTATGCCAACGCCTGCCAGTATTCATTAACAGAGGCTTCAACTTGTGCTGCTTTGGTTTTTCGATGTAATACTTTAGTAAAGACTCTGACCACTACACGATTCCGTGTACGGTCGACGTGATCTTACATCTGGAATAGGTGAACGATCCAAGTGACCTTTTTAGTTTCAACTTTACTTTGCGGATAAGCAGAGTATAGTCAGTGATGCAATCTGAGCTGTGTTACAAGCGAGTAAACTTGCATGAACTCAAGTACCGCCTTCTGACATTTATAAAATAAATCTTGTGCCAGTGCTTAGACCTTAGAAAGCGTAAAAAAATATATTAGTCAATCAAAATCGAAATAACTCAATCAGGTTAACTGAAAATTACATTTCGTTTGATAAAATTCGTGATTGCATGTAAGAGAACGGCGCAAAATGAGATAGGAAAGTAAGATAAGTCATTAGTTGCCATGACTGAAATATCAAAAGAGGCCAAGTTGAGTTGCTGTAGATCAAAAGTCAAGTTTTCACATGTTCATCATCACAGAGCATTGAAAAATCGAAATAAATAAATAGAAGCGAAAATAAAGCTAGCAAATCAAATACTTTGACAAGTGTGGTATGCAAAAATACAGAAGTAAATAAAACGAGAATATCATCATATATTTGCGTAAAAACATCAGGAAGTTCATTCATCAGATATTGGTACAAGATATGATACAAGATACACTTGTCCTACTGTAAAAATGTTTCTCATCGATGGCTTTTGAAAGCTTGCTAGTATTTCTTAATTAATGTTCTATACATGTTAAAATTGCATAAATTGATGTTTTGAGTATTGTGCTGACAGAAACAACACTCTTGGAGACAAAAATCGATATGAAATGCATGTGTAATTCAACATGTTTGAGTGTTGCAGTAGATTTAAAAACGTCGACAAGACAACGTTTCAGTCAACTAGGAATTTCACGAAGATCATTGCAACGCATTCTAATAGAATATTTCAAACTATTTCCGTGTAAAATTCAAGTACCACAATTGTTAAAGCTTGTAGACCATCAACAAAGAAAGGACTTCGCAAATCTTTTTCTATACCTTTCGAATGATAAGACTTTTAGTTCACACCTAATCATGTCTGATAAGGCCCATTTTCATATCAGTGGGCATGTTAATAAACAAAACTGCCGATTCTGGTGTGATGAAAACCCTAGGATAATCCAAGAGCAACCAGTTCATGCACAGAAGGTTACCGTATGGTGTGGCATAACGAGTGCAAAAATCATTGGTCCATACTTCTTCGAGGATGTTGGTGGTACAACCGTGACAGTGAGAGGAGACAACCACATAAATGATACAGGAATATTTATTGCCACTACTGGAAGATTTAGATGGCAAATTTTAGTTTCCAACAAGATGGGGCGACACCACATGCAGCAAGAGAAACCATAACAATACTAGGAGCAGCCTTTCCTGGTCGTTTAATTTCACGTTCTGGTGACCTTCCATGGCCACCACGGTCTCCTGATTTAACCCCTCTAGATCTCTTCCTATGTGGATACCTTATAGAAAAGGTTGACACCAATATGCCTAATACTCTTCATGAGTTAGAAAACATCATCGAAGTCTTCAACAGAATAATTCTAGATATTTTGGAAAGAGGCAAGGAAAATACTGTACGTAGTATACGTTTGTATTTAAATACTAATGAAGTACATTTAGAAGATATTACATATGAATAATAAAATTTCAAGATTTTTTCTTTTATCTGATATGTAACACATTTTTATAACTGTATTAGTCGTCGTGTAATAAATGTTCAAAATGTTGAAGTGACTTTTGCGCCACCCTGTACAAACAACAAAGAACTTAAAGGTTCATTGAGACATATAAACTAAGACAACTAAACGCATTACTAGAATCGAGATTATTATTAAAGCTGTTAACAATCTAGCGTGATATATATGGCAACCTTCACCTTCACTTCAGTATTATTACTTAGCCTTGAAACTGTGTGCTAAATTCAGAACAATTACGTACTTCACATTGCGTTATTATTGAAATCATTTCCGTGGAGACGTATTCCACAGCAACTTGACATGAACAACAAAACATTGTCAAAATAAGGCAATTATATAAAAAGATGAATCAAATAGCAAAAATCTCTGAGTTTGTATGAACTGAACAAAGACACAAGCAGATTTCATTCAAAGATAAGAAAACTTTCAGCACTCGTCCTCATTTCGACTCATTATTCATTTGTTTATGAGAGCTGATCAAACGCATCTGTTCTCTAATCAAGTGTTTTAAATTCGAAACTAATTTTATAAGTATTTAATAACTCTGGATAAAAAAACTGCTCCCGAAGTTAGAAAAACATTATTTCTTTTTCTGTGGTACAATCGTTTAAAAATAAACCACGGACTTCTGGAAGCTAGCTTTCAAGCGTAATAATGAAAGGTCTGCCAACTTTTCAGCCTACAAGAGAATAAAAATTCAATGCATGTGAGCTTTACCTCGAGCCCCGCCTGAATACTTAGGCTGAGCTGAAAAATCATCGGCCGTTTGGTGGCAGCCCAAACTTGACGCATGATTTTGAAAATAGAGGTGACTCGATTTGGAACTTAAAATACGTAAGACACAAATTTCTATTTTCATTATTATTTTTTTTGTTTTGTGTTGGCATACTAAATAAAATTGGGGAATAGAAATTTATTTTAAATACCATTTGCTGACATCTATATTAGTGTAAACTTTATGCACACTGCTAATTTTTGGCATAACAATTTTCATCCACATCTTACAGTTCCGAGCTTCAGTGAGTCACTTACATATGTATATCTAAAATATAGTTAAAACCTTCAAATATTTCTTGATATGTTTTCTTTTTACTAGCTGTCTGATTGTTGGTAGTGTTTTAGCGACTCCTTCGCGATTTTTGTGACTCTAACATGGCAGAAAGCTTATTTGGTACTTGTATTGGTGTCTCTTCTGGATATTCAATATCTTTGTTAGTCAATGATCTTCTGAAAAGCGATTCCAGTCTGTAGAACTCAAACCACATGACTCAAAAAAAAATGAGTGCTAGAATTTTTTTCGGCAACTTTTCCTGAATTGAATATCCAGTCTCCACACTACTTCTCAAATAGTACAATCAAACTGCTCAACCTCAGTACTGTTTTTATTCTCAACACAAAGTTTCAATAATCGCCTAGAAAGCATACCCGGTGGACCTCTTCACTACAGGTACTACGATTTATCTTGTTATCTTGTTTTGTAGTCCTGAAAAGCCATTTGAAACATCTTACTGGGACCATTCCATCCATTCCTGTGACTAAACCATTTTCGATTGTGTTACCCATTACACAGCTAGAAAACATGTACATCAATTATAAATTTAGTATCTAAGTTCGAATTTTTGTGTCTTTCCTCTCAATTTATGTTGAGGAATCAAAATCCAGCTAAAACGTAGAGCTGTAGTTAATTAACCAAAGGCCATGACTGAGTAGTTGAATCTCCCAAACAAACGTTGACTGACGCGCTGGTTCTGATCATATTATATGAACCATACAAGAATAATATTGATTGGCGATGAAGCTTTCGACAATTTATTAATGAAATGCTTTAATGAGTGAATCCACTTCATTCTTTGAAATTTTTGTATTTATTTCTAGTCATGTAACTTCATCCATCATGTTGACGTGTGTATATGGTTAATTATTATTATTTTTTAAGGGGCTTTCAAGTTTTCGAGATGTGATGACAAAGAGGCAGTTCGTCTGCATGTAAATCACATACAACCCAACTCAATCTCACAAGTTTTTTCTGAATAAATGGTACAGTATAAGCTACGGATAGTAAAATCCCGACTTTTAAATGTATTTTGTTTTGTATGTTTGAAATAAGCGAAGGTAATCTTTATTTGACAGATCTTTTGAACACTATTTGAGTATGACTCCATTATGGTGCCAAAACAATTTTACAGAATATTGAAGTTTTTAGCTGTAGACAAATGGTGTTTATTTGCCTTTGCAAAAATTTATAGTGAAACTGTGAACAATGTTCTAAAATTGAAATCAACGAGTTCATTTTTGTGAATGAGATCCGGTGAATGTTCTTTTTCAGAATGAATCACTAATTTTTTTTCTTCTGAATATAATGATAAGTAACCACTTCCGCAGGAATGATATAAGTAACAACATATATCAAATATATTTCAAACAATGAACTTAATTCGAGGAAAACATATCGGCTTTCTACGCTGGGGACTTTCTGAGCCATAACAGTGGCCAGGAAGTACAGAAACAATTTCATCTAAACAGTCTTTTGTGATTTCTCTGAAAGCAACGTTGCTTGTTTCCTGTTTTTTCAATTTTTTTCTCTTATTGCCTAATTAACTTTGTGTTCATCTTTTCATTTACGAAGCATTAACATACTTATAGTTTGATTATACATATATCTTGCACGCAATCATTCCCAACTGATGTTAATGATGCAAATGCCAGATCTTACGTGAAAATAGTTTTTTCTCTCTCGTAATATTCTTAGCACATAATTCCTCACAAATTAAAATCAGTTTTACAAAGTCTAAAGTCTTGCAACTTTTTCAAGTCTGGCGCTTTGCAAGCTTCTCATGAAGTAAAAATGATTTGAAGCCTGGGGAGTTCAGATCACGTTGTTACTTTCATGATTCCACCTACATATAACATTATTATGATACTGTTCTCCAAATTACTTTTTGATTGAAAAATACTATCCGTTTCGAGTTAACATAAAGTTTTTCATCCACGTCTTGCTACAAACAATAATGTTGAAACTTATAAATTGTCCCAATGTATTGCACAAATGGCTTAATATCATTTATAGTGCACCAATGCAACCTTTTCTAATTCAGCTTGGCACATACTCTGAAACTCACCATGGGCATTGTAGGGTTCTGCATAACATTATACATGTTCTCATAAAATTCTGCGAATGGTGCATGTCGAATCACTCGGAGCATCTTCGTATGCTAGGGAGAGGATGCTACGCACGAGTTTGTCGGATTAGGAAACGACTTACCATACGTAAAATACGTCAATATTGGCTGCTGCAACTTTTTGCATAATGTTTAAATTTGAATACGGTCTTGTATTGGATACGTCAGTTTTGATTGTTTAATGAATACATAAAAATTTTGAATGCAGGTTAGTGCTTCTTAGAAACAGGAAAATACTAAAGAATAACATTTACGTACAGCCAAATTTTTGACAAGAAGCTAAATAAACTGCTTACAAGTCTGAGAAAAGAATGGATTTAAATAATATCCACCTGATTTACGTAAGATAGATCTAATCGACGAATGTGTATCTGTACTACAATTGGAGTTCATATTTCTCGAAAAAGTTACTCAAAATATATTGACTTTGAACGCAATGCCAATCTTGACGACGGGAGTAACACAAATTTTAGCAATTTAGCATAAAATTTTCGTACATTTTTATTCGCAAAATATAATCGAACGGTTCCTATAATTTACTACTAAATTCACAATAGAGTTTTTCTAACCCTGAATTTTACGTTACGTTTTACTTCTGCATTGTGTAGTGAAAAATGGTTTGCAAATAAATCTGTTAATTCAGTTAAATTTGTTGAATGTTGAGTTAGAGTTAACATAATTGTTTTACCTGCACTGTATGTCTTACAAGTGAATCCTACTGTCTCAGTAACATTCCTCGTAAGACCATATACATCATAGCGTATTATCTGCAAAATGCCCTCAACATACACAGCTGTAAAATCAAAGCAGAAAGGCCAGCGTAACAGAAAGGCCAGCGTAATGACAAGAAATGGGGAGTACAACATTAAGCGACTACTATTGAAGAATATGCAAAGATACTCAAGTCATCAGGCAAGGGCAGTCACAAATCTATCGTGCCAAACAGTGAAAACATACAGATGAAAAACCTGAACCATCGGTAAGACGCGTGGGAACAAATAAAAATCACACTTCCCTAGATGGATACAAAAGTTCACAGACAACAAACGGCAATGAAGACTAGTCTTGCACAGACTCAAGATTGCCTCTGCCTGTTATATCAAACTTTCATTGAGCGATGACCTGGAGAGCATAAAGAAAAGATAATACGAACATCAAACGAACATAATTCACAACAATCTGATGTCCAACCCGCTAGAATCTACAAATTTTTTCGAAACTTTAGCGAACTTATAAACAACGAAGTGTACAATTTAAACAGAACTATGAAGAATGAAAAAACAAAGGTCAGCGAGAAACTTTAGAAATTTCTCGTTGGAGATGGCACCATCAAAAGAGAGAAAACGGAATTCAAGCGAAGGTTTGTAGAACGCAAGATTACCAACCGTCCCGAAATACGAGTAATTGAAGTCATTAGATTACTAGAAGACCTACAATGCATGCAAGATCACATAGCTAATCACCCCAAGAGGTAATTTTCAGATAATTTCAAGCATTTATCTATTGAGTAAGAAATAAATCAAAAGCCTATCAAAAGAAGTATTCTCCTGTGAATGAAGGATACAAATCAAAATTCTCACGTTCGATCAGTGCAACGGCAAACAGAGCGTGTGCTAAATAAAGGGGTATCTCCTTGGATGTGACGTCCCATTACATTGGACATTATGATCTATTGAAAAATGACGGCGTCTATCTAAATGAAGTTGAACAAGCTAGACTAGGGTGTTTACTGGCCATCACCACGTTTAGACAAATTGCTACTACTATTTGGAAAAACACTTCAATGATACTCAAAAATAGACGTGAAACAAGAACGCTAAGTCCGACACTTTCACCCTCATTTAGAAGCCTGGAGTATTCAGATAAAAAAGCTCACTATACCAATAGGTCCAAACCCCCTAATGTATAAAGGTTGATCCTCCACAGCTAAAGAAGATCAAATTGGTCATGTCCAAATTTCGACCTACCTATTGAAGGTAAATTTAGAACAGAATTTAAATTCAATGCTGTAGAAACAAGAAAAATGCAACGCCTAAATCTTTTGTATTCCACCCAGGGCAAAATTAGACGCGCCTCGAAAACGCACGAAAATTCAAAGTTCATATAGTTGAGACATTAAATGAAATAAACACCTTCAAAAATATTCTCCCAGATTTATTGACCGTTACAGTTAAGTACCCACTGTGGTAATAGAACAACAATAACTTCGGAGATACATTCAAACTACTCAAATTAATCAACTTTGCATTTCACTAATTATGGATGTACTTGCATTAGATTTGCCTTGTTGATTTGGCAGAACGTCGTACGTGAAGGTAAGGCAACGAGTTGGGTAATTGGTGAAGCCTGTGTGAGGAAGAAGACTTAGTATCCAGTTTAATTTGGACAGGGAAGCGCATAACCGCTTCGACAATTTTAAGAATACGGAGAAGTGCACGAAGTTTTCGTTCATGTGATTACCTCACGACTTGCAGGGCGAAAGCTACACTTCTACAGAGATATGGTAGACGCAAACAGACATGTAGTGAACTTTCATGCCTAGATGTATAAACGAACATCAGTTTACAATGAAGAGTTACATTTAAAAAGGTGCTTATAGAAACAAAAATTGAAGTTTAATGGTCATTCATGGCTGCCTACTCCCATTTTTGGTCAATAAGTTTTGCTGACATTTTTAGGTAC
Organism: Trinorchestia longiramus; assembly: GCA_006783055.1. Taxonomy (NCBI): domain Eukaryota; kingdom Metazoa; phylum Arthropoda; class Malacostraca; order Amphipoda; family Talitridae; genus Trinorchestia; species Trinorchestia longiramus. The sequence goes on from VCRD01000173.1 coordinate 255,517, forward strand.
AACAGTTTTAGGGTTATTAATTCATTTCTTAAACAAGCATTTTACTTAGGCGCTTTGAATTCCTTAAAGAGGAACGCCACCAATTCCAGGAACTAACAGATGAGTGCAGGATACTTGAATGCATGGAGGTCATTGCATGATTGAAAGATTTGTATCTGTTATCCTTTAGTTGTGATATCAGACCTAGGAAATTATGATAGGCCGATTCGTCTGGAACGGGTGATTAAAACAACAACACAATGTGTCCCATCCTGTCACTTCAAAGTTAAAGTATTGCGTGTGCTGTACTACTATTTACCCTTGAATAATGTAAAAAGACTTTGTATCTCAACTTAGCAGTTAATGGTTGACAGGATTTACCCTAAAAAGTTGAATTACATAACACCCAAAACAAAACAGATAAGGTAAAAACATTTATATGATTCTTGTTTTCAAGAATCAGTGGAGCTATCCTTTGGGGTTGCTTCTTAGCCTATCGTTTTTAGAGCCAGTGCAGCTGAAGAGTAATCCTTGCTGATTCGTCAACAACAGATCTGTTATTATTTTAATACACAAGAGTCCACAGTCATCACACAGCCAGTTTTGCAGCTAAACCAACCCAAGCAATTCAATAAATCATGTATGACTTGCAGATCTCACCACAAAAGCCCTTATGCAGCAGAACATTCAAGGTTAGCCGAGAATGGTTGAGACAAATCCCGACAAATGTAAGCTGTGCAAATTCATTAAAGAGAGACACTATTCACTCTCAGTATTTCTTTGTCGCACGGATCAGTGAATCAGATGCAATATTGATTCACAGAAGCTGAGAACAGTGAGGCACTGAGCACAGTGGCTTTTAAGAATGGTTTTCAAGCTACGAGTCCCATGAGACTCGCAATTTTCAGACAGCAATGCTGGAAAATAACAGGTCCCGCTCATCTCCATTTGAATACGTAGTTAACTTTTCTGTCCCTTGTGTCAATGCTTAATATAAGTGGCACATCAAATTGTGTGATGCTTACTAATTTTGTTATCTCATAAATGAAAAACAGGGTGGCACAAAAGCCTCTTTGCCAATTTGGACATTTATTACACAACTAATACAGAAATAAAAAAAAGTAGCATATGAAATGAAGGAAACAATTTGAAGTTCTATTATTCAAATAGGATAGATTTCAATTTTGTCCATGATTATTTAAACACAAACGTATTCTACGTGCAGTATTTTCCTTGACTTTTTCCAAAATATCTCACAATAACATTTGTGATGTATGGATAATTTTACCCGTATCTTTACGTACGCATTTACGATACTAGTGATAATTTTCGGATAATATTAAGTTGTTGCATTCGTTACTTATTTATTGCTTCGTTGTTCGATGCCGTTAAACATTTCATAGATGATTTTTTCTACACACATTCCATCCTTTGAGCGTCAGCAGTTGCTAAGGTTAGAAGACTCTAGTCAATTTTCAACCGTGTCATTTCATATAATCATCAAATTTCTTTAGCGTTCTATCATATTTATTTCACAAAATCACAGTACTGAGCCTATTTTCAGGTCGAAAAAATTGCTGTGATGAAATATAGTGTATCATCATTAGCAGTCAACAGCATGAATTCTGACGCAGGCACTACAGATAAAGTTCACCGTGGTTTTTCGTTGGATCACCTGTGTGGTCACAAAACATGCCACTAAATTGAATATAAAATTTTGTTAGTAGGGTGTAGCGTAAAACTTTTCATCGTTACCGCACAAACTTTGTCGATTTCACAGAACTGCTAATATAGTTAGAGATGAGACTTGATAGTTTATTCCTAATGCAATTCGGAGCTCGCTGAAGTTAAAGTATGAAATATAGAGGTTCATTTCTTCTCACAAACAATGTGCTTGTCCTCGATAAGGAATTTACTCAAACTATAGGAGATCATTCATTTTTATATTTTGGTTATTACGAATACCTTACGAAAATCCATTCCAGATTTCTTTGGGCTGCTGTTAAAGTTGAATGAGTAATTTGGAATAGAAGTAATATAAGATCTTATTGTTGACTTTGAAGATGAAAATTTCGAAATATATGAATATACTTTCTCATTAATATAGTTTTGATTGGATCGATCACCTCATTCCATGTGTGAACTATCTTCTATCGTCATACCTACATAATGGTTGTCATACCATTATGTCATATCGTCATACCTACGTAAGTACATGTAAAATTCCAAATGCAACAGTCACCTAACTGTACACGTTTATTCATAGAATCCAGTGACATGAATTTAAAAAAAAAAAAATATCAGCCATTGCTGATAGGAATGAAAGGATTATGAGTTGATTTTCACCTATGAGATGCATGATAATACAGCAAAACTCTTGAATATTAGGGATACCGTAATTTTCTCAAATTTGTCTTAGTTTTCAATTTCAGACACTTCAATTTCCAATGATATACCATCTACCGTCAGGACTTTTTTTTTTTTGACAAATATCACAAACAAGTTTCATAATTTATGTTGTTTTCTTCTTCATGTTTCCTGCAAGTTTCTTAATCGATGTTCATTGGCGGCGTCTTTGCAACTATCTCCATTCTCTAAATGCTGCTTAATTTTTTGTTTACAACTATAAGATAAGGTATTACCTATGTTGTTTCCTTGTTCTCGTCATGATCGGTTGTTGCACTGCACTGATGAAAACTAAATTACGCTGTCATGTGGTTAGAAAAATTAGATTAATACATATTACTCCTATTACTATTATTATTGTTTTTATCATAATTATTTTCATGCCTCAAATGATGATAAATTTGAGGTGGCAAGTGCTTAAAGTGGCTGATTGGGGCTTTTTAGTAAAATCGTCCGCCTTTTTTAAATTTGTAAGGCACACGATACAAATAAAGAATAATGGTCTATTTTCTATAAAACTTAATCGGCAATACAAGAAATTGCAAGCAAGCGTTTCTTAAAACTTTTCTAGGTTTCATCAAAAACATAAAAAACTCCTCATCTCCGGCACATAGTTGTACCAACATGTAAATAGATGGTTTATCATTTTTCTAATTTCAAAAATATTCATGGAAGGAGACTACCAACTTTAGACATTTTTATTACAGAAGAATTCCTCATTATAGAAGGAATTTTGTAAAATAACAGGTCCCGACTGTACGTACTTGGAACACCGCAGAAAGCTACAAAATCTATCCTTGGTTCCTCTATCAATTTAAGTGAAGCAATAGATTAAGTTTTCTCACATGAAACGTTGCATTTCGAAATGAAAGAAAAACGGTCGTAAAAGGTTTATCTTAATTAAAATATGATCCTCCTTTCTCTACGACCATCGCCCAATGTTTTTCTAAAATCTATTTTCCATCTTCAAAGAACTTGTCATCTTTTTCACAAAGAAACTGTTTCCATGTTTCACCTATATTTTTTGTTTAGGAGTGTTTTATTGTGAATAAAAAATTAGAAATGCTTGAACAAGTGATAATCAGTGGGAGATATATCAGGAGAATAGAGAGGACGTGGTAAAATTCCATAATTCAGACTTTGCAGCTTGTCGACCGTAGCTCTATAGGTGTTGGGTCCTGCATTATCATAAAGCCAAATTGGTCAATCTCTATTCACCGCTTTTGGACGTTTCTTTTTCAATTTTTCATGCATGCAATGAAAGCCTTTTCAGTAAGATGTTGTTGTTACAGTATCGCTTTGTTGCAAAAATGAAACATGAATGATTCTCTCCAGAGACCACTAAACAGTGACTATTGTCTTTTTTGGGTAAGACGGTGGTTTCTGATGGAGTTTAGGTGACTCTTCTGCGTCTAATCACTGTCCAGTCGATAGTTGTCGGAAAGTATTTATTTTAATCAAAATATGAGTGTGTTTTGGCGACTCCTCTGCGTCTAACCACTGTCCAGTTCTTTTTCTGTTACCGAAGAGTATCAATTTCTCATCACATGTGATGATTCAATTAAAAAATGCATCTCTTTCGAGTCGAGAAACCAACATTGAGCACACTGTGAGGCACCTGTTCCTGTAATTTTCTTTAAGTTGATGTAGAACAAACCCATTCATCTTTTTCACTTCTCCAGTTTATTTTTCAAGTATCTAGAAACAGTTGAACGAAAAGTGTTGGGTTCAAATGAAATTCTTCAAACTGTAGTTCTCGGATCTTGTGCAACCAAATTCTTCAGTTCATCATGTTGCAATGCTGGTTTTGATCTCCCCCTTAGTTCATTGTTATTGCTTTTAGTTCCCGTACAAAATCTTTCAAACCATCTTTGAACAGTTCTGGTATCAACAACATCGTTATCAAGAGCTTGCTTAATGTTTTGTAAAGCTTCGGAGGCCCAGTGACCCAGGTTGTATTCGTACACGAAAATGACTAGATATTGTTCTGTTGTCAACATGGCTATAGGATTAAGACTAGTAATTTTGAATGAAATATTTGTTTGGAATAAAATATACCATATGCACACAAATAATCAGGCTTATGTATAGTTGATGAAGAAAACTACTCTAAATACATTTCATGTAGTTCATGTAAAACAACCTGACCAATAGACAACCAATAATTCAACCTGGCCTTCGTTACTGAAGTGCCTAAGATACGTTCTGATCACTTCAAAAACTAAGAAATTTGTAATAAAAAAATCGTCTTATACATATCATACGACAACGTTTATTTTCAGGTGAACATAACAGAGCGCTGTAAAATGTGAAACTTTAAGACAAAAGTTAAGACCTATTTGTAGAATACACCGTGAACACATTACTATAGAATTGTCATATGTGCAACTTTTAAATGCTAGGTTGCTAATAAACGCGACGCTATTATTTTTTATACAAGTTGTTAAGTTTGTCGATACATTGCATGGACAAAGCATCGAACCAATGACAAAACAAAATTACACTGAGAGTGCAGCATGAGGCAGAATATTCTGCGAATAACATGAGTATCTTATGAAAATGCATCGAGCGACCTACGCAGCACAGAATCTCTTCTCTTTTGCAGGCCTCACAACTGTCTCAAGTCAAGCCTGTAAACGCCAGGCTGAGAGCCCTGAGCAAACTATCACTGCATATAACCCTAGCTCAGGATCATCAGAGTCGGCGCATGAATATTCACGTCGACGTTGGAGAATATACATGAAGAATTTGTCAGAGGGTGTCGGCAAAACGTAAGTCACAGTCAAGTTTATCAAGACTTGAGGCCTCAGCCCTGTGGGCCAGTTAGACAACGAGGCTTAGTGATCCCAGAATGAGCAAAAATTATCGCTAAAATTTTGCAGTAGAGTCAAGTAATGTTCAGTTTTGACCAGTGTATATATTTTGTAACAAATTTCTAATATCCTCTTCAGTCCTCCACAACAGATATGAAGAGTAAACTGATAAAAACTGTAACAAAATATTTTGAAGAGGAATATTTCCATACAAATTCAGGTTCTAACATAATTCCAGTTTGATTTTAAGTTGTAACCTGATTCTATTCTTGCACGTGCCCTATCACAAGCATTCAGTTCAGTAATAATTCGCTACGAGCTTCTTAGAGGCAACGAGAAACTAACAATTAAATTGTACAATCAGTATTGCACGGGCTTCACAAATCGGGCTACAACAATAACACGTCCAGATTTTGTCAACTGCAAAGGACTTATGTTTCGAAACCTACACACGCAAGACAAATGTCTCCATGGCAGTTTTTAGCTTTCGGCTTAGAATTACAGCCTTATTCTTCACTCCGTGAACATTGCCCTTTTTGTATTGCATACTTTTTTCTCTGTAGAAAATGATTTTAGAGGAAAACCGTGCTTGCTACGGCTGAAAAATGAGCTGAAATTTTTACTAAGTAACAAATAATTTTACAAAAGTCAAACATACATTTGAGTAGGGAGCAAAAAATGTTAATAATCTTATAATAATTCTGTTTGTTCCTACCTTAGTCAGTTAGTCCGTCCGTTACACTTTCATCGAGTTTGCAGTATCATAGCTACCGAATTCTTCAGTGTAAGATTAAAAGATGGCCTTGACATGCATTGATATGTTTGACTTTTTATATAAATTATTCCTAATTGTGAAGTAATAACTTGCACCGATCATAGCCTTAAAACTACACAAAGGAGCGGAGATTGGAAGCTGTTTGCGAGAGAATGAGACTCTACAGGCAAAGAAAAAGGAATGAACAACGGCAGAAAATCCTTGAGAGGAAGAGGCAACGTCAGCAAGTGAGGCGAGCTGCAATGAACGATGTACAACGTGAAGCGAGACAGTCGACGAAAGCAAATCATGCGTGGAAATATGAACGAGGAGCAGCAATCACAGTACCACAAGCAGCAAAGAAATTTATCACCGCAAAGAAGAGAAAATATTGATAAGGAACATAGGGCACAGTACCTTGAGAGGCAGAGAAATTTATTTCAGTAAAGAGAACAGAAAATGAATGAAGAAGACAGAATGAATTATCATCAAAACTAAAAAGAGAGATATAGGCAACATATTTGTTGATTAAATATATTTCTCATCCCATGCAATTTCCACGGGTCCTGCTAGTGTTTATGATTGTATAAAATATTATAGTATAGCTACTTGTGCGTTCAAATAAGCCTCTTTGAATTGAAGAAAAATAAAATTAATGTTCTGACCTGATATTACGAGCCTACATATAAACAGACATGAAGAAAGGGTTGACTGTTCATAGAAAGCAACAAATTTGAAACATTCCGTGAGGGTTAATATTACATTTCAACTGAGTATAGGATGAACTTTTTACAGATTACTGGGAACAGCAAACGACAATAAATTTGACAAAGTGGACATGCCTTACTGAAGGACAACAATAATCTGCTAATTCGGTGATGACATTTACTGGTTTCTAGCGCTGGTGAACAAACTATTGTTGTATATTATTTTATGTTTGATGCACTAATCATCATCTATCACTAACTTGAACGAAAATTACTGTTTCCAAATTTTTGGTTGGGTAATTGCCGTCATATAAGAGATAATTACTGGTTTCTGAACTGCTTTTACGAAACTTGACTTAATTGTTCGGTAACCGACAGGGTATGAGGAATTTTAGTAGCGGCAATCCCTATACAATAAGTTTTTAACAAGGCAAAATAAAGAAAGGGTTGAAGAACTTCATTCAATTTACTTTTTAACATATAACAGTAAGTTTTGAGCTTTAAATGATTCAATCAAAAGACTAGAGTAGAGTTTTATTTTATTCTGGGAATGAGAATGAGAGAATATGAAAATTATATAAAATTAAGACACGTTTTGCTTTATTACCTTCATTGTGTCGGTCACTACTAGAACATTTTAAATCTTATAAATAATTTATGTTCAGGGACGGTTAGTTTTTACGTTTCATGATTTTTTATATCTACAGTGAAATACATACTTAAGCCCTAAAGTTGGACACTTGTATCAGACTTTGATATCTCCTTGTATCAGAGTAAGCTGGCAGAAGCTCTCTATCGAGCAGCTAATGACCGCTGCATCTCCTGCTTGTGTTCCCATACGCCAAGATGAGTAACTTTCTTCTATTTCTCGATAATAAAAATATTTTAAGATTTGTTAGACTGTGTGCCTGCTGCTTGGAATGGTAAAAAAATTTTAAACAGCAAACCTCAAGCAAGCTTCCAGTAATTCGAACTCTTGCAATTCTTGCACATAGAGCGTTTCTATTATTGGTATGCCTTAATATTGATTTGCATTCGATTTTTCCAGACTTACCACAGACTTTATAACAGTAAAAATAGTCCCTCAAAATCCTAATGACAGACACATATATAAACTCAAGTAAATAAATTTTCTGCAACATGTTAGGCCGAAATGCCAAGTCCTTCAGCTTATAATTCATGGCGTAATTAGTCTCATCGAGTATCATCAATCGAGTTGAGCAGTCTTATGTGGCCCAATTTCGACAATTGCTAGCGATTCTGTGGCGTTTAGAGCAATGGTCTTACTGGCAGACATTCATTTCCTGTTTTCCGTTGATAGCTGGGCAATTTCGTTCAGATTAAACGTTCACTTACCAATTCAGCTACATTTCCCTTATCGATTGCCTCTAGCTAGTTTGAGAAATTATGAGCATTCTACCTAAACAGTAAATTTCAGAGCCTTTCTACTCTGTATTATGAGTGATAGTAAGAGGAGGAAATAAAGTTCTATATCCAAGTACGCAAGCCAATACAGAAAAAGCTTTTGGAACATTTCCTTGACTTCATAAGTAAAATAGAATCTGGTGTGAATAAAAATGAACATGACAAGAAAAGTCTTCATTAACTTTTGTTTCTATGATGCACAATAAATACGAGTAGAGGCATTTTATTTTTAGATTAGAAAAAACGATTTATTTTAATTACTTATGTCAATTACATTGAAATGCTCTTCAAATTTCTATTACGCCAGTTGTTTTCTGACAGTTTTACACTGATAGATGCAGACCTGTCAAGTGATTTGGTGTAAAAAGAATCTTGTCTTGGCCTCATGCAATCGTTTTTTTTGGTTTGTCTCTAGTGAGGGAATTCTAGAGCCTTTCTCTCAAAAACCAGCGGTAATCCGCAAGCGTTGATTCGTTATAACAGGCCTGAATTATTTGTTTCAATTCAAAAATATCTTGATGAAATCTTTCTCTGTGTTCATCATTGACAGCTTCATGATAAAGAGAAAAAAGTCTAGGTGTGAGTGGATAAAAGAGATTTTAAGAGTCATGTTGCGTCCAAGTTGATGTTGTTTTTCCAAAAGTACTGTCATCAACTAAGTATAGTCATCATTTGTGGGGTCTAATACATTTAATCCATGTACTACTCTTTATTAGGCTTCCCAAGCTTCCATTTCTTTCACCGACCAAACTCAGTCAAACATAGAGGCCTTTACAAGTTATTGAACTTGTGACTCAATAAAATCATTCTCCTTAACCTTTTCATCACTCAATCTAAGAAATTTGTCTCATATGTTCTCAAACGCTTATCCTTCCTGCTTCATACTTTTGACAAATTTTTTCAAAAGTCCCAATTTCATATGAAAGGGGGTGATAAGAACATCGTTTGAGTCCACGAAAGGCTCGGCAATGACATTTTTCTCGCTAAAGTCAAGATTTCCTGCAGGACAGTCCTCTTTAATGTAATTTGTTTTTTCATCCTTTCTGCCCCACATACATCAAATGCAGCAGTACTTAGTGTACCCGAGTTGCATTTCTGAGAGTCCAGCTATGACTTTGTTATCGCCAGAGATTTTTCGCTTGTGCACATTCCATTGAGTTGAGGAGGGCTGTCATGTTTGCACAAGGACCCTTCATGTAAACTGCATAACCAACATAAATACAAGGTAAACAGGTACCATTGTGAAGCAATGCAGCTTTCAAACTATGCTTGGAGGAGTATATGAATAGCCTTCATTTCGTTGGATTCAAGCTATTAACATGGCATTATTCAAAATTCAAGTATTTCATCAAGCTATTAACATGGCAGCAGACAACCAGATTAATTGTTTTCTCAAAAAAAGGAAGTCGATCTCTCTGACGTTCTCTGTACTGTTAGACTCTGACATTACGATATAGAAAGTTCCATTGTTGTGGTTTTGTTCCTAGAAGTTCTACCTTCTCCTCTCTTACGTCAAAGTCTCAGTGAGAGAGATCATCGAATTCTGTTTGACTCAGTTGGTGTAGCGTATCATCTTTTTCCTCAAAATATGAGTCATGGAATGTTTAAAGTTTCTTGTGGTTCTTCGTCTGCTGCACTTTTTCCATTTTCTATTTCTTGCTTATGATGTTGAGAAGGAATGGGAATTAGTACTCTATCTTAACACAGAAAACTTCGGATGGTAGAAGGACGATACGGGTATTGAACTGTTTTTGTTGTACTGACAAGTCCGCCTTTGAAAGTGGAGTCAAGAAATGGAGCAGTTATCTGTATGGCTTGTAAGTTCTGAACAAATCATAGGCACAGCCAAAGCTATGGATAATAATTTTTTTCAGTCATTTTCGTAGTATAACTGAAGGTTGGTTGCAACATATATGTGGAGACCATGACTTCTCCCGGTTCCCTATCTTCATACCAATATAAAACTGATGGACAGTTTCACACCAGCCGTCAAATTGCATTTCTGTAGCGAAAATTTTAATTCCCCATATATGTAACAGAAATGGTTCGATCAAATTAAACATTTTTGTTTTATTTTGATAGAATAAATTTGACACCTCAGAAGCATTCGAAAACAGCAGTTCTGAAAAAATGGTTAACATTATGAAATTCAAAGTCACAGTGACAGTTATTATTTTATAACCTACAAACATCTACAACGCGTTTTTTTGTCATTTAAGAAATGTAACAATTTCCCAACACAAATAAAAAAGATACGCTTAAAAAATTTACGCCATTGTATCACCAAGCAAAAGTTTATCGGTCATTTTCAAGGTAATCCCTGAATTCAGCAGGTTGAAATACAGTAGAAAATGTGTATCCTTTATGCGTCATAACGCTAGATCTCTTCTCCCTTGATTTTTAAGACGATGGGAAATACTTGCTCTAAAGATGATCAGGATCTTCATTAAGGCAAATGAGTCATCTACATATATTTGTGATTCTTCATAGACAGTGGTACCTCGATATACGAATGTCCTAACTTACGAATTATTTAACATACGAGTGGTCATTTGGTTCAGATTTCCACCCAACGTACGAATGTTTTTGGTTCAGATTTCCATGAGCGGAAATCTGAACCAAATGACCATTCGTATGCAAAATAATTCATAAGTTAGGACATCCGTATGTCGAGGTACCACTGTACAAGTTTCCACCGTCTTAGGTGTGATGGAACCCAGCAATCGCATATTTCCGATGTGATTTTATTTCTAAGCTCTCGAGGGACTAAGCTGTGACAAGACACCGCTTTTTCTTTCAAATTAGTCTCCTTTGAACTTAATAGAACGTAGATTTTTAATACATATAGAAAATTTCCCCTTCAAGCCCTGTTGTTTGCAAATTGACTTTAAGCCATTCAAATAATCGCACTCGGCGCCCAGTTTAGGGCATGAGTGTAATCATACGAAGCTAGGAGTTCACTCGCGGGCGTGTTTAATAGTATATAATACGTTACGGTGTATTTATTAATGCTTTGTAATAAAGTATACCCAATTTGATGCTACCGGCTTATCTTCTGAATTTTCCTCACGTCGGAGAGAATCGGTTGTCTTTTTTATACGCAGAAGCCTAGCCTGCTCATTCAAGATCTCCAGGCCCAAAAGCCTGTGATCCATCACTCATCCATCACTAAAGGGCGAAGCTAACGGACCAACTGGTCGTTCCCACTATGGCCCCATAGATATTTGCCACCACAATATTCTCGAACGCTACTGTTAAATAGAGATTGTTAAATAACTCAAAACAACGGAACATCCTGAAAATAAAGAAAAACGTTTAAAAAACTTTGATTTTTCTGAGAGACAGTAGCTTATAAAATCCTTTTAAAAACTTCACTCGGTGGAACAGATTGCATGTCTAGTATATACATATTTTAGTGTATATATTTTTATTTAATACATAAAAAGCACTTAACTGTCTATTGCATTACAAAAAATTATGCTAAACTGAGTATTTTCAATATGGTTATGTTTTAGTGCGACCAAATAGTGCAGGTTACGCGAAAATGATTCAAAGTCAATAATTACAACTCTGAACAACACCCAACGTGCAGCCTAAAATAAGAGGCAACATCCCAGCCTAGTAAATCGATACAAATTAATTGCAAACCCATGAAAAAAGAGAATTTTCATTTCAAATGGAAAAAAATTAATGAAAACTTTCAAAAATTAAAGGATCATATCTATGAAAAACAATGGAAATGGGTAAAATTCAATACATCGCTTCATCTTATTTAGGTTGAATATGTATATTTTATATATATATATATATATATATATATATATATATATATATATATATATATATATATATATATATATATTTTAAGATATGAGAGAAGAACAGTTGAATACCCGAGTTTCATCTGCTATTCGATTTATTCCACATTCAAATAGTTTACCAGATTTTACTTCACCTTAACATTATGAGTATGAAGTAGAAAATGAAGGCAGTGTGAAAAAAGAATCTAACAAGCCTCTCACATCCCATTACCCAGATTTTGAATAGAAATGATACACAACACCAGCTGAGTCCAGAAAAATTCAGTGATCGTATGCGAAACCTTAACTTGTTCCAGGGGGAAGGTGAAACTTCTACGTTCAAGACTACGATCATAAATTAATAGTAAGAAATTTCACAACATTTCAGGGCTAAAGGTTTTTCCAGCAAAAGTTGTCGGTACCTAGAAAAAGCTCGCTCCTACTGGCACTGTGAAAGTATTCCAAAATCATCTCGACAAGTATTGGAAAAAGAACCCCTTAGTTCTATGCAGTACTGATTCCATGTTCTTATTGGCTCGTGGGGCCTATAAATGATTGCGACAAGCGTGAGTTACCGAAATACTTGTGCGGGACTGAGGTGCGTGTGCATAGTTGATGTTTTTACTTAGACGGCAAGGGGCTTGGGTAGAAACCTAACAATGGACTAAACGTTTCGTTCATGTTGTCATATTCTATTCTATTTTATAGCCTTAACATAGCTGTTCAATTGCAAGACATCCACGATAAGAATTATTTTTCATATAGTTCAAATCATATCCGTCATTTGAACATTTATCTCAAAACCTTCCCACTTCACATTTAATTGACTTTTGCTTACTCGGCTCAAAAATCTGGATAACTATAATCGCTAGAAGCTGAGACACATCTGCAAGCAAAGTGGTATTATTTGTGTACATGAGCTGAACGTTGTGTCCAAAATAGTATTTTTTTTAATTTGGAATTTTTTCGTCGTCTTGAAGCTTGTCATTTTTTGCTGTCACTTCTATAAACCGAACCATTTTTGCGTCTCATTCTTATGTGTGAGGAAACCTGGATTTTTTCAAGAATCGCAAGCACACTGAACAGTGGGTTGATAGACATTAAGTGCCAAAACACAGTCCAACGATGAATTTCCACAAGAAAAAGCTAATAGTCTGTTTGGTGATGCAGTGCAGGTGTCATTCACTACAGCTTCATGATACCAGGCACGTAAATTACTATTGACGTATGCTTAAGCATTTGACAGAAATGTTAAAGAAACTTGCAATTATGTGATCAAGGTTGATCAATAGAGATGGATCAATTCTTTTGCAGGGCAATGTTCGACCTTACGTAGCACGAAGGACTCTACACAAGATTCAGGAAGTCAACTTGGAAGTGTTCTGCCAGCCGCCATGTTCACCAGACCTTGCACCAACTAGCTATTACCTTTTGCAGGCACTAGAAAACTTTTAAAGGACAATTACTTCACTGTGAAGAAGAATCTGGAACATTATTTCATGAATTTATCGCCTCTTGCTCTCAATAATTCGCTGCTGGCATAAATAAGCTACCAATTAAATGAATAAAATGTGTAGATCATTTAGGCATAAAATTTCATTAAATGAAATTACTTTTTCTTTAAGATAAAATAGAAATAAAGTTCGTGGAAAAAATCGGACATTTCATACTTAAAAACCTATTAATCGTTACTAAACGTTTTGGTTGAATATTATTCGGTAATATACGGTTCCAAAATATTTAATTGATATCAGTTTTGTAGTACCATATCTACTGCTAATAATTCATTGAAAATTATGAAATAAGCCTATTGCATGTCCTACATATTGTACCGGACTTCCTGCAGGAAGGAGATTGAGTGAAACTGAACACATTAATTTAACGTAAATGCCAGGGTCTCAAACTGCAATTCTTGTGACAGACAGAAGGACGTCCTCTTACCTGCACAGCGCCAGCAATGCATTAGTTTGGTCGTAATGCAAGGGTGTTCTGACAGGCACTATATTACTCTGGAATTTAAAGCATAGTGCTCATTAGTGAAACATCTGGCTGCGTATTATTAACAACAATATTAAGACTGAATATATTGTCAAGAATCTACCACAGCACGACACAGTCATCAAATATAGATTTAATATTGAAATTCATAACTTATTCAACCTATAATTTTAATGAGCAATATTTTTCAATTCTACTTGCATCGTCTGGGTGCTTATGAGCATCGTGCCTTTGGAATTTCTTAACGGGCCGTTAGCTCTGTCCAAACTACCATTACATTGATGAGAGGTCACTGCAATAACTCGAGCTGCAATTTATTCGTCGTATTTTGTACATAAAACTGCAAGTAAAGAAGAGAGAGACCTTGAAGTCTACGCAGTTAATTCAAGCCCCAATGCTTAACGTGATTGAGTTTTTTCGAAAGAACTTTGTTTATGACGAAAAAAGTAATTAGGATACACAGTCTTTAGTTTTCTTCACTTTGAAGCAGTTCATCAACTTTCTAAGCTGAATAGAATAAAATTTGCATAATGATGAGGCAAAAATGATTACTGGCAAAGGCATTGTGCATAAAGAAGTTCACAACCATTGAGAGAATCACTAACAGATGAGGAAATGGGTTATATGGTGTTCATCAGACGCGGGAAAAATAGAAAAACGTTCCGTATAATTCTGTATTTATTAAAATGCACAAATGCTAGTCAATAGGTAAACGATGCCTAATAATAGAGCCAGGCACTGATTCTAGCCTGATTCTTAGAAGTAACGTAAACTTGAACGAACATAAAACGATAAATTGCGTGAATACAAAGCTTACATGTCTTTCGAATCTATTGATGACTGTAATCCATTTAATGTCTATAAATATCTGTTTATTCTGATACGTTCATAAGATTCAATTCCTCCTACTGCTTTTTGATGTGCAAACTATTTCATTAACAATGAAATTTTGAAACAGCCACAAGACATAAGCTTTATAAAAACTAATAGTATTTTAGCAACAGGTTTCAAGTTTCATCATGGCTACAACATGATGAAACATGATGTGGTGTGAACCAACATAACTTGTTGGCTCACACCACACCATTGGTACAACAAACGGCATACCCTTCTGTATGTCATTTAACCACTGTGTGAGCTCCCAAAAAAACAGAATAAAATTCGTGAAGTGCCAGGACATATGTGAGTCACCAACTTTGAAACCAAAATAATTCCCATATGTCGTTTCCACTGATTTCGTAATATTTTCCCGCTGGTTGCCCGAAGCATACCTTCCACAGATATAATAAAAGTTGTCAGGGCTATGCTATTATAATATCCTCGCCGATTGATGTTTTTGATATAGTTTGCATAGATCCTGTTACATACCTTCAGTTACTAATTGAAGAAAAACCTAAAAAAACATCCATCACTGTGTGTAATATCATTTTAACACTACAGCTGTAGCACCATCCCTATAATGATTAAATCTAATACCATCAACAGAAGAACCAAAGGTAAACAACACATCGTTTCACTGCAGTGACCAAAGCAACACTGCACAGATGAATAATTAAAGAGGATGCTTTTAACTTAGGCACCTGTTGTGGTAGAATATTTTATATAATGAACTCAGAACTAACATACTTGGTTTAGTATACATCAAACTCTATTACCTCGGTAGCAAGGCTTCTGTTGGCTAGTGTAATCAACATCAGCTACGCTCACCCAATGCACACATTTTTGCTACATATGCAATAGGTAATACTTATTTTGCTAAACAGCTTGCACTTGTGTAAATGCATTCCCTTCAACGTCACAGAGATACTTTTTAACTACACCGTGCGAAAATGCTGATGACATTTTTACTCGGAGTAGAAAAATTTTCCTATACGCGAGATAATTTCAAACCCATTGAAATAAGTTAAATTGTACAAATGTCAGTTTGATTCTACCGCATCCACAGCCGTCGAAATTCCACCGATACCGCAACTCTGGAATTAATTGACGCAATGCAACTACGTCTATGGGAAAGCGAGCATGTAACGGTGCATTTCGAAGCCCGGGGAAATTAATTCTGTGGTGTAGGTTATGATAATACAACAAAGAATCTTTAGGCCCAAGGTTGTTCAGAAGGCTGCTTCTAATGCACAGAGGTTACGTACCAAGTTAAAGTGAAAACTATTTACACAAGCATAAATACAGTATACGGAAATTCACATTTCATTCTTTTCAGAAATTGGTTTGCAATTAGGTTTTTCTTTGTTATTCATAGAGTCTAAGTACTGAACATTAACTTCGGTAAGCTTCAGGTAGTGCAAGCAATGAGAATTCAGCATTGAAAACTCATTATAATATGTCATTAAAAGTCATTAAAATACAAACATCAATACAGTAGATATAGAAAGCAACGTAAATAAGAGAAACTTCTTCCTCCGTGGTGAGATAGAGTAAAGTATGATACTGAATACACGGCATGGGGATATATCAGGTCATCCCATAAGTTCTGTCCGAGTTTACATTCATGAGGCACCCACTTTCCAAGTTTAGGAACTTTTCAAGTTTTTGAAAATGACGATGAATAGTTGTATGGTTTGAACAGAGTACCATTGTCAATTCTTCAACTGATAAAACAGGATTTTCTTCAAGGGATGCACAAAGAAGCTTTTCATCAAACTCAACTGGATGTCATTTTCAAGGGTGAAATCGCCAACTCTGAATTTCGCAAACCATTTTCTGCAATTTCTTTCATTCCCACATTCCTCTCCATAATCTGATTGAATGATTTTAGCCGCTTTAGCTGCTGAGTTTCCTTGCTTGCACTCATAAAGCATTATGTGCCTCAAATGATTCTTGGGTACTGCCATGTTAGCAGGGTTTTAATAAAATAAAATTTAATGTTATGTTCTCTGAAATAAAATTTGATCAGTTTAAATGCATCTAAACATAAAAACAATGTCTAGCCCCATTAGACACTATAAAATACTCTTTAAATTTCGTTCAATTTAAAAAAGTTAAAATGCGGACAGAGCTTATTGGATGACCTGATAGAATGTGGTATATGTTCCATCAAAGGCATTGCTATTTTTAAGAGCCCCCTCTCATTTCGACTGAAGTGGATCGTTAAATTCTCTCAATAGAATGCTTATTTAGCAGTGTTATCGCCGCTCGAAAAATATTCTTATGCATTTTCTACACGACTTAGAGCGTTCGTGAGAGGTAATTGTGTGATAACTTGTTGTTACTGCATGCGTATTAAAAGAAAGAATAATATGTTAATTATACAATGCTATCCTAAATTTTTCTACCACGTCCTGTAATTCAAGTAAACAAATGAAAACTATTGAAACTACTAAACAGTGTACTTTATGGTGTTACTTGTTTGTTAGCTATGACTCTACTTTGGTTCTGAAGTTCGAAATATTTATCTTAGTACCTAAAGCCTAAAGCACTGAAAACCTATTAGATATCACCATTGAATAAACACAGTACATTTCAACAGCGAATTAAATCCGTCTTCAATGCTTTCCAATACTTTTGTTATGGAATGCGGTGTTAAAAAAACCTAACTAATAGCATCCAACGAATTAACGAAACAACTCACTAACATGATGTGTTTGTTTGCGGTAATTACCTGTGCAACGACACATCATGTGTAGTGGCACATGATGTTTTTTTAATTTGCGGCGGTAAATTGATTACCGCTCCTGGTAATTACCGCATTCCCACCCAAAAAAAATGAGAGTTAAGGGGTTTTATTCCTGCTTTTACTTGCGCAAAAAGTCTCATGAATTAAAAAAATCAATAAACGTGATCAAACTGATAAATTATTGTTTCCAAACGGAAATAAAAACTGAAATTACAAAGTCACTGTAAAAAATCTGTACTATAATTCTCAGAACGAAAAGTACTATCATGAAAGAATTTACTGAGAAAATGTACACGCTAAGCATTTTACGAGATGGTAAATTTTACGAAGGAGCTAAGCAATTTCTCGAAGTTGCTGGAGATTCGCTTCAGGAAGCTAGGACTGTTGAGGTAGAACTTGGTCTACCAGTCAATGTAATGTTCAAACTTACCCAATATAAACGTCCGAGCATGTCTGCGAGGGAGCCTTTCCTATGCTGGTCGGGCAGAGAGAGATAGCGGTGTAGGCCTTCCGGTTAGGCATGCCTTCCTTAGGCATAACTACAGCTTTTGCTTGCAAGATTCAAAGTTGGGAACACTTCATTTTTTTCATGAGGTACGTAAATCAAGTAAACTGACTCTTAACGAACGTAATAGCTCGTCATTTGACAAATTGCATGTGACAAGTAAAATTTGTTCCATGTTACCAAATGGACTAAATTTTTACCTCATGGTTAGTGACGAAATTATCCGTACACCCGCCAATGTGCATTATTTTATCCATTTCACGGAATTTAACGCTCGTTTATATCATTAGATGCATAAAAAATTGCACTCAGTTTCAGAACGACATATTTAGGTCGATATTTCAAACCTTCAGTGTGTAAGTATTTATCTATGAACGATCTTGTCTTGCAGAGTATATTGTGCAATCAAAGATGTATTGGAAATCAAAGATGGTGTTACTAATACTGCCATAGTTGGGAGTATTAATGTTATTACCACTTTTGTAATGATCGTATGCAATTTGTCGTTTTGTACCATGAATGTGCTTGCCTAGTACATCGACAAAATTGTACTAACTCTCGACTTCTGGTTTTGTTTATCATGTACTAATCTTAGAATTTGAAGAAAGACTTTGTAAAAGTGATAATTCTAGTTTTACTAAACCTCCATGCCAATACAATTGGACTATTACATTTATTATGATGTAGCCATAGTTACATTCACTCAAAACCGCAAAGTAATCACGGTCTGCAACTAAACACAGGTGTGTGGGTGTTCAATATTCAGCACCAATATAGAAAGTAAAGTAATATTGTTTTAGGAAGCACAATTTACAAAAAAAAGCTTGAAAGAATTTTGCAGTTTTTATTCTATTCACAACTAAAAAGATCTACACAGGCAACGATCCTGTCCCCCTTACTCAGCCAGCTGCTGCCCTGATATTATACAGCATTTATTCAGTTAGAAGAAAGAACAATAATTCAGAAATCGGCAAAAACGCGGTCAAGCAAAAATAAAACTTTTTATATAAATCATTACTCTGATATGACATTCAGCACCATTGAAAAACACCACTGCCAGACTGCTTCAAAAATACTGACCTACTGCAGATTCACCTCAAACTGTTTGATACTTCGATTTTCCGTAGGAAAATACATTTCCACGTCTCTGACAGTATGTTGTTATAACTATACATACATTGGTTAACGTGAAAATAACTTTCAATTAATGAGGAATAATGAAAAAGCAATATTAAGCTATAAACTCAATGCAAATTTAATTTGTGCGTAGTGTAAAATGTCCAAGAGCAAATGGGAACTGAGATCAGAATTCGATTTAGAACCCCTTTATAATAAGTCTAGACAACTATAACTTTTGTACAAGAGACCCTTTTTTTAATTCATTAATATGGGTACGCCTTAGGACATTTAAAGCGTATCACTCCTATAAAATACACTGGTAAACCACGGTAGTGACAAATTTGAAAAGAGTATTCTATAACTGTGAAGCTTCACTTGTGGAAAGATATTTTCATAGTATGGATTTAAATTGTACTCATATTTTGTTCGACATATTTTATACCTGCGTACCACCTGAAATCCCTGTCAAGTCGCTAACTTTGTTTGAAGTTTCGCTAGTGGCACATCGGGATATTGAAATGGGGTGAATTGGCTGTAGCGTACCTATTTGGGTCGTGAATGCTATTTTCCTTCAGTAAATGAGTGCTGCTGCTGGAAAGTAGTCACAGTTATTTCCGTTATGAATATTTAAAAAAGGAATAATATATTGAATTGATTTCTTTTAATTTCATGCAGTCATTTCAATCAAAAATTATCCGAAGATATATTTTTCAAATAATAATTTTGAGAAATTGACATTTATTCCTAAAATCAATATTTTGTGCAGGTGCCATGCATTTCAGATTAGTGCCACAGAACGTCAGTTTTTTTATTTAAAAACAACTAAATAAGTACTAACAGTGCTGCGAAATCCATTCTTTTCTTCAATATGACTCTGAATAGAAAAAATGTTTATTCTCTTAGTTAGTGTCCATTTAAACATCCTGCTTTATGAGCAAAATTTTTATTTATAAATAAAACTTTTAAATTTAAAACTATAAACCTACAAAATCTTATTCAAAGATTGAAAATGAAAAATATACCTGGCTATTTTCAGGGTGGAATCCCATAAACGTAATAACTACGTTAGGACAATATTTTAAATGAATTTTTTTTTACAATTCATAAACTGAATAATGCGACATCATAGATAAAAGGTATTTGGCCCTAATTATTGAGCGAAGTTTTTTTGGAACAAGAAGAAAAATCTTAATAAACAATGAAATAAAAGCTTCGGCATAACACCGATTATGCAAATCAGTGGTCGACAACGAAAGCCGAAAATATTTAAGAACAATGAGTTTTAATTTGGCACAACTTCACAGCCAATGCACCACCGCTGATGTTCTGTCATACAAGCCAATGGATGTGATGAATGACGACTAAGAAATGCGTGACGTGTAATAAGCATATATTTTGTTAAAGATTTTGGCTTATTTGCCATGAAAGCCTTTGGACTTGGTGGAGTTGTGTTCGTATCTATCAATTATCAACAATATTTCAGGTCAAATTCTGCTCATTGCAATAAAAAACAACGGTACTGTGATTAGAACATTTGTTTTGCTCACAAATGCGTCTATGCACAGCACATTGGAAGAATATAATGATACATGTACAATACGTTTACAAATAAATAACATCAAGAACTCGAAGTATTGATTATTGTAGGTGATATTTATAAACTTGTATTTCTACTGATATCTCGCAGACAGGCTACCTTACCCAGCCGGACCCCTGGCTTATTATTACATTTACTTGCTGTATGTTTTCATGGTAATGACGTCCTAAGTTAGATGAGAAGGTTACAGTGCACAACGTAATTTCATTACAGATATGTTACTAACGCTTATTTTGATTTTCGTTCCATACTGACACTGACTCATACAGCAGTAGAATTTTACCTCTAGGCAAGTACCGTGGTGGGTTGGTTCGCACATCCCTTTTAATACTAATAATGTTGGTCACCATGTGAGCAGAACGTTGCACTTGCATTTTGGCGTAAATAAGCATATGTTGACAAACAAGTAGGATTTCAAAAATATTTAGCTAAAATGTCAGTGCGATCATATTAAGATGCGTTTATGATTTTGTGTCAAAGTGATATGACATAATATTGTTTTATATGTGATATTGTATCGATACAATATGACAAATGTTTGGCACTAAGTTACTGTCAAGTCAAGATTTTTATGAACAACCTCCTCTAACTTTTGTAAGTTCATCTGTTGAATGTCTCACCACTATTA
>VCRD01000173.1:276923-290223 GCA_006783055.1 Trinorchestia longiramus
ATAGGTATGACTTACAATTACTGAACACTGTGGATGACTAGATGGAGTCTAGCGGTAACTAAACTAGAAATGATGTACATGGAGATTTGCATTGAGGGGTGACTAAGCCACTAGTTGCTGGAGAAAATACGAGGAGGCTGTGTCACGTTAAGGGGTGACTAAGCCACTACAAACTTTACCACCGAAGAACCCGTAAATAAAAATAACGCTCTTTGTACCTTTAAAGCGGTACGATCTAGTTGTAAATATAACGCAAAAAAGAAAAAAAATATTAAACGAGTAATGAGCACTTCTGATAGGTAGTTATATGTCCAACATACATTATTTGTACATCAATAATTTCTTATTCGAGTGCATGAGTGAAAGAACATTCAAATTTTTGATTTACAACGAAAAATATATAAAAAAGGAGATTCATAATAAATATGAAAGTTAAAATCCACAAACCCATCATCAGACTGATAAACTCAGATATGGGTGGAAAAACCCAGCAGTGATCAGCCTGGGCAAGGTACACAGTGGCGGTGCTGATAAGTCGTCTAAAACACGTTCGTTACATGTTTCAAACGCCTATAAAACCTGTTTGAGGCGTGCAATTAGTATTTCTCGGCGAGAAAGCTAGAGGTGATTGTCATAATAATAATATTTTTATGAAAGTAACAGAATATTTGTAAATAAATTGCATGATTTGCTAACTATACATTTTATTTTCATTTATGGATACATATTTTAGGAATTCTACGGGCACATGTAGATAACCTTTGGGGCACATCATCGCGGCTGGGTGCACACTTTGAGAACCAGCGCTCTGTAGAAATTAAACGAATGAAACTTGTCACAGATTCTTGAAATTTTCACTGTTCTAGTTACCACGCTTTACTGATATAATGTAAATACTGTAAAATATCCAGCGCTCTGTAGAAATTAAACAAATGAAACTTGTCACAGATTCTTGAAATTTTCACTGTTCTAGTTACCACGCTTTACTGATATAATGTAAATACTGTAAAATATCAAGATTGAGTTTTGAGTTAAGTACAAGAGGAATAATCAACTTTCTAGTAGGATAGTTTGAAAAGTATATATGTAAACCAAAAGATGGTGAAGTTAAATAAGCACGTCGAGATGAGGAGCGAGAAGAATATGATGGTGCCGAGGAAGAGTTATGCTCTCTGTGGTTGTGAATCGGCTGCAGCTGAAGGGTAAGCATTTTTGGTAGTATCTCACGTTCTGCTTCGAAGAAGTCGGGCTGGCGCACGTAGAAACCAGTAGCTTTAGACACACGTTCTACGAAGTTAAAAACTCTGACTTCAACCCGTCGGTACTCTGTAGCTACAGCCATCCATGAGAAAGGCTTGGGGAGTAAATCGTGCGGAAAAATCCGGTTCCGGAGACCCTAACGCACTGATGTTACATGCAGATTCGTCTAGGCAATCCCTGCTACATCGTTGGTCTCCAAATGTGCTGTCTTGCTTCTCTTTAGACTCAGTTAGTGGATTGGAGGTGAGGGTTTAGTTACAAGGGTAAAACAGCGATCTTAACACCTTCGCACACAACCAATGATTAGAGTGTTGTCACAAAGTACAAAGACGCCTATAGCCGTCGTATTTGTGCATATAAATTAACACTCAGCGCGTGATACGCTGTTTTGATCCAATGCATTTGTTATAGACTGAATTAGAGGTGAATTAGAGGTGATCATTAGAATTAGAGGTGATTTTTCAAAATTGACAGAACGGCTACAGCCATCGTCCTACGCAAAAAAAGTTAAAAGACTCTTCTACGGTTCTTTATACCGGAAAGGTCACTGCAGCTCTCCTATCATTAGCATCGAAACAGGACGGGAAGCAGCAGTATAGCGGTTACGAGGCCATACCCAAGACAAATCTATGCTTGTAGCTTGTGGTCTCTCAGAACTGTAGCAATCTACTACCGCACATTCCTACTACAATGAATTGTAGATTTGTGAGCTCAAAGTTGAATTTCTTATTTGATTTCATCGAGTAACATTTAATGCAGTTTTATACCATGAAGGCACAACTGTAGAAACTCAATCTAGGTAAAAAAATTGGTGACTCATGAAAAATTATTTACGTGTTATCGAATATTGACGAAATTGACTTGTTTACAAAGTGATTTAGAATGTAGAAACTGAACTCATACTAAGACGTGGCTTACCCAAATGGCACTGTTTTAAAATTAGCTAGTTCCACGAGTAATATACTGCATGTGGAGTGTACTAAGAGTCATGCAATTAATGAATACTGCTACTCACGTAATAATTGGATATCACAGATCATGTAATTCTTGTGTACTACGATTTATATCATTATTGTGCGACGCTATTCAGGTCAATATTCTATAGAAACTAATGACTGTGTGTGAATTTGTGTTAATTCTGTTCTTTCCAGGTTGACTTGGTCCTTGGGCCTAGCGTGATTGAAGTCTGACGTTATGGAACTTGTGTAATACAGCACGAATGGATCACCTCGCTTGTTTCTAATGTTTTGTTATGTTCCAATGCTGAAGATCTAATTTATACAAAACCAGACGCTATACAGCCGTGATGTACTGACTGAATTCTTTGATTCGACATCAGGATCTCTTATTTCGCTATTAAATGTTAGTAACAATCACCAATTGCGCATGGAGAATGTTAGACTATTTAGAGTAATAAAAAAATTAATGCAAACTATCAATAACCGTTTTAATTCGGAGAATGATAATCAAAATTCTATAATAGATAGCTGTCGTACTTTGAGAGTACAGCAGCAGCAGGCACCGTTAAACTAGTTCTCATGTTTAAGTGTGATTTATGCCTCTTCTGCTACAAAATCTTAAATTTCAAGAGCTTGCAATACCATAGTTATTCAAATTCTAGACTAAAAAACATTCATTAGAACATTTTCGACGTCCAACTTCAAGTTTGTAAGGCCGACCACACAGTGCAGGACACAGCGAGCTAAAGCCAAACCAGAGTTTGCCAAAATCTTGGACACTGAACAACAAATGGGAGGCAATTCTTTGAGGGGAATTTGTGGGCTTGTCGGCGAGCAGCGTGTGATAATAGTGGTGAGACGTTCAACAGATGAACTTACAAAAGTTAGAGGAGGTTGTTCATAAAAATCTTGACTTGACAGTAACTTAATGCCCAACATTTGTCATATTGTATCGATACAATATCACATATAAAACAATATTATGTCATATCACTTTGACACAAAATCATAAATGCATCTTAATATGATCGCACTGACATTTTAGCTAAATATTTTTGAAATCCTACTTGTTCATCAACATATGCTTATTTACGCCAAAATGCAAGTGCAACGTTCTGCTGACGTGGTGACCAACATTATTAGTATTAAAAAGGATCTGCGAACCAACCCGCCACGGTACTTGCCTAGAGGTAAAATTCTACTGCTGTATGAGTCAGTATTGAACGAAAATCAAAATAAGCGTTAGTAACGCATCTGTAATGAAATTATGTTGTGCACTGTTACCTTCTCATCTAACTTAGGACGTCATTACCATGAAAACATACAGCAAGTAAATGTAATAATAAGCCCAGGCGTCCGGCTGGGAGAGGTAGCCTGTCTGCGAGATGTCAGTAGAAATACAAGTTTATAAATATCACCTACAATAATCAATTCTTCGAGTTCTTGATGTTATTTATTTGTAAACGTGTTGTACATATATCATTATATTCTTCCAATGTGCTGTGTATAGACGCATTTGTGAACAAAACAAATGTTCTAATCGCAGTACCGTTGTTTTTTATTGCAATGAGCAGAATTTGACCTGAAATATCGTTGATAATTGATAGATACGAACACAACTCCACCAAGTCCAACGGTTTTCATGGCAAATAAGCCAAAATATTTAACAAAATATTCGTTTGTTACACATCACGTATTTCTTAGTTGTGATTCATCACATCCATTACCTTGTGTGACAGAACATCGGCGGTGGTGCATTGGCTGTGAAGTTGTGCCAAATTAAAACTCATTGTTCTTAAATATTTTCGGCTTTCGTTGTCGTCCACTGTTTTGCGTAATCGGTGTTATGCCGAAGCTTTTATGTCATTGTTTATTAAGTTTTTTCTTCTTGTTCCAAAAAAACTTCGCTCGATAGTTAGGGCCAAATACCATTTTTATCTATGATGTCTCATTATTCAGTTTATGAATTGTAAAATTTTTTCATTTAAAATATTGTTCTAACGTTTGTGGGATTCCAACCTGAAAATAGCCAAGTATATTTTTCATTTTCAA
The DNA here is from genome assembly GCA_006783055.1 of Trinorchestia longiramus. NCBI lineage: Eukaryota > Metazoa > Arthropoda > Malacostraca > Amphipoda > Talitridae > Trinorchestia > Trinorchestia longiramus. Next base: position 281,195 of record VCRD01000173.1, read on the forward strand.
TCTTTGAATAAGATTTTATAGGTTTATAGTTTTAAATTTAAAAGTTTTATTTATCAATCAAACTTTTGCTCATAAAGCAGGATGTTCAAATGGACACTAACTAAGAGAATAAACATTTTTTCTATTCAGAGTTATATTGAAGAAAAGAATGGATTTCGCAGCACTATTAGCACTTATTTAGTTGATTTTAAATAAAAAAACTGACGTTCTGTGGCACTAATCTGAAATGCATGGCACCTGCATAAAATATCGATTTTAGGAATAAATGTCAATTTCTAAAAATTATTATTTGAAAAATATATCTTCGGATGATATTTGATTGAAATGACTGCATGAAATTAAAAGAAATCAATTCAATATACTATTCCTTTTTTAAATACTCATAACGGAAATAACTGTGACTACTTTCCAGCAGCAGCACTCATTTACTGAAGGAAAATAGCATTCACGACCCAAATAAGTACGCTACAGCCAACTCACCCCATTTCAATATCCCGATGTGCCACTAGCGAAACTTCAAACAAAGTTAGCGATTTGACAGGGATTTCAGGTGGTACGCAGGTATAAAATATGTCGAAAAAAATATGAGTACAATTTAAATCCATACAATGAAAACATCTTTCCACAAGTGAAGCTTCACAGTTATAGAATACTCTTTTCAAGTTTGTCACAAGCGTGGTTTACCTGTGTATTTTATAAGAGTGATACGCTTTAAATGTCCTATGGCGTACCCATATTAATAAATTAAAAAAAAGGGTTTCTTGTAGGAAAGTTATAGTTGTCTAGAATTATTATAAAGGGGTTCTAATTCCAATTCTGATCTCAGTTCTCATTTGCTCTTTGACATTTTACACTACGTACAAATTAAATTTGCATTGAGTTTACAGCTTAATATTACTTTTTCATTATTCCTCATCAATTGCAAGTTATTTTCACGTTAACCAATGTATAGTTATAACAACATACTGTCAGAGACGTGGAAATGTATTTTCCTAAGGAAAATCGAAGTATCAAACAGTTTAAGGTCAATCTGCAATAGGTCAGTATTTTTGAAGCAGTCTGGCAGTGGTGTTTTTCAATGGTGCTGAATGTCATATCAGAGTAATGATTTATATAGAAAGTTTTATTTTTGCTTGACCACGTTTTTGCCGATTTCTGAATTATTGTTCTTTCTTCTAACCGAATAAATGCTGAATAATATCAGGGCAGCAGCTGGCTGAGTAAGGGGGACAGGATCGTTGCCTGTGTAGATCTTTTTAGTTGTGAATAGAATAAAAACTGCAAAATTCTTTCAAGCTTCTTTTTTTGTAAATTGTGCTTTCTAAAACAATATTACTTTACTTTCTATATTGGTGCGGAATATTGAACACCCACACACCTGTGTTTAGTTGCAGACCGTGATTTCTTTGCGGTTTTGAGTGAATGTAACTATGGCTACATCACAATAAATGTAATAGTCCAATTGTATTGGCATGGAGGTTTGGTAAAACTAGAATTATTACTTTTACAAAGTCCTTCTTCAAATTCTAAGATTAGTACATGATAAACAAAACCAGAAGTCGAGAGTTAGTACAATTTTGTCGATGTACTAGGCAAGCACTTTCATGGTACTAAACGACAAATTGCATACGATCATTACGAAAGTGGTAATAACATTAATACTCCCAACTATGGCAGTATTAGTAACACCATCTTTGATTTCCAATACATCTTTGATTGCACAATATACTCTGGTTTGAAATATCGACCTAAATATGTCGTTCTGAAACTGAGTGCAATTTTTTATGCATCTAATGAAATAAACGAGCGTTAAATTCCGTGAAATGGATAAAATAATGCACATTGGTGGGTGTACGGATAATTTCGTCACTAACCATGAGGTAAAAATTTAGTCCATTTGGTAACATGGAACAAATTTTACTTGTCACATGCAATTTGTCAAATGACGAGCTATTACGTTCGTTAAGAGTCAGTTTACTTGATTTACGTACCTCATGAAAAAAATGAAGTGCTCTCAACTTTGAATCTTGCAATCAAAAGCTGTAGTTACGCCTAAGGAAGGCATGCCTAACCGGAAGGCCTACACCGCTATCTCTCTCTGCCCGACCAGCATAGGAAAGGCTCCCTCGCAGACATGCTCGGACGTTTATATTGGGTAAGTTTGAACATTACATTGACTGGTAGACCAAGTTCTACCTCAACAGTCCTAGCTTCCTGAAGCAAATCTCCAGCAACTTCGAGAAATTGCTTGGCTCCTTCGTAGAGTTTACCATCCCGTAAAATGCTTAGCGTATACATTTTCTCATTAAATTTTTTCATGATAGTACTTTTCGTTCTGAGAATCATAGTACAGATTTTTTACAGTGACTTTGTAATTTCAGTTTTTATTTCCGTTTGGAAACAATAATTTATCAGTTTGATCACGTTTATTGATTTTTTTTAATTCATGAGACTTTTTGCGCAAGTAAAAGCAGGAATAAAACCCCTTTACACTCAGTTTTTTGGGTGGGAATGCGGTAATTACCAGGAGCGATAATCAATTTACCGCCGTAAATTAAAAAACATCATGTGCCACAACACATGATGTGTCGTTGCACAGGTAATTACCGCAAACAAACACATCATGTTAGTGAGTTGTTTCGTTAATTCGTTGGATGCTATTAGTTGGGTTTTTTTAAAACTGCATTCCATAACAAAAGTATTGGAAAGCATTGAAGACGGATTTAATTCGCTGTTGAAATGTACTGTGTTTATTCAATGGTGATATCTAATAGGTTTTCAGTGCTTTAGGCTTTAGGTACTAAGATAAATGCTTCGAACTTCAGAACCAAAGTAGAGTCATAGCTAACAAACAGGTAACACCATAAAGTACACTGTTTAGTAGTTTCAATAGTTTTCATTGGTTTACTTGAATTACAGGAGGTGGTAGAAAAATTTAGGATAGCATTGTATAATTAACATATTATTCTTTATTTTAACCCTTTCGGTACCATGATGCAAATATCAGAACCTTTTTCAACATATTTAGCATCAAATTTAAAAAAAGATGCTTTGTGATGTTTTACGGTCACTGCATTGTCCTGATCAAACTGTAACTTGCACTGCCCTACCAGCGTTTGCACGGACGCACGTGTTGCTCTGCATCTTAATAGGCGAAAAATGACTGCGGCTACCAGAGATGCCGTCAGTACCGAAAGGGTTAATACGCATGCAGTAACAACAAGTTATCACACAATTACCTCTCACGAACGCTCTAAGTCGTGTAGAAAATGCATAAGAATATTTTTCGAGCGGCGATAACACTGCTAAATAAGCATTCTATGGAGAGAATTCAACGATCCACTTCAGTCGAAATGAGAGGGGGCTCTTAAAAATAGCAATGCCTTTGATGGAACATATACCACATTCTATCAGGTCATCCAATAAGTTCTGTCCGCATTTTAACTTTTTTGAATTGAACGAAATTTAAAGAGTATTTTATTGTGTCTAATGGGGCTGAACATTGTTTTTATGTTTAGATGCATTTAAACTGATCAAATTTTATTTCAGAGAACATAAAATTAAATTTCATTTGATTAAAACCCTGCTAACATGAAAGTACCCAAGAATCATTTGAGGCACAAAATGCTTTATGAGTGCAAGCAAGGAAACTCAGCAGCTAAAGAGGCTAAAATCATTCAATCAGATTATGGAGAGGAATGTGGGAATGAAAGAAATTGCAGAAAATGGTTTGCGAAATTCAGAAATGGAGATTTCACCCTTGAAAATGACGTCCAGCTGAGTTTGATGAAAAGCTTCTTGATGCATCCCTTGAAGAAAATCCTGTTTTATCAGTTGAAGAATTGACAGTGGTACTCTGTTCAAACCATACAACTGTTCATCGTCATTTTCAAAAACTTGAAAAGTTCCTAAACTTGGAAAGTAGGTGCCTCATGAATATAAACTCGGACAGCACTTATGGGATGACCTGATATATCCCCATGCTGTGTATTCAGTACCATACTTTACTCTATCTCACCACGGAGGAAGAAGTTTCTCTTATTTACGTTGCTTTCTATATCAAATGTATTGATGTTTGTATTTTAATAACTTTTAATGACATATTATAATGAGTTTTCAATGCTGAATTCTCATTGCTTGCACTACCTGAAGCTTACCGAAGTTAATGTTCAGTACTTAGACTCTATGAATAACAAAGAAACACCTAATTGCAAACCAATTTCTGAAAAGAATGAAATGTGAATTTCCGTGTTTTCATGTTTGTGTAAATAGTTTCACTTTAAGTTGGTACGTAACCTCTGTGCATTAGAAGCAGCCTTCTGAAAAATCTTGGGCCTAAAGATTCTTTGTTGTATTATCATAACCTACACCACAGAATTAATTTTCCCGGGCTTCGAAATGCACCATTACATGCTGGCTTTCCCATACACGTAGTTGCATTGCGTCAATTAATTCCAGAGTTGCGGTATCGGTGGAATTTCGACGGCTGTGGATGCGGTAGAATCAAACTGACATTTGTACAATTTAACTTATTTCAATGGGGTTGAAATTATCTTGCGAATAGGAAAATTTTTCTACTCCGAGTAAAAATGTCATCAGCATTTTTGCACGGTGTAGTTAAAAAGTATCTCTGTGACGTTGAAGGGAATACATTTACACAAGTGCAAACTGTTTAGCAAAATAAGTATTACCTATTGCATAAGCAGCAAAAATGTGTGCATTGGGTGAGCGTAGCTGATGTTGATTACACTAGCCAACAGAAGCCTTTCTACTGAGGTAATAGAGTTTGATGTATACTAAACCAAGTATGTTAGTTCTGAGTTCATTATATAAAATATTCTACCACAACAGGTGCCTAAGTTAAAAGCATCCTCTTTAATTATTCATCAGAGCAGTGTTGCTTCGGTCACTGCAGTGAGACGATGTGTTGTTTGCCTTTGGTTCTTCTGTTGATGGTATTAGATTTAATCATTAGAATAGAATGAGGCTATAGGAACGAACCTTCTGGCCCATTCTTGGGTCGGATAATTACTTCGATAATTATTCGGTTGTTTACCCAAGTCCCATGCCGTATTTCTAGCCGCGTCAACCATGTCGGCAGCGGGATTCGAACCCGGGTCTTTCCGCTCGAAAGCAGCCTCGCTCACCAGTCGACCAAGCTGGTGATGTAATTGATTGACATTGATGATTATAGGGATGGTGCTACAGCTGTGGTGTTTAAATGATATTACACACAGTGATGGATGTTTTTTTAGGTTTTTCTTCAATTAGTAACTGAAGGTATGTAACAGGATCTATGCAAACTATATCAAAAACATCAATCGGCGAGGAAATTATAATGGCATAGCCCAGACAACTTTTATTATATCTGTGTAAGGTATGCTTCGGGCAACCAGCGGAAAAATATTACGAAATCAGTCGAAACGGCATATAGGAATTATTTTGGTTTCAAAGTTGGTGACTAAGATATGTCCAGGCACTTCACGAATTTTATTCTGTTTTTTTTTTGGGAGCTCACACAGTGATTAAATGACATACAGAAGGGTATGTCGTCTGTTGTACCAATGGTGTGGTGTGAGCCAACAAGTTTTGTTGGCCCACACCACATCATGTTTCATCATGTTGTAACCATGATGAAACTTTAAACCTGTTGCTAAATACTATTAGTCTTTATAAAGCTTATGTCTTGTGGCTGTTTCAAAATTTCATTGTTAATGAAATAGTTTGCATATCAAAAAGCAGTAGGAGGATTCAAATTTTATGAACGTATCAGAATAAACAGATATTTATCGACATTAAATGAATTACAGTCATCAATAGATTCGAAAAACATGTAAGCTTTGTATTCACGCAATTTATCGTTTTACGTTCATTCAATTTTACGTTACTTCTAAGAATCAAGCTAGAATCAGTGCCTGGCTCTATTATAAGGCATCGTTTACCTATTGACTAGCATTTGTGCATTTTAATAAATACAGAATTATACGGAACGTTTTTCTATTTTTTTCCTGTGTCTGATGAACACCATATAACCCATTTCCTCATCTGTTAGTGATTCTCTCAATGGTTGTGAACTTCTTTAGGCACAATGCCTTTGCCAGTAATCATCTTTGCCTCATCATTATGCAAATTTTATTCTATTCAGCTTAGAAAGTTGATGAACTGCTTCAAAGAGAAGAAAACTAAAGACTGTGTGTCCTAATTACTTTTTTCGTCAAAAACAAAGTTCTTTCGAAGAAACTCAATCACGTTAAGCATTGGGGCTTGAATTAACTGCGTAGACTTCAAGGTCTCTCTCTTCTTTACTTGCAGTTTTATGTACAAAATACGACGAATAAATTGCAGCTCGAGTTATTGCAGTGACCTCTCATCAATGTAATGGTAGTTTGGACAGAGCTAACGGCCCGTTAAGAAATTCCAAAGGCACGATGCACATATGCACTCAGACGATGCAAGCAGAATTGAAAAATATTGCTCATTAAAATTATAGGTTGAATAAGTTATGAATTTCAATATTGAATCTATATTTGATGACTGTGTTGTGCTGTGGTAGATTCTCGACAATATATTCAGTCTTAATATTGTTGTTAATAATACACAGCCAAATGTTTCACTAATGAGCACTATGCTTTAAATTCCATAGTAATATAGTGCCTGTCAGAACACCCTTGCATTACGACCAAACTAATGCATTGCTGGCGCTGTGCAGGTAAGAGGACGTCCTTCTGTCTGTCACAAGAATTGCAGTTTGAGACCCTGGCATTTACGTTAAATTAATGTGTTCAGTTTCACTCAATCTCCTTCCTGCGAGAAGTCCGGTACAATATGTAGGACATGCAATAGGCTTATTTCATAATTTTCAATGAATTATTAGCAGTAGATATGGTACTACAAAATTGATATCAACTAAATATTTTGGAACCGTATATTACCGAATAATATTCAACCAAAACGTTTAGTAACGATTTATAGGTTTTTAAGTATGAAATGTCCGATTTTTTCCACGAACTTTATTTTTATTTTATCTTGAAGAAAAAGTAATTTCATTTAATGAAATTTTATGCCTAAATGATCTACACATTTTTTTCATTTAATTGGCAGCATATTTATGCCAGCAGCGAATTATTGAGAACAAGAGGTGATAAATTCATGAAATAAAGTTCCAGCTTCTTCTTCACAGTGAAGTAATTGTCCTCTAAAAGTTGTCTAATGCCTGCAAAAGGTAATAGCTAGTTGGTGCAAGGTCTGGTGAACATGGCGGCTGGCAGAACACTTCCAAGTTGACTTCCTGAATCTTGTGTAGCGTCCTTCGTGCTACGTAAGGTCGAACATTGCCTTGCAAAAGAATTGATCCATCTCTATTGACCAACCTTGATCACATAATTGCAAGTTTCTTTAACATTTCTGTCAAATGCTTAAGCATACATCTATAGTAATTTACGTGCCTGGTATCATGAAGCTGTAGTGAATGACACCTGCACTGCATCACCAAACAGAAAGCATTAGCTTTTTCTAGGGGAAATTCATCGTTGGACTGTGTTTTGGCACTTAATGTCTATCAACCCACTGTTCAGTGTGCTTGCGATTCTTGAAAAAATCCAGTTTTCCTCACACATAAGAATGAGACGCAAAAATGGTTCGATTTATAGAAGTGACAGCAAAGAATGACAAGCTTCAAGGTGACGAAAAAAATTCCAAATTAAAAAAAAATACTATTTTGGACACAATATTCAGCTCATGCACACAAATAATACCACTTTGCTTGCAGATGTGTCTCAGCTTCGAGCGATTATAGTTATCCAGATTTTTGAGCCGAGTAAGCAAAAGTCAATTAAATATGAAGTGGGAAGGTTTTGAGATAAATGTTCAAATGACGGATATGATTTGAACTATATGAAAAATAATTCTTATCGTGGATGTCTTGCAATTGAACAGCTATGTTTAGGCTATAGAATAGAATAGAATATGACAACATGAACGAAACGTTTGGTCCATTATTAGGTTTCTACCCAAGCCCCTTGCCGTCTAAGTAAAAACATCAACCATGCACACACACCTCAGTCCCGCATAAGTATTTCGGTAACTCACGCTTGTCGCAATCATTTATAGGCCCCACGAGCCAATAAGAACATGGAATCAGTATTGCATAGAACCAAGGGGTTCTTTTTCCAATACTTGTCGAGATGATTTTGGAATACTTTCACAGTGCCAGTAGGAGCGAGCTTGTTCCAGGTACCGACAACTTTCACTGGAAAAAGCTTAAACTCTGAAATGTCGTGAAATTTCTTACTATTAATTTATGATCGTAGTCTTGAACGTAGAAGTTCCACCTTCCCTTGGAACAAGTTAAGGTTTCGCATACGATCACTGAATTTTTCTGGACTCAGCTGGTGTTGTGTATCATTTCTATTCAAAATCTTGGTAATGGGATGTGAGAGGCTTGTTAGATTCTTTTTTCACACTGCCTTCATTTTCTACTTCATACTCAAAATGTTGAGGTGAAGTAAAATCTGGTAAACTATTTGAATGTGGAATAGATCAAATAGCAGATGAAACTCGGGTATTGAACTGTTCTTCTCTCATATCTTAAAAAAAATTTATATATACATATTCAACCTGAATAAGATGAAGCAATGTATTGAATTTTACCCATTTCCATTATTTTTCTAAGATATGATCCCTTAATTTTTGAAGGTTTTCATTCATTTTTTTCCATTTGAAATGAAAATTCTCTTTTGCCATGGGTTTGCCATTAATTTGTATCGATTTACTAGGCTGGGATGTTTCCTCTTATTTTAGGCTGCACGTTGGGTGTTGTTCAGGGTTGTAATTATTGACTTTGAATCATTTTCGCTTAACCTGCACTATTTGGTAGCTCTAAAACATAACGATATTGAAAATACTCAGTTTAGCATAATTTTTTGTAATGCAATAGCCAGTTAAGTGCTTTTTATGTATTAAATAAACATCTATACACTAAAATATATATATATATATATATATATATATATATATATATATATATATAT
>VCRD01000173.1:295726-364685 GCA_006783055.1 Trinorchestia longiramus
AACAAATGCATTGGATCAAAACAGCGTATCACGCGCTGAGTGTTAATTTATACGCACAAATACGACGGCTATAGGCGTCTTTGTACTTTGTGACAACACTCTAATCATTGGCTGTGTGCGAAGGTGTTAAGATCGCTGTTTTACCCCTGTAACTAAACCCTCACCTCCAATCCAATAAATGAGTCTAAAGAGAAGCAAGACAGCACATTTGGAGACCAACGATGTCGCAGGGATTGCCTAGACGAAGCTGCATGTAACATCAGTGCGTTAGGGTCTCCGGATCTGGATTTTTCCGCACGATTTACTCCCCAAGCCTTTCTCATGGATGGCTGTAGCTACAGAGTACCGAAGGGTTGAAGTCAGAGTTTTTAACTTCGTAGAACGTAAGTCTGAAGCTACTGGTTTCAACGTGCGCCAGCCCGACTTCTTCCAAGCAGAACATGAGATACTACCATAAATGCTTACCCTTCAGCTGCAGCCGAATCACAACCACAGAGAGCTTAACTCTTTCTCTGCACCATCATATTCTTCTCATTCCTCGTCTTGACTTGCTTATTTAACTTCACCATCTTTAGGTTTACATATATACTTTTCACACTAACCTACTAGAACGTAGATTACTCCTCTTGTACTTAACTCAAAACTCAATCTTGATATTTTACAGTATTTACATTATATCAGTAAAGCGTGGTAACTAGGACAGTGAAAATTTTCAGAATCTGTGACAAGTTTGATTCGTTTAATTTCTACAGAGCGCTGGTTCTCAAAGTGTGCACCCAGCCGCAACGATATGCCCCAGAGGTTATCTACGTGTGCCCATAGAATTCCTAAAATATGTATCCATAAATGAAAATAAAATGTATAGTTAGCATATCACGCCATTTATTCACAAATATTCTGTTACTTTCATAAAAATATTATTATTATGACAATCACCTCTAGCTTTCTCGCAGAGCAATACTAATTGCACGCCTCAAACAGGTTTTACAGGCGTTTGAAACATGTAACGAACGTGTTTTAGACGACTTATCAGAACCGCCACTGCGTACCTTGCCCAGAATGATCACTGCTGGGTTTTTCCACCCATATCTGAGTTTATCACTCTGATGATGGGTTTGTGGATTTTAACTTTTATATATGTTATGAATCTCCTTTTTTATTTATTTTTCGTTGTAAATCAAAAAATTGAATGTTCTTTCACTCATGCACTCGAATAAGACATTATTGATGTACAAATGATGTATGTTGGACATATAACTACCAATCTGGAGTGCTCATTGCTCGTTTAATATTTGTTTTTCTACTTTGTGTTATATTTACAACTAGATCGTACCGCTTTAAAGGTACAAAGAGTGTTATTTTTATTTACGGGTTCTTCGGCGGTAAAGTTCAAACATCCACTTGACAGTTGTACCGTGTTCTAAGCGTATGTGCAGATTGTATTTCACAACATAAATTTTTTCTTCATCAACATTTGTGTCAGTTACTCACGAACTAAATTCGGAAACCCTTGATGAAGTAATGGCGGAAAGTAGTACACAAAAAAAGTAAGATACCTAAAATTTTAAGCAAACGTGGCAGGAGGATGCTGAACTTGAAGATCGGTCATGATAGGATGATACAAATCCTGACACCCAATATCACGTTATTTGTAACATTGTGTTGAACAATGCTTACAAGTTAATTCTTATTGTTCATAAAGACACTGCAAACCACAATAGGTTTTTATCACAGCTAAATCTGCTATTGCACTAGATTCATTTATAGCTGAAAAACACTAGTACATCACATGAAAAAGTTGCAAAAATAGATTGATTAATTTCAGGTTAATTTACTGAACATCACGTGCCTTTCCTTCATATAGATTACTGTTGAAAAGAGAGCGAATAAGCATGTTAGAACAAATGACATTGATGACAATTTGCATAAAATTGGCGATTTGGAAGCATACTGTAAGGTAAGTACCGATTTAATTCCACATAAATTTGGTCTTGATTCAAACTTCATCAATAAAATGTTAAATAAATCTGTTTTCTATTAACTGTTTTCTAGACCCAATTTGGGTTCATTCCATTACATAATGTGTTTTTTTTTTCGAGCCGTAACCCTTATCTTGCTCCGTGCTGCAGTGTTGCGTTAGCAGGCTTCGTTACTGTACGAGTACTAGTCGTGTTTATAAAACTAAAGTGGTGATGAAAGTACTAGTACTGTGCATGTTAATAGCTTTAGAATAATCCACTCATACAAATTGATAGGTTTATTAAAAAGAAGCGCAGACACTGATGACTGTAATTCTGAAAGTGAGTAAAATTTTAATACGGAAAGTTGCATGAATGCAAAACAGTAACAAACTCCCAATACGATAATAGTTATGCAAGCTTTTTTTTCTCAGACCGAAAGTGAAGATAATCATTCGACACTATATTCAGTTTATGTGATAAAACTAGCAAATAAATTGTTGTTTCCAGCTTGCTAAATATTTTGAAAGCTAGCACTCTCATAAACAGAGTAAACCCACAAGTTATTTTTGGCAAATATCCGACGACGAGGCAGAAGCAACAAATTCTTTTAAAAGTATATTGACTGTATATGAGAAAGCTCAAATTGCTTCTCACCAAGTCTCATAACTGATGTTACATATTATGAAAGGTCATGCTCTACGTGAGTCACTTATTTGGCATGCTTGTAAAAAGATTGCCACGACAAAGCTGGAGAATAAAACGACCATAAAACGCGCTAGATACTCCTGTTCTACGATACAGTTCACAGGCGTTTTTTAGAAACATTTTCTGATATTGCGAAAAATGTGCGTGGTACTGAAGTTCAATGTTCAGATTTTGCACTGGAAGTTGCTGAGTCAACAGGCATTACTAACAACGCACAGCTCTCAGAATTCTTCTGTTTAATGAAGATTGACTAGTGAATCAGCTTTTTGGTAAAAATTAAGTGGGTCTACAAAATGTGAAGGGATTTTTAACATTCTTAATAACTACCTTGATGAATCGGAGCTATCATGGAAGTCGTGTGTAGGAATGTGTACAAATGGAGCTCCTTCTATGGTGGACTGTGTCAAAGATCTTATATATTTTGTTAAGAAACAAAACACAAGATTGTTATTAAGAGGTGGTGCAGATGTCTGCATCAATACTATGTATTATTTTGTGTCTGCATGAGCCTTGCAGACACAATGGGTGTCTTACTCCCTCCAATTAGCGATACTGAATAACTTTGCCGACAGATGCTTCCAGAAAAACTACCACAATGATCGACAAATATCAAAAAATGAAGCGAATACTGATGTCAGAAAATCCTCTCCTTTGGTGGCGCACAAATGCTCAGTCAAATCCCTCTCTTGTTACACTTGCTAGAGCACACTTAGTCTGTCCCTTCATCAGTGTAGCCTGCAAGGGCCTATTTATGGGAGCTGACATTATCTATAATGAGAAAACAAAAAGGTTAGCTCCTGAGCATCCACAGAAACTTTTGTGTCTGAAATATAACTTGCCAATCATTAGCTACAGATATTAAATGTAAGTAGCAGACATTCCAAGACGAGCGGTGGTTGGGGATAAGGTTGGGTGGTGTGTATGAGTTGAGTCTTGGTCTGACATCCTGGTAACACAGATGATGATGTCTCTCAATACTATGTATTACTTCACTAATTTCATTTATAAACTATGTATGTCTTAATAAAATTTGTTCTATGGTACTCCGTGGTTATCAAAACATTTTATCATATTATATTTGTGTATTGCAGGTATCACATCGAAGTGAAAGGTAAAAGTACGATTGAATGAGCACATAACAAACATGTCCTGAAGAAAAAAAAACAATGCAGATTGTACAAAGACACAAAATCGGATACGCAGACTCAGTGAAACAACAAAACCAAGTATGGAAGGTGGGACCTAGGGTTAAGGCTTGTAGGAATGCGTTGCGATGATCATGAAGTTCTGAAAAAATTGTCAGTTTGAGTCAAATCAATCTGTCAGCCTACCTGGTCGTTGCGTCACAAACAAAGAAAATTCGAGAGCTGCACGTGGATTCGGACCCATCGGATCAGCGACCTGGCAGCACATGTGCAGGCTGCTTAAATCACTTGGAGATAGAGGAAATAATCTTAGAAAACGAAGTCAATAATGCCTTTGAAAATACTGAGCAATCAGAAGGCGATCAAAATTCCATGGCATAATTAATCGTACTATACAGCAAACTTCGCTATGTTCTAAAGATCATGTTTATTACATTTTCTTATACGAATTAACAACTTCGTTCATATCCTGGCAACTGAAATACTGGAAACTTCTTTAATGTGCGGTAAGATACTCCAAATGATTGATTCTTATTCCTATGTGGATATACACACTTTATAAAAATAATATTGCAAGACAGTATGCAATTCGGCCACTTTTATGCTTGTATGTCAGTCAAGAAACAAGTTTTTCTCATAGTTAAGATCAGTGATATGAACTTTTTTGTATGCTACAGACATTTTTCGGTTTAAATGTGTTTGTGTGAATATCGTGCATTGAACGTGCTCTTCATATCACAAATGGGCTGCGAAGTCTGAGAGAACAATTTCACGTTGAATAATGAATTCCTCTTTTGTATCGCTAATACCAACCAGTTCCTTGATAAACTCTATTTTCTGTTCGGGATCGTTGACTCTACCATGGAAATGTATGAAGAAATTAAATGCTTCACAATATAATACACAGACTGATAATAAAATCATATACATGAAATATATTCAATCGCAATATTTGAAAGAGACGAGGGCGTCAATTCTACCCAAAATATCGGACATTCATATAAAGTGATATGATTTGTTACACTTCATTTTTATTTCATCTGGGAAGTGCAATCCTTAAATATGGTACACGTATTCAGCCCCAGTCGTCTTTTTAAACCAAATTATTCAATTCCTAAGCAACAGTCACCGTATATCATATTCACACTAGGGCAGCTTCAGGTCATCAAATAGATTTAAAAGGCATTCAGGAGAAAATTCTTCCAAAACCATTTATATCAGGTGTTACTCGTAAATACTCTTGCATTTAATAGAATTATGAAGAGATTTATGCAAACAGCTTCAGTTTATCAATTCCCCACACGGAAGAAGTTTTGCGACTAGACAGAATTTAGGGACAGTAAAAAATTTTTGTTAGCATATCCTAGATTCCATCTCTGGCATGCTGCAAACATATTAGGTTCCAGCTATGGAACTATCTGGTCAATTCTGAGAAAGCATCTCAAGTGGAAAGCTTACAAGCCGAACATGGTGCAAATATTCAGTTCTCAAAATAAGGAATTCTTGCAGGCAGCCTACATTTTTCGGCCCAGTTTTGAGGAATACTGGTTTCAGCGTGTAATCTGGTCAGATGAAAAACAGTTTGTTTTGCACCAGTCACCAAATAAACCAACAGGTACTGATCCCCAACAAACCTCTACATGGTAACCGAACGCAAGAAGACTCATCGATAAAAAGTCATGTTTTTGGTGGAAATGGTGAATGGGAAGATTTTTTCTGTGATTTGGATTGAAGGATCCAAACTCTGATGTCTACCTGAAGAAAGTCTTGTAAAATACGTTCTGACATGCCATAAAGGCTGTGACTAACAGACGTCACTCCTAGCTTTAGTAAGATTGAGCCAGCTGCTGCGTAAGAGACCCGTGTTATCAGTTCCTGAAATACAAATTTGAGGGCAGAATAATTTCACGTTGGACGATTCACCATTGGCTTTTATTTTCACTAGAGTTGTCGCCCCTCGATTTATTTTTCTGGACCCAAGCCAACGCCCACACCGTCAGGAATCAACCAAGCACTCTGGCAGAGTTATGCAGATTGTACTGTGGAAGACTTTGCAGCTAACATGAGTGAAGATGAATTTTGGCTGTGGAAGACAAACCACACCAAGAAAAGAGCAGAACTGTGCAGAGGTAAGCTTCAAAGGAATTTAGAACATTTGAAACAATGAATACATGTGTCCAACTTTTGGCCTAGTATTGCTACTATTGTTTCAATAAAATATGATTCGCTATCTTTATCAATGTGTTTTAATATCACTATCTGTAAATCATACTGTATAAAACATTTTAAATTCATTTGCACTTGACACTTAACCCTTATCAAGACATTGAATTCGTACGAAACTTCTTAATTATACCTAAACGATTTGTTTTGTAATTTCTCCCAAATAGACATGCATGACTTGAATATTCAATATTCAATTTCTGCTGCGGAAGGAGTATATTCACTTTGCCTTCTGGTATTACATTAATTAAAAGACTTCAAATTTTTTGACAGTCCTCTTTGACCGGATTGTATTCCTGCTGATACATGAAAAACTCTGCACTGTTTTCCCAGTTGATAATTGATTTAGTAATATATTATGTACACATATGATCTAGTCTTTTTCGGACCAAATAAGATCTAACAAAATTGAATGTTTTCAGGTGTTTTCTTTTGCTTCTGATAATAAATAATAATTTCATTTTTCAGGGTTCAGCTAATGAAACCTTAAGTTACTTTCAATGCGTCTCGTTCTTAGAATTCGTTCGTGAGATTTCTATTGAAGACTCATAAAGATTCCTAAAACCTGAATACTGCTGACTGAATCCTACTTAGTGTAAAATGCTGTCAAAACTCGTGATGGATTCGTGGAAGATATTTGGCATAGTAAATGAGAATTAGATGCATTGATTTTTTAATGATTTGTTGCATTGCACATGTGAGCAATTGAACAGGTTCACAAGTGTAATAAAAATAATAAAAATAATAAGGAGACTATGTAAAAGCCTTTCCAATTTCTGTGACCTGAACTTTCAGTGGAAACTATGTATCTCAAATTTCATGAGCAAAGTTTCAACAGGCATGCCAATTTAAATTATGCTACGAAAGGCTTAATTCGTTGGGCGAAGATTGGTATTGACTACACCATGCAATTATCAACCATTATGGACGCCACAGTTGGAAGTGTTTGAACTGAATAATAAATAGTTCATTATGTTGTGAACACGCTCATCCCCTTCATAGACAAACAACTTAGTAGGGCATTATGCATCGCATAGTAATGCATTGCTACAAGATCCGTGGATGCAGCATTCATTAATTTCATACTAGAAACTCTGAACTGATTGCGGCATGAGATAATTACAAACTCAGTAAAACCTAAAAAATGAGGCCTGGTGGATCAGGTGGAGTCCTGAGAGATCGACAGCGTCTCAAGTTTACTTAGAACCAACTTTAGCGTTAATTTAATCAGCATCATCAATAATCATTATATTTTCCAACAATACGTATTCAAACTATGCACAGGCTGACGTCACGCAGTCGAATTATTTACTAATGATGCTTTGGGTGATATCTACACTACCTTTGTTCAATAAGAGTATCTTAGTAAGAAATATGATTGATAAGAGTGCAAGAAATACGGCAACTCTTGAAATTCTAAAACTTTATTTAATATCATGCAGTAAATGTAGCTACTATATAAATGACAGATGTCACTTTTAAGCAATTCGTTCTCAACAGAAATTTCTCAAACTATTATAACGCAAAACAATACACAATTAGCCATTATTTTATGAAAATTGTTACTCTTTCTGTTCCGAAATAGTCGAGCAAAAATAATTCGCACGCTGCTCTGAAATAATTGTTCCATTGAATGAAAAACACAAAAAATAACAAAAAATTAAATCTGTTTACGTACACTACACGTACACAACACGTTCACACACACAACACGTATGTTCACGTATATGAGTAATTTTTGTAAATTGTCATGGAAATAAGTTCAACATATATTGAAAATTATACTATCCTTACATAGTTAAAAAAATGATCACCATGAATAATTTCGAGGAATTTTACTAAAACGGAATTAGTTCGTGCTATAAATGACTGATCAAAAATAGAGATAGAACCTAGAAGTTTTCATTCTCTTTGAAGCTTCTTGTTTAACACGTGTCTGAGTGTATAGTTGTCGTCCTTAAGAAGTATAACTTGCTCCATTGTTAACTGTTAACTTAGAAAAGTATTGTTGAGTTACAGCTTCTGCAGATTTTGAAGCTCTCTTCGACTGCCACCATGAGCTGGTCAACATTATTAGGAGCTTTCTGACGCTAAATTTATTGAATTCTTTCCAAATTACAGCTGGTTTCATTGCAAGACGGTCCTGGACAAGATTTTTCGATGCTCCTCGCAATGAGTGAAAAATAGATTACGTTCACTATTGGTCAATTTGTGCTTTTTAGATTTTTGTCAAGCATTTCTACCAATTTGTAGTATTATTGTCAGTAGATGAATTCGTCTTTCTTGCACGCAGTTTCTTTTTCTTCATTCATTTGATCGCTCGCTTTCGTTTAGATTTTCAGTGTGCAATCCTTCTGCCCCGCAACCGGTAAGGGACTTAACAGTGCTGCAGAGTAGGCAACTTTGTGATACTGAAGTTAGATTTGTGAAATTCGTTTATTCTTGATTACAGAAACCGTTTCTTTCTTTTCATCACGCCTGAACTCTTCGGCGGCGCCTTTACTCGAGTCAGTTCAGCATAGATAATATTTCAGCATAGATTATTTCAGCATTGATAGATTTGATATAAGTATATAGATTTGACTGCATAAGTTAGATAGGCTAGGAAGTTAAGTTGGTAGCTGTAGTCCGTCAGATGTTTAGTAACGCGCCTTTGGGGTCGGCTAGACATGGTTTCTGCAGAATTCGCCAATTCTGTCGCTAGTAAGCTTTCCACTAGTAAAAGTTGTTCTTTAAGGTGTTTTTCAACATAGGACCGTTAGAGTATGAAACTTGATGGGCGGCTGTAGTTTGTCTCATGTTCAGTAACGCGCCTACGCGGCCGGTTGAACATAGTTTCTGTTTCTGCAGAATCCTACTGTTCTGTCGCTAGCAAGCCTTCTAGTATTTTAACTTGTTCATTGAGTAGGAAATCTACCAGCATTCTATTTTGTTTTTTAATAGTAAATTATGCTTCTCAAATTCTATGAACATTATTTATTTTTCTTCCTAAAATAACGGTCGGGCAAGAGTCTAAAGCCATTCCCTGTTAGAACCTGATGGGCAAGAAGTTATGCCCTTACAATTAAATGTTAAAAAAGTGATTATGATTTTTGTTTCAAATTCTATTAAACTAATAAATTATTACCAATGAATCAAGAGCACCATATACCTCATAATATAAACAACAAATAATACAACTAAAGTCAATAAATTATATATGAAATTTCTGGCAGTGAAACAACTATTCCGGAACGAAGTGAGTAAATTGAGCTACACGTGAAGAACAATGATTCGTGACTTATCGTTCTTGATGTTTGACTTCTGCGTCGCGATACTTGATATTGAAAACGTTAAATTTCTTCATAGTTATGATAGGTATTATCATATCATCATAGGTACAGTATTCTACAAAATTTTGCAAAGTTATTGAACAGATAAGACGCTGAGAATTATTAATATTTTCATTCAATGCCTCTCCTGTTTCTTTACCATCAATTCAAAAGTCAGTGCTCTCATCAATGGCTTGCAATCATAGTCTTAGGGACGAATAGGATGCATCGTTAACCTTGTTATCGCTACTCTCTGATATCCGCAAACCAAAACTATCGCTCTGCTGCCCAGCCAGCAACTCGTAGATAAGACACCGAGATTGAGTCTCACGCTAAGTAGAATTTGGCACATTTCCGCGACACTTGACTCGTGAAACGACAGTTGTGACTGCCAGGTCGGTTTGGCGTTATCGAAATTCAATATTTGCACTTTACTGTTCTATTTTATTACAGGGTTGAATATCTTTGTCTTGCCATTGACCATAAAATCTTATCATAACTGTATGTTAATGGGTTTTACGTTTTACAATTTTACAATTTCATCTGTTCGTGAATAACATGTAAAAGTCATTCTACACAGCACAGAAATGTTTCATCACTTATTTCATTTGAAATTCACATTGGTACGTAGCTTTACAATCAACCATACTAAATACGTCAACAGATGCCAAGAAAGAAATGATGTGAAATCTTGGTGTCTAGGGGCTAGATTTACGGAACTTTTTCTAGTACTTTTATGTGCGACGATAATGCTTGGTGTTCCCATTGTTTATTCATAAGCAATGCTGCTAATAATTCCATCAGTCAAAAATTTAATATTCAAACTAAAATCATGAAATATTCATTAAAGAGTGGTTTTACAAAGATTTGTTGTAGATATAGGCTCCGATAAATTACGAAAAATAGATAATAAAAGTCTATCTTCTATCATGGGTTAGAAACCTGAATTTAGGTCGAATTTTAAACTTAATAAACGAATGAATATGAAAATACCTTTTTTGGAGATATATTTATTTTCTACAATTTTATTTTATTTGTCTAGAAACTTATAAATTTCATGCATGTAAAATTCATCAAATATTGAAAGAAACTAGGAATTCAACTCATTTGTTCACTTTTTTGTATCAGCCTACGATTACCCAAACGGTTCTGTAGACCCCGAAACAGGTAATAATCCCAAAGAATTAGATCGGGAAAATATGGTGGTTGAATGTTGTTTAACCAAGCTCTTTAGAGGTATTTAGGACAGCATTATTTGTGAAAATGAACGTTAACGAGATGGATGATGACCCTTTCTGTTTACTAAGAAGCGTCGCTGGATCAAAGCTGTTTTCAAAAGACAATATAGATCACAGTAGAGATTAGCGGTATTTGTTTGATTATTAATGAACATTTCTTAATGGACAATTCCTTCGATATCCCGCCGTTCTCTTACAATGATCATCTTTACATGAAATTGTTTTCTTAGTTTTTAGACTGATCTTCTTCCTTACCTGATTCACGCTCGACATGCGTTCAACACTATGGTAAAGGCTTCACTCCTCCCCTGTAACAAGACTGCTTAAAAATTGTGGTTAAGCTGTCATGAAAGCAATGACACACAACAATCAACATTCTCCTGTCGATTTTCTGAAAATAGTTTGTGTAAGACCAATATATCAATAAATGAAATCTTTCAGATGTTTCAGTTGTCCTTAGAGGTAATGATGTAGTTGTCTGTGACAACGGCTCAACGGCTGCAATCAAGTTTTTTGAGACAATCAGTTTTTTACCCGTCTTTCAAATTATAATTTCTACTCTAGAAACGGAAACCTCCTGCAACTTCTTTAAATGACTGCATCATCTCCATAATCGTTTTGAATATATATTACTAATTTACTTGAATTGACACCTCTATGAAATTCATAGACCAAAATAAGTCCATTGTGTCTTTATATATGACAAATATGAATGTAAATACTTCAATATAATATAAGAAACATTTTATAATCTGAAGGAACTGGTGCAAATTGCTCATTGTGACATTCCTAAACAATAAAGAGAGATAATAAGTAAATAAATACTGTCTATAACTTCCTACTGAAAAATTAGGTATTACTCGTGCTCCAACCTGATACTTATGTATTTGAAACAAGGAGTAGAGCAGTGCTTGTTTCTGCCATTGCTAAAACAAGTGATTTGAAATACATCCAGTTTTGCTTCCAATTTTATCTCGAGCTGCTGGTCCATTTTTCCGTATTCTGACAAGATTGCATCCTGGGTTCAGGAGATCGAAATTCCATCTGAGGATGTCAATTTCAACAAGGAAGATGCTGGCATTCCTAAAACTGGCCTGACTTTGATCAGCGCAAAACAAAATTTTTAACAAATTCTTACATACGGTATACAAGAAACTTTCAGCAAAAGTTTAAAAAATCGTAATTTGAAGTGACAAAATGAAATGTATTTCTATTTTGATCATAAAACGATGATAGATATTTAAAGAAGATGCTTTCGATCTCAATTTCACCTTGAATAAAGACATTTTAGTTTCCACAGACAACATTTATTTTTATTTTCAACTTTCATTGATAGAGTACAAACATTGTTTCGAATTCTACTTACCATTTAAAGTATTGTATTTTGCCTGTGTTCGTCCAGGTCCAACTTAATGGTGGTTAATTTTTTAGATGTTAGTGAAAATGAGGAGCTGTTGATGGAGTTTAGGTAGCTAACTGCTCAGATGACTTTGATTATTGTTGTGATCTCTGTGAATAAAGGTTTGAATAATTGTTAACTTCATAGTCGAGCAAATTTATATTATCAGAAACGTAAGAAATTTTCAACAGTTTGTTTTTCAGATTTTGTAGGAGAATTTATCTTGTCAAAAAGTTTAAAATATGATATTTCCAGATTATAGGAACTTCTACTCACTCAATGGTGTTTATTCTTAACATACTAACTCGTGACCTTACGTAGGAATATTGCACATGTACAATTAAGAAAGCAAAGTTTGATAATTCAGTGTTTCTTTTGAACCCACCCACTGAATGGCAGAAATGTAACAGAAAGTGCTCTTTATAATAACTACATACAAGAATAAATAATCTTCTCCAAGTATATTTTGAGAAGGCAATGAATGGCAAAAATATCAGTGGGATATGATAGCAGCATAGGTGTAATAATTGATATGGGAATCTAAGTTTTAGCAAATAATTCCGCAGTTTGAAGTCAGAGGCACCGTGGAAACGAAGTTTATATCGATTGAAAGTGTAAAGTTCAGCATCGATATCAAATAGAGCTGAGGAATAACGTATTACAACAAATTCAGTAAATATAATCCTATAAATCAGAGAGCATCATATTGTTATTTACACAGCAAATGACTAGGTTAAAATTTATTACTTTCTAGCCACCATATTTCCCGCTTTCAGTGAACACATAATGTTGCATTAGGTCTCGTTACACTTCAATGACGTATTGTAAAAATTGAATTTTTACTTTCTTTCCTACATGCACAGTATACAATTTATTCGACTACTTTTTAATCCATATAAACCTTGAATAGTCCACTAGTTTCTTTCTTTAACAGCCCAAGCATAACCACTCACCGAAAATATGGATTTTATCATATATTGAAGCTATAATGAAAGCAGAGAATCAGTTTGCGAATATTTATTACAAAACCTACAATCACAAAGAGTGATGTGGTGATTACCAGGATGTGAATTAATGGGAAGTCTGCTGACAATCCATCAAAGCAGACAAAGTCTTTGTCTCTTACAACAGAAGAATTAAGGCCTTCGAAGTTTCTCTGCCGCTGACACTGGAATTCAGCATACATTTCGCTGGAATTCTGCAGACATAGAGAACAATTTTGCTACTCGCAGAAGACGGCATATTTTCCCGTCAATGTTTCAATTGCATTTATGACAGCCTTTGTAGACTTCAGAGTAAAATATATTAAAGGATAACTAAGTTCATGCAATGTATGCAAGTTATGACCTTAATCAATACTTGACTGCGCTATCTCTGTTCTCATTTCATTTCACTTTACAACGACAATCTAAATTCATTTCAGTCCACACTCTGAGTTCTCGAATTATGTATGGTGAAATCAGCAATGTTTTCTAATTTTCATGTTCTTTACTGTTTTTTGAATCACAACACTTGAAATCCAGTCTTGTATACCTACATAAATCAATAGATGTAAGTTTAAACTAATTTTTCAAGGTTGTTCAAAAGTTGCTTTCAAGGTTGTTCAAAAGTAGCATTTATGCCCTGGAAAGTCAAGGTTGGTGGAATAATTATCTGTAGTTTTATTTTCCCGTGCCATCTTCCGCATTCATACTAATTCGTGGCTACCAAAACACACGGCACTGATAGATCACAACATGGAGTATTTATCAATAACTGAGGTAACAGAACACTTGCTATGCGACAAGAGTCTCGCTATTCTATGCGACAAGGAAACTCTGATGTTGATTCATAAGTAATTTTCCATTGGTAAATATTTTCATGAAACTCATATTTACTCCAACTAATGATCCGTTCTATTCAAAATAACACTCCCTAACAGTTGTTATTTATTCCAATATATATTTAGTCAATATTAAGGGCTTCTAAAGTACATTATTGTCTGAATCTGGAAGTCTTATTGTGGTCCGCTTGTACCATAAATACAAAAAACAGACAGTATTCTCTTTTCAATCACAATTTTCTAAAACTTTGTGCTTCTATATTTTTGAGCAGTAAATGCTTAAAGTCGTAATATAACTTTTAAGACACCGTATGCTTCAATTTGTTAAATCATGTGGAAGCTTCTAAGCCAAAATAAGTGATAAACGATCTCAGTCATTTGGATAATGTTGAGCAATGACTGATAGCTCTTTAAGGCAATTGCATGTACTGAAAATTCTTGTCCTTTTCATAATATAGAATTTTTTTGTCAAAACCGGTCTGAAACGTAATGACACGCTCAAACGTAGCAATTATAGTTGGTAAGCACATTTTTCTACTTTACAAACAGTTTTACCATCGTGTAAGTAAACGTGTTAGATCTCAATTATGCAAAAAACCTTTAGAGAGCATTGGCAACATCGTGTAGCTCTTGAATGTCCTTGCATCAGTGATATGAATGAGACTACGTCAGCGTTAGTTTTTTTTCGGTGAGATGGGTGTGCTAATTTTTGACAGTTTAATTAAGACTTGATTTTATATTTCGTGTTGTTTCTCCAAATTTGTTTCCTTTGCTTCTTCATGATTTGGAATCATATGTTCTCAGTTGACCTAGTTCTGTCATTTGGTCACAGTTAAGCCATTCAGTGAACTAAACTACTGATTTGTACGAATCTGCAGTGATAGCTTGCTTTAGTTCTAATATTTCAAGAATAAAAAAATCAAGATTTTGTATAGTTACAAAATTCTACTCTAACTTGGATGCTGGGATTCTTTGCTCACTAATTTCGAGAAAGCCATCAATTTTCAAAATAAATTTTTGAAACATAGTTTCTGTGCTTAACTACTGGTGCTAATTCAATTAAATCAAGTTATATTTTCGTTTCCAAAAAATCGTTGAATACCACTGCAGCTCCAGGTAGTGAACTATAGCTATTTTCCTGCTCAAGCACCTATTCACATCCTCATGAAATGATCGTTAATATAGACCTATTGTTTAATAATCTCTATTACTCGTGCATAGACCATATTTCACAATCATTTTTAATGCATTAATAACATGCTTTCCTAAGCCGTGTTCATTACTCAGAGATTGATAAAAATCACAAGTTCATTCCAGATGTTTCACGGGAATTTTCAAGCTTTCTCTGCAGCTGCATCAAAATATAATGTTTATGCTCCTTTGCGTGAGGTGCCTTCTGTGAATACAAAATTTTAATGCATTGGAATCTTAACGTAAAAATTAGAGTCTTTGGTATACAAGTATTGAGTCATTTGTTGTTTGAAGATCAATACTTTATTCGACTATAGCGTAACTTTTTTATTGTCATCGAATTCAAATTCTAGCACTGAAATGTGATGACCTCTCAACAGTATTATGAAACTCTGGTGTCTGAAAATTCCTTGAAAACTAAACGGTAACCCAAACACATGAGAAAGACCGGAATAGTCACATCGTCTTAATAAAATCTGGAATTCATTATGTGAAACTATTTCTTTGTAATATATTTCCTTTGTTTTCCAAATAAACAAATCTGGAAGTGTATTTCTGTATATTTTATTAAGAGTTAGGCTTATTATCCAGGCATGAATTCATTTTAGTCGAGTGTTATCATTTGAAGGGAGCTTTTCCTTTTTTAACGAAATTTATTTCCTTCCAGGTTCCACTTCTCCAATCACAGCAAAAGTTCCTGCATAAAAAAGGGATTAAAATTTTATTTTTGAAGGCCTAATAATATTCATTTCATTGTATAGACTCTCCTCTTTACCTGCTCTGAACATGGAGCTACTTTGCCATTGTAAGGGTTCGCTTGGAGCATCAAGGTGCTCGCTATATTGTCATGCATGAAAAAAACGAACACCGCTCTGTGAAAAGAATGACGAATTTTAAAAGATGTTGGTGCTGGGCTGCCGGTGATGTCAGTAATTTTCGTAAAAGCGTCGGGCGTGTACAGCTTGCGTGGGCCATCATAGAAAGTAGTTAAATGGCGGGTAGGATTTATGAACATCCGCTTATGTGACGCCTAAATTGCCTGGAGCGCTAAAAGAAACATGAAGGTTACTATTTTTGTGTGGATGATCAATGATTCTAATTTACCTGTAACCAAATGGCATGTTTCCAAACATCTAGTTGGACACTCAGAATGCAAGGGCCTCAATAATATGAAGTATATCTGGGTATCGCATGAGCAAGATTTATTATGTTTTTACGTACTATATTGTTTCGCAACCTTTCGATTCATTTGCACTCACAGCTCTGCTTACATTGAATTTATGTTTCTTTTACGAAGAATTTACAAGCTTGCATAAAATATTCATATTATTTTCATCCCATTCTCTTTATTCACCCGGATCCCAGTTATAGCGATACTTTTTACACAATATCCCCTCAATATTCGAATTATTTTAAAGTAGCTTTCAATCAAACTTGTTCTTTGTGTGTACATGAAATCATTGATTTTTAACAGCATTTGTTTCAAGTGAATCATTCCATTTTATGATATCGTGATTATAAAACGAGTAATTATAATTCATTATCGGTATGATAAATCATTTATTGCCTCTTTTTCGGCCATTGTTTCAACCATGGTTGCTCCTTTTTGGTTGCAACTTTGAAACTATCTATGAAATACTGACAAAATTTTACAACAAAATTTCATAGAAAACTCTTCAAATAAAAAATGCTGCGAATGTATTATTCTCCGGCTACGATATTTCTATTTACAATTATAGAAATATTCTGTTCAGAGCAAACACCAAAAATATCGGTTGGCTGAACAAAGCCCTCATCTTTTACGGAGCAAGGCAACGATGAAGCGTCCTATGGGGGTGAGAAGCGTGCATCTGCAGGAAGGCCTGAAAGTGAGATTATAATCAAATTAGATTTGCATAAAGAAACTTGTGAAGCCGTGGAATTCATCCTCAGCGTCTGAACGCAACAAGAACCTCAATACGAATGCATGTTATCTGATAATTCTTTTCTCAAGAAACATTCTTGGATTGTTATTATCATGGATCCTGAACATATCGCTAATAGTAACTTTACTACATACAATATCTTCAAGTATTTTTATCAAGCTAGCTAAAGTGAATTGTTTTCAATGTTAAACAAAAGCCAAAGTTCAGAAATACCTTTGAACAGAGCCTATGCATTCAAGATCAACAGGCCTTAAATCAGAAAAATAAAAATATTACCAGCGCTTTTATTTTCTGGTCACAATCTTTTCTCGGGTCAACAAAAATGATTAACAACTGAAAATTATTAATAGTTTCTCAGTGTTTCACTACTCAAATATTCCGTAAGTTGCTGCAAGTCGAGTTGCCGGAAGTTGAAATCCCGTAAACCGGAATATCAATAAATAAATAGATATTTTAAATAGATATACGTAGAATCAAACCCTCATTTACTTATAAATACTGCGCAGGATACTAAAAAACCTAAACCTGTTTACCATTCACCAGTGTAATGATAAAAACATGGAAAAAATGTTACATTTTTCTTTATATTTCTCTAAGGTTTCTCTCTTAGGTTACATTTTTCTCGTGTAAACAATCAATAATCGTACAAATAACGCAAAAGGCGTCAGTAAAAATTTGTACGCTACTCATTGTTCATTTTGAAAACGAAATGAGGAATGTAATGACCGCACTATTTCTCCGTTTAGTAAACAATTCGATATTAAACGGTGACTGAGAAATATTGTTGCAGCATTTTGCCAATGTTGAAAATCTTACTTTGGAAAATTTGACAGCCTGCTGTCTCAAACGAAAGGAAGAAGATCTCTGAAAATTATTACTTAAAATTAGTTACACCTTCCCAGACGAATGCTGAATGGGTAATTGGGCTAGCCCAAAATCAACTGAAACAATATATGCAACTTAATTCAATCAACTTAGGAGTTGTTTATTTTTTGAGAGAATTTCACAGTTAAGTCTCAAACTTGAAATTCTAATCTGTTCTTGTACTAGCATGCTCGCCTTTTTTTGCCACGCTCTCATTTCAAAGTCACTGACCATTGAAAGCACAAGAAATCTGCTAACAAACTACTTGACGTAAGAAGATAAGCAGCCCAAAGTTAAGCTGCTTATAGACAGGAACTTTCTGTACCAGCTGGCTTGTGGCCAAAATTTGACCTTTTCTAGAGTACCCGGTGCTGCTTGAGTTCTGTCGTTTCCTACCATTAATCTAACAAGTGTCACCTCGTAAGTGAATGCACATTTATTGACTCTTATTTTAAAATTGTCGCTACAGTTGTGTGATTAATCGTATTTTTTAAAAATTGCAGCATTAACGTTACTGGCACTTCAGACACTTATGGAACTCATATATGAATGAACATGAGATGCAGAATAAGTTGATGTGGGAAAAAAGAGTGGCATGTAATGATTTTAATAATTGTATTTAAGCATCTTGATTATCAATGATATTATATATTTTTTTTACGTAGAAAAGGCATCTATAAAATTGTGTATGCACCACACACACATGGTGAACTGATTGATTTACTGAAGGGGGTAGAAAAACTATTTGTTCAAAAGAAAATTTTGAAGAAGAACAGTAGGGCCATATTTACTGAAAATTTCTTACATCATTAGTAACAGAATAGTTATTTCTCCGTTTATTTCATTTTATGTGGACACTGGTTTCGAGTACCGTACTGTGTTATTGCCTGGGTTATGCTCATTTAACGATAAAACCTTTTCCCTCTTTTTCTGTAGAGCTCCAGGCAGACTTCAAGTAAACTCAGTGCTCTAGAATATAAGTGTATCACATACTCATAATGATCTACCCGAACTTTTTATGTATTTTCAGTACCATCGAAGAAAGTATTTTGAGCAGTAAGTTCCAAACTCTGATAATTTTAACTGGAAAGGAACATGAGGTATGGGGCAACCTGAACTTCTTATTAAGAGTTTCTGGTTCTGATTTTTGAATCTTTACGTTATAGCCTTCTGTCAAAAGACCCTTCTAGCTATTATCTTTGAAGAGAAAAGTGGTCCTAATCCTATCATTTACATATTAATATCATTGTTGATGAATAGTTGGAGCTTGGAAAGATGCAGTTTCAAAATATTTCCTAAGTGCAATAAGAAAGTAATCTACCCTCATTATAACGTGATTAAGGATTTGATAACCCTCGTTATAACGTGATTAAGGATTGGATAACCCTCGTTATAACGGGATTAAGGATTGGATAACCCTCGTTATAACGTGATTAAGGATTGGATAACCCTCGTTATAACGGGATTTGATACTTGAGCCTTACAGTGTTCGATTAAATTGGCAGGGTATGCAAGAGGCTGACAGTGAGACAGTCTTGTCTTAAAGTAATACGAGTAGAGCAGCAATATTCAATACCAAAAATTTGTTATAACAAGTTGCAGTAAAAAAATATTTCCAAACTTCTTACTAATTTCAACGTACTAAAAACAGCCTTATCATTGATAGCCTGAGGGTATTTTCTAAATGTACTTATTTACCAACAATAAATCATGCAAACTTGTTGTTCAGAATGCCACTTCATATCATTAATTCTTCGTAGCCTTGTATTATTGAGTCATAGTACAAAAAATCCTTGCTTCCTAATCTTGTGTTTTGACGGTTAAATGTGACTTTAAGTGAAACTATTAATAGTTTGAGTATTGACCGTTTTTGTGAAATAAATTGTCAAAATTGGGTTCCACTTTGAAACTCATGGAGTTGAGCATAAATGTAATTTCCATTTAGGAACTTACGAATATATTTCAAATTCATTTAGTATAGATATCTTAATACAAATAAGAACAATTTGAGACGTATCTTATTACTGTAAATTCATCTGTGTTCGTAACGCACACCAGATTTAGCTGTGAACCTGTAAATTTTACTGTAACTGTGTAAATTTAGCAGTAAATGCGGGCACATACATATAAATATCTTAGTAGCACAGGCTGAAAACCAACCGGTTTTCCTAATGGACCAAATACCGTCCTGGGCAAATCGAAAATGTTAATAAATGTCGGGAAGTTTGTGACGCTGATGTATTGAATCACTGCATATGATTTAATCATAAGTTGAAGTGATAATGCCTCTCGAGTTTAGGTGTATTAGAGACCTTCTATCCTGGCCAATACATTTCACTGTGTTTAAAAAACTGTTATAAAATTTCACACCAATAACGTGCAATAATAAAACTATTTAGGGTCTAACACAAACAAACCTGTGAGGTCTTATATGCTCTATCCCCAGCAAATTTATAACACTTTGTTACTTGTTTTGACGATACTTTTAATCATCATTTATGGGTAAGCTTCTTATTGGTCTTGGGAAGCCGTTAAATCGTTGAAAGCCATTACCGGTGTCACGAAAGCAGATCTTCTCGACAGTCAACTGGCGGATTTCATTCATAGATCAGTTTTATGGGTGCTTGGAGGTGGGTATAACTGATACTCACTAATAGAAAAAGTTCAACAATTTCTACTCACGGTTACTTGAAAGTCTCTTTGATATAAAAGTGATTTTTCTTGGTCACCAGAGAAAGTAAAATCCTCCTCTACGTTAATTCCAGTTCTCCTGCAGCTCGAGTTATAAAATATATTACATATAATCGAGAACGATTAAAATGGAAAAAGGATTCATCTTCAATCAATTACCAGTAAAAATGACGCTGACATGTATTTCTCTCTTACATATAATTTTTCAGGTGATTAGTTATTTTTTTCACTTCATGATTTCCCCATTTGGTCTTGTGTGTTTTAAAAACATCGAAGATGCTAATCACCAAGAGCGAATCAGAGAAACTGTCTTGAAGTAAAGTGCAGAATATAATTTAACATACTTCTCAGTTTCACGCGTGAGCGCTGACCCTTTAACAGCAAGTGCTCAATTTCCTGTATATTACTGTTTCTATTCTTTCCTTCCCTTTAAGACTCAAGAACCAAGTAGCCTGGCAGTTATTGACTGTTGCACAGTATTCATCCCAAGTCGAACTCGCAGAACCATAACTTTCCAGGAAGTTCCGTTTTCCGTGCCGTCAAAAACTTGAGGGCTGATGCGTCTTCATCCTTTCTGTCTGTGTCCGCCTGTAATAGCTACCCGATTGGAGCATCCTGGAGCAGTCCGGGAAAAGTTTCCCATAACAGCCAGAAACTCGGGTTCATTTGTTTGTATTTGTTTATCCTGTTTACAGACAGCAATTTGTTTCGTATACGGTCGTTGTCTTTCAAACTACAGGTCACTGAACATTGCAACTGCGTTCACGGTAACTCCTAATTTCATTGAATAATGAAAAACTATCCTCCGACTCGAAGCTGTTCTTCAAGGTCTTTTAAAACTTAACGACAGCAATAATATTGTTTGGCATTTTAGCTCTACAATACTACAAAAGTTTTTTCAGTACCTCCTCTTACTATGAATGCATATGATGCCCTCCACATATTAAGGAGCAAATTAGTAATTTAGTTTATCGAATGTCTCCTATGAACAATTTGTCCTCGTATGTGAAAGCCAATGCATTTTTTTCGACAAAAAGTTTAATTTAGAATTTATCTATGATTTAGCATCAAATTTATGAACTGTGCCATAATCTACAGCTGTTTCATAAGCGCATGAGGTAAACTTTTTTAATAGTGGTGTTGCTTTCAAGATTGCAAGTGTCTGTACAAGAGTCACAAGTGTTAATGATACTTTGGATGCAGCTATTCTCTCATTTTATCCTAGTTCTAAAATACCTGAAAAATTCATTTTACTCATACGAGATTCAATCTCAGAAACTGTTCACTGTTATAGAAACAAAAGATGAATGATTTTTACTCCTTTTTAGTTTCTTCATTGGATGATTAGGTCCCAATTATGTTCTCATCGTTTTACAAAAAAGTTCAAATACAAATTTGAATTAAATTAATAAATGTAGTTTTTCGACTCTCGAGAAGTATTTTTGCATCAGTTGACATTAAACTTATTTCGTCATTAAAAGAGTTCGAATCAGTAAACGACTAGTTTTCCCTTCAATGTCTTGACACAGGAAAGGCCATTGTAACGTCATTTGCTGCAGTTAAATTCCTGTTAGATGGAAGAAAAAGTACCGCAGCAACGTTCTCAAATAGAGCTCTGCAAGTTCTTTTTTCTCCAGTACGTGTGTCACTAACGAAGAAAGGACTACTCTTGAGGTTTGGGAATTCGCTCTAAGCATCTGTCACTAGTATTGGTTTTTACTTTTCTGAGAAGTAGTTTTTACACACCAACTGAATCGAATAGAACAGTAAAATATTTGCGATAACTTCGAACGATCATGGGAAGAAGTATTTTCTAATTCTTTAGAGCAGTTTATATGTTCATCGATCGTGTGAAAAAATCAAGATATTTAAGTCTTAATGGCAAGTACATCTCTTGTAGTCTCCCAACACTATATATATATATATATATATATATATATATGACGCAACACAACATGAAAATCCACCATTAAAGCAGCTCTGGTTTGTGACATTTGACGAGTTTGTGGCCTCGTCGCATCAGTGGCCAGTGAGGCGTACCCTCATTTTTGTGGTCGCATTAAGCAGAGTAATGATGTAATTAACGGCTGAGGTTAATTTTTTCGTAACTGAAATTGTTGTAAAATACGAATACTTTTTTCAATCTTCTATGGCTCGAAGTTTTATTCTTTTACTGTATTATCAAAATGGAAGGAAGTAATTAAAAAATGTTTAGACATTTTAAATGTGTTTGTACCTGTGTTAATAATGAATAACATTTGGGCCAAAGTTTGAAAGCATTTATTGACATAAATACACATTTGAATCATATCACTCTCGTCGCTATTAAACGATTACGCTGCAGTGGTAAGCTGTGTTTCTGACTATTGAAAGGAAGTATTGTAACTGTGTGTGATGCATCTGACACGATGCATTGACTTGGACTATGAACCCAGTTTTGCAAGGTGTGATCATTAAAAAAACCGTCTTAAA
This sequence comes from Trinorchestia longiramus, assembly GCA_006783055.1. Classification (NCBI taxonomy): domain Eukaryota; kingdom Metazoa; phylum Arthropoda; class Malacostraca; order Amphipoda; family Talitridae; genus Trinorchestia; species Trinorchestia longiramus. The sequence goes on from VCRD01000173.1 coordinate 318,674, forward strand.
AAAATGATAATGCGTAGGTTAATCAGAACACTTACCCTCAAACACTTCACTGAACCATTAATACTCATTTTTGCACGTTCTTGTTTTGTCTCTAATGTCTCTCTAATGCATCAAGACTCAAAGCTACTATGGAGGCTGAACTGTTTTTTTTAAATTACATAATCAAGCGTTACTTCTATAAAAATCTTTTCTCAAAGCTTAAGCCTACTGATCCTGCTGGGACATATTTATATGTCCCAACAGAAAGCAAAAGCCGGATGGAAAAGGTTAACTGCGTTGAGTGTGACAGAACGTATGTATATTACATTGTCACTAATAAGTTAACGGCTTAAATATCGAAAAAATTAAAAATATGCATTTATAACTTTCGTTTTTTCTTTCAGATTTCATACGGTACTTAAAAAATTGGTAATTAATGCTGATAAATTCTCAAGAACTAAGAATGTTATGAATAAGCCTGATTTTAACAAGAGTATATACATATGTCCCGAGTTTTGCAAATATACATGTATCAATCTACAATCCAAGATAAAATGCCTGTTTCATTTCAATAGTCTCATATTAGAATCCAATATCGATAAAGAATGTTCACAGAGTCCCAAAAAAATGAATAATAACGGAGGGTAATGAATAATACTGGGACAATGGAATCCATTATCCATCAAAGGGAACCAATGACAATTGAAAATATGAAGAAACTTATATGTAAAACAGCAAGAAAAATTATCGAGAAAAAAGTTCCACGTGTTGCTGCTAGTTTCACTCGATCGGTTCAGATCTGCGCTCATTTGAACGGAAACTATTAAGAAACTTAAATGTAAATCTTGACATTCAATTCAACCAACTCATACACACCCATTTTGTAATTCTCTTCAAACAAAATTCTTCTTGAACCAGATTCTTTTCAAGCAGAATCTGAATACTCTTTCGCAAGTGAGATTTCCATGAATTAAACTTGTTCATTAAGTTATTGTTCAGCATAGGACCAATAAAGTAGGAAGCTCAGTAGGCAGCTGTGATTCGTCAAATGTTTAGTAAACGCGCCTTCGGACCCGGCCAAACATAGTTTCTGTTTCTGCAGAATCGAACTGCTCTAGCGCTAGCATGCCTTCTGATAGTTTAAGTTCATTGAGTAGGATATCGTCCAGCATTGTATTTGATTTTTGATAATTCTAAATTATCATTATTGGTATTAAATTCTATTTATATGATTTGTTTTTCTTCCTTAAATAACGGTCGGGCAAGAGTCTAAAGCCATTCCCTGTTAGAACATGACGGGTAAGAAGTTATGCCCTTGCAAAATTTTTTCAAGAGGTTCACAATATTAGAACCCATTACATCATGTGAAAATGAGTTTAAAAAATGTATTGTGTATCAACCGTAAAAGAGTCAGTAGAAATTAACAGTCTTCCTGTTGCATACTCGAGCCCATGAAATGTCATCTCATGATAACATTTTTCTCCAGGCCTCTGTGTTTTTCGTGATCGCTGCTACTATTGTCTGACTAAACAAAGCGCGCAGGTAGTGGGACTGGGAGCCTCCTTTTATGTCAGACGGCTCGATTCAAAGAGGATCTATTCGCTTCGGATGAATCGTCAAGCTACGAAAACCATTATTGATGTTGCAAATGAAATCCTTGGCGTGCATGGCGACTCAATGAGCTGCAGGCAGAAAAATGACGATTGGCTTCAGAATGCCGAAGCAAAGTTCTAAAGAAGATGTACGTGAAAGAAAGATGAAAGTAAAATTTTAGGTGAGCATGATTAATTGCAAACAACAATTCATTATGCCTAATAACTTTATTGGACCTCATTTTAACAAAAATATAACGTATAACAAGAGAAATATACTGGATGCTTAGTTACTACTGTTATTCCTTAATTTTTACTTCAATTAAATCAAATAACTTATTATTTCAAACCACACTTAATTATTGATCAGTAAAAAAACCCTTGACTAGTATTTTAATAAAATTTCATTCGCAATTGAGAATTTATCTGCGTGTGGTTGTGAATTGTGTCGTTTCTGATAATATAATTAAAAAAATTAGAGCAATTATTAAAAAATATAAACACACACATTGAATATATTAGACTATTAGGCATAAAGCTTTCAATTCGCACACAGTCGTTAGAAAAGAAAATCGATATATTTGAATTTCCATGCATATATGTTAAGAAACATTTGAAAGTGAAATGGCGAAAATCTAGAGTAAAAGTCTTTCATAAGATGAATTAAAAAATTAATGACAAATGTTTTCCTTGTGCATACATCAAATACATATGATGTTGAAATATTTTAACGTTAGATTCTCAGGTGAAACTTTTGCATCAGTGTATGAATTTTTACTCAAGCCTTGTCTTTTCAAATTATGATCAAGTAAAATCAAAATTTAATTTTACTCATTTATCATACACCCAAGAAACTTATCGAGGAAAGTAGTGTACAATAGACACGAAATATATACTAGCTCAAAGTCAATAATACTCAAAAGGCTTAGTTGAACCCAATGCATTCCGTTACTATACAATTAAATAGTGGGGTCGTAATTATGAAGTTACTTGATGAACCTTTTGCCATGTAGGAAGTTACATTTGAACATTTGAAGATATGAAGAAACTTGTAAGTAAAACAGCAAGAAACTTATCAAGGGAAAATTTCCACGTGTCGCAGCTAGCTTTACTGGAACGCTTCAGATCTGTGTTCATATGAACGGATACTATTACAAAGCCTAAATGCTAATTTTAACGTTCAATTCAACCAATTGATGGACATCCATTTTTAAAAATATATTTCCCCTCCTTGAAAAAATAATGAATGATGCTTATGTTAATCAGAACAAGTACCGTTAAGAACTTCACTGAACCCTAATACTTATTTTAGCATGTCCACCAAATGCATATGCATTTGGGTGTTCATATGCATGGACTAAAAATGGAGCATTTCACAATAAATGAGTATTATATGTTACTGAATTTCCTCAGAGTAATGACTGTAAGTAAATGCTATCTCAGTTCCTTTCTGACCAAGGCGCTGTTTGCAGATTAAATTCTCTCTTCTTGCAAAAATCCTAACACAAAAGACCGTATGAAGTTCTGATTTCATTTTGCCACCTCAGCTAAGCCTAAAATGTTCCGAAAATGGACCTGTTTATTGCCTCGTAAAATTGATATCGGACTCATATGGAGACCTTTCAGTGGTCCTTTGACGACGCATGAAACGGCAGACGCTACTATATTCGCCAGGGCTTCTTTCCCTAGTATTATGTTCATTTTAGGAATATTTACTGTTTTTCAAAAAAACTTGTAACCCTTAAATTTTCAAGTTATCACTCGTTTTCCATAGCCTGTATGTTTTTCTTAGAGAGCAAGTAGTATCCATTTGTAATTTTTTTCATTGGGCTAATGTTACTTTATTGTCTGAGGAATGTGTCGGTTTGCTTCTTCATCTTGTTCCTTAGGAGGGATTCTCGTCCTAAGAAGCAGACGACAGATTGTACCAATGTAGAGTTTACTTCCTTAAAGCAGGTAGTGAAATTCTTCTTCTTTTTTATATGAAGTATATTAGATAGAGTTTAACATACAACTCTCCGTAACTAACCCGAAAGAACACAAAGGAAATACTTAGAGTAAATGAAAGAGAATCATGAAAGAACTGAGAGGAACCTGACGGAGCTGCTACTTTCTGTCGACTGAAGAATATACATAGACAAATTATTCTAACGGTGGAATGAACTGAAGGGTGGACAGCACTAGTGGACTACTTGCATTTTTTCCTGTGGGAAGAAATGCAAGTAGTCCACTAGTGCTGTCCACCCTTCAACTGACCTCCATCTGGGCAGTTCGATACATGTTAACACATTTGGATCAGTGAATACTTTAGAACCAGACATCGTACGATTGTATCAGCGAATACTTTAGGGATAGACACCGTTTGGTCGATTCAGTGGTACATTAAAGTCAAACATGATATCTACACTATAATAAGAGCCGCGTCCGTCTGTCCCTGTGTCACATTCTTCTAATTGAGAGTTTTGATGGCAACAAGGATAAAGCTTAAAAAACCAAGGAATCATTCTATTGCATTATTTTTCTGTGGCAATTCGATTCCCTTTCACTTGCATTATGGTATCCAGAATACACAATCGGTTTATTTTTACAAATACAAATTTTCTTTTGACTTTTTTCTGTTGAAATTCATCATGATGCTTTGATATTTTTCATTGATGATGCGAAAAGAAATATTTTAAATTAGTTTGACCAGTAACCTGGCTGCCACTTAGTATAAGGCAAAAGATTTTGGAAATTGAGTTATTGTTTTCGGAATTGCGATTTTCTTGAAAACCTTCAAAGAGATAATAGAGGATATTTCAGAATAAAATTCCGGCAAAAAAGACCAGCATAGAAGAAACGTAACCAACCGTAAGAGAGAAGCAGCAAGACTTCGACAGCAAGAAAGACGCCGAAGACTATCGGACGATTAACGCGAAATGGCAAGACGAAGCAATGCTGCTAGCATAGCAAAGTGAACGGCTACACATTGCACTAGACAATACAATGCATTGTATTGTCGGTACCAAAGGCACCGGATCACTATACAACACGCCATTTTATTCGTTATCAGCTTTCTTCTCCCACTCGTATACATTCATGGAAAATATTCCGAGTTTTATAATACCACGGGTAAAAATGAAAAATATATTTTACTTCATAGATCCTGAATGTTGCAGGTACACATTGCACTAGTGATTTATAAATCTTAAGTCGGCACATCCTAGGCGAATGTGTCGGCTCAATATTTATAAATCATATAATATTTGACTTTCATGTTTCACTGAATCGACCAAACGATGTCTAACCCTAAAGTATTCGCTGATACAATCGTACGATGTCTGTTTCTAAAGTATTCGCTGATCCAAATGTGTCAACATGTATCGAACTGCCCATATGGAGGTCGGTTCATTCCACTGTGCGAATAATCCGTCTATATTCTTCAGTCGACAGGAAGTCGCAGCTCCGTCAGGTTCCTCTGAGTTAAGAGGTTCCGACAATGCGATGTCGGACTGAATGCTAATAGAAGGAAAACTATGATGCGACGATGTTCTCAGGCAGGAAACAGATGTTTATGAAAATCTTCGAAACATACACTCAGTTTCTGCTCAATACGCACACCTAATTGCAAATTGTCACTGGACGGTAGACAAGTATTTGCAAACATACTAAAACGAGTTTAGTACTGAATACAGTAAGGTCATTATCTAATTAATTAGGTCTACTCGTAATTTGAAGCAGTGAATTGACAACATTCTCATTTCCCGTGGTGAACGTGCCCTTCACATGAAATAATGGTACAACCACGTAGTATTTTGTTGCAACACTTATAGAATGATAGTCATCGAACTAGCACGATTAGGATGACATTCAACATATCAATGTTAAGGCAATTACTCTACGTATAATGTGAGCCGCCATTGAAACACAAACCGAATAGTTATACATAATAGTAAAATTGGAATTATAGTTCCTATTGAAGCAGAGATAATACAATGGTATATCAAGAATACTAGAGCTAGAAACGGATCATAGATGATCCTAGATGACAGGACAACTAAAACAATGATTGATATATGTGGTAGCAGAAATAGAATACACTCAAACCCCATTATTTGTCAAAATTGAAAGTCACAATTTAAGATTTGAAGAATCAATCTACACAGAAAACGCAAAAATAACCGGGGTATACTGAAAACCATAAAAATACTGTGAAAAAGACTACAAGTTGTGACTAATGCACATATTAATTTCAAAAGTAACAAGGTTCGAGTGCAGAAGTAACCCTTTATGGTGGCGAAAATATCGTACGTCCCAATGCATTTATATTGAAATGATTCGTACGTGGTTATACACTACGAATGAGCGTTGCCATTTTAGCGTAACTGAATTGAGTTTCATTCTACTGGCGCAAGTCTCTCACTCTCACTAAAATTTGTTCACCCTACTTAGTTCCCCAAAATTAGTTAATCGAAAATCGTTCCTATCATTTGCCAGTAATTGGAGAAAAGTTTTCTCATCAAATGCAAACTTTGGCTTCGCATCGAAGATAGAAACCTCTTATATAGTTGCTTCAGGAGGATTTCGAGTTCCATTCGTTGCAAAAATTTTATTTTATTTTTAGATACCAAAAGTTGATTTACTTGAATGCACACAATAGGTTAAGTAAATTTTTACTGGAAACAATAGAAATGTCCTCTTTATTTTCCTTAAGTATTCAGATGTTGTTCCTTCAGAACATTTTGGTAACACATATGTTTCTGCAACCTTGCTAGAAATAATTTCTCGCTTGGGCATACTAAACTTATTTTACATGATCAGGGGACACAATTTATGTACGCTATCAGTTATGTCAAAATTTAACTACTCACTGCAAATTGATATCACGCCGTATAATATCACATCCAATAGAAGCTGTGATGAAAATTATAATAAATACGTAACGCTAATGATGAAGAAATTTTCAAAGGAACAACCGGAGACGTAGGATCGGTACCTACAACCAACGTTGTTCCCTCATCAAGAAATTTCTCAGAATTCGAAGGGCTTCTCACCCTTTGAACTGCTTATTGGGGCATGATATACGTGGTCCATTATTTTTAATTAAAGAAAAGATTTTTGCAACTTCTGCTGATGAAGATGAAGTCATGGTAACATCGTACGTTATGGAAATGAGAGAAAAAGTCAGCAAATTTATGGCAATTGCTAATGCAAATGAAGGAAAGCCCTATAAAACAGAAAAAAACTTATTACGATCGATCTTGCAGAAGAGAAAATTCAAATGTTAGGGATGCAGCGCTACCTCTCTTACTCAGTAGCAAAAGCAAGTGGCTGGCAGCGTGGAAGTTCCGTTTTTGTGATGCAAAAAAGAAATAACATAGACTATGCAATGGAAGTAAATATACAGTGAAGTCTTACCATATAAATATCGTGAAGAAATTTTACCGAAGAAAGGCAGGAAGAAAAATAAATTCTGAGATCTTGCGTCAGTTTGCCGAAAATGCAGATCAATATCAACTGTTACCACGCTTGTTTCAACAATGATCCAGGGCGATTTATGAAGCTAGAATATGAGATTACTGTGGACACAAGTGCCACTATTTCTAATTTACCGTATAAATTTCCATCCCATCTCAAAGTTCCAGTTCATTCAGAGTTGAACAAATCGCTTGAACAGGGAATTATTCGTAAGTCAACAAGCGATTGCGTATCACCAATGGTTGTGGTTCGCAATACTGATGAGACGCTACGCCTTGCTATAGATTACCGAAAATAAAATCCCCATGTTAACGTTGATAATCATCCTATGCCAGATAGAAATGTTGTCGTTGCGAAGCTTCATAGTACAAAGTTTCTTTCGAAATTAGATTCGACTAAAGTACATATTATTTCGAATTGATTTGAGTGAGTCTTTAAAGAAGTATACTTCGTTTGTTACTGAATTAGGGTAAGTTGATTTCAACTGTTTCCTTTTGGTATCCGTTTCGCTAGTAATAAGTGTAATGACATTTCTAAAGGATAATTGTGAACTTTTCATATTTTACTGTTAGGTTTGTTGATCATTCAATTGTTTGAAGTACAGATTCTGACACCCATGTGACTCATGTTAACAAGATTTTAGAAAGCGAAATGAAGTTGATGTTGAACTGAATACCAAAAAATCTTTGTTTCCAGAATCAAAAGTTAAATTTTTAAGTTTTGTTAGTGGCCAAAAGGAAATAAAGCCAGATCCTAAGAAAATTTAAACGATAAGAAATTTTCCGAGGCTCATTTATGTATATGGACAATTTGAAATCATTAGGAGGATTTCTTTTTTTTACAGGCGTTTCTAACCTAAAGTTGCTCAGAATGCTGTTGCATTTACAGAAAGGCTACGAAAACATCATCCTGATGTAATGGATTGAACTCAGAATTTAAACCAAAGTTACAAGGAAATAACAGAAATGATTTCAACCAATTTTGCACTAGCAATACCGAAGCTTGATTTGCACCACGGATGCCAGTATTACTGCCATTTGAGGAAAATAAATTAATGAAGTATTCTGTCCTATTTCCTTCATCAGATGAAATTTGACTCAAGTAAATTAAAATTATTCTGTGATAAAACAGGAACAAATGGCGATAAAGTGGAGCATAAATTACTTTCAACACTACTTGTACGGGAGAAAATTGACTGCTCGCGCCATTCAATGCAGGGGTAACCTGCAATGGTTTAGGTAAAACAAGGCAAAAAATTCGTGTTTGATGAGACGGGAACTCAGTCTTCAAACGTATAATTTTTATATCAAATACAGCGTCAAAACTGATGGCTTCTTAGCGAATTTGAGTTCTAGAGATTTTGATAATTAAAATTATCTTTTTTTGTTATAGGATTTTGAACTTGAGGTGGAGATATGTAGGGATGTACATGTACGCAAAATGTATTCAAAATACCTTGTTAGCGTTCAGGATGGATTTGTTTCTATTTTGAACCTTAAGCCGCGACGATTGAAGGAGCAGGGAAAAGCTTGTCTGTTCTTCGTCGAGTTGCGTTATGTAGCTGCTACTACGTTTTTTCGCATATCCTCTTTGATCCAAACAAATTTAGTAATGTATACTAATTAGGCTGCTCACATACTTTTTATTATTGTGAGCAATGTTGTACTTTTGATGAATATAGGCCTACAAAGTTATCTTTTTTTGTCTAGCTATTTTTATAAATACTGTCACTTGATTTTGTTTTATCTTGTATAATCATTTGAGACCGAAGTTCTAGCGGACGAGGACCTGCTCCTTCGGTGGTGGCCGGACGACGGTGATTTCCTTGAATGGAACCTTGTCAATCAGTTAAAAATTACTAGAGGCACTTGTTACCATGTGTATAAACTTTGGATAAAAGAAGTAGAAAAATCTGAAATTTCGAATCATGTCGCCTAAATGTCCATTTCGTCGGAACCTATAAATATTACTAAATTCGCAAAAAAATTCAACACAGTAATCTTTTACGATGAGAAAACCGGAACAACACAAGAACGTGCAACATTTCCAAACTCTTTGAATTTTGAGACACCCTATATTGTACACTTCTTCATTGGATGAATTGATTTACCATTTGTTTTCCAATTTATTGGTAGGGTTTTAGCAGTGTTCAGAATAAAAAATGCTGACAGCTAGGAACATCGATAGTTCGGAAGCTTATAATCAAAAACTAAGTTTTTCTAATAATAAGAAAATCCTGTAATACTCCCGTGATAATATTATCAAAACACGAGTAAATTTGGCTTTAAAATGGGTGCCCACGTTGCTAAGTTTCAACTTAAATTCGATTGAATCTTTCGAGCAACATTTTTCCTCAACTGAGATAGAGCGAGCAGGTATACGCTCCTCACTTCGTCCTGCTAGTATCCCGACACAATCATCACTTATTTCGACCTGCAAGTATCCAGTCTCCCTCGCCTAGGTACATATTTCAACACGTATGATAAATATGTGTTACGTTACGTATGATAAATTTTGAATCATGCTAGCATTAAATACTAAGAAATACGTAACTGTTTTGCACATTAGTGGGTGTACGAATAATTTCGTTAAAACTGTTATCACTTTTAACTGAGAAGGCTGGTGTCAGACCATACCCTATTAATGCATGACTTACTTTTTACTCGCTTCTGTCTATGAAGCATAAGATTGCAACCTTTTTAGTACATGTACAATAATGCGTACAGGTGTCCCTCAATTTTATTTCTGCGCAACTCTAACTTCTCTTATTCTATCATCACTTCCTATTCCCTACGTTTTTCGACTCCTATTCGTATTGAGCTGTCACTGAGATTTCTCCATGAAACTAAAAAACAGTTAAAACCTTCTACTTGTTATAGTCAAAACTACAAAAATATTAAAACTAAAAATTGCATTCTGTAAAATAAACTTTTTACTCAACATTTTGATCAAGAAACGAAATTACATCCTTTAACAGGTTTATCTTATCATTCAAAATGAACTCGAGGCAGGGATATCACAAAATCCAACTAGTGTAGAGGTTGATTTGCAACAAAAAGAGACGTTCACATTAGCAGCAAAATTTTGCCCGCGTGTCATTTTTGTTTTCAGCTCGCAAAATTTTCAAGCGCAAAAAAGTTGTGTCCGCTGCCGAGTTTTGCCCAACAAGCAGCCCAGCTTGCTGGGCAAAATTCGGATTTTCCTGTTTGTATGTCGATGCCTTTTACTGGCGAGAATCAAAGCAATTCTACTCGGTAGTGTTCAATAAATTCGTCGAGTGTTTTAACTTCACCAGCCTACAAAAGTTGGACGATTGAAAGTTTATAACAAGCACCAAATAAGCATAATTGCAACTGAGTAAAAAACTTGAACGTAGCGAACGCATTATATACTTTTAACCGGTTAATTTTTGGTGCATGGTAAAGAATGCAGTCGAAATATAGTAGTTTTTAAGCTTCTATTTCTTTGTCAATGTGAACGAGGGAGTTTGAAACCTAAGATTAAAATTAACTTGATTACAAGTCAAAAATTCTTGTGTTCCCCTATAAGTTTGTTCTTATCTATACTTCATATTATGGCAGAGGTTGTTAACCATTCGAGACCCATGTAAATTATTCGACCATGAATAAGACAGTGCTATTGTTTGGAAGCGAGGTTCTATACAAAATTAACGGTGGTTCTCGCACAATTTTGAATAAAATTATTTATAATCTTACGAGCAGAACTAGACAAATTATACATAAATTCCAAAATTTATTTAATGATTCTTCTAGAAATTTTAGATGGAATGCATTCCTAGCAATTGAAGTATAAAGAAAAACAGCGTCCAAATGGTCTCTGAATCCTTAATGTCCTCTAAACTACTGTGAATAATTGTACCTTCACAGACTATTTTGCTACTGACTGACTTGAATTCATATTGAATCTGATACTTGATTGATTTTCCTTACACATGGATGATAGCAGCATAACTCCATAGTTTTAGTGATGTTATTTTAATATTGAGGGGGTTTTTCATTTAAAGTTTCCACTTTAGTTTTAATCAATTAGTTACAGTATTAACTTCTATTGTGTACTTTGTGATTCATGAGGGCTACAAAAATATGTATAGAAAATATGGTCGTAGATCAGTCATTTTGTGGCATAATGTTTGATGAATGCTGACAGTGGAAGAAATTTTGTGGCAGTTAAGTAAATACTATGTGATTCATTTGACAAGTGTTGCATGACTTCTGCGTCATGTGAAAAGTAAAATTCATAATAAACGTGGACTGACGGTTACAATACATTAATTGCAATAACCATAACTAAGATCAAATGCATGTAGCTTGCAAAACAAATGTTTTTCCAGCTTCAGTGACATAATTTCACATAATCTTTCTCTAGAAAAAGCAAGTCTTTAAATTTTGGTTGTTAGTTTACCCCTCCAAGTGCAATTAATGTTTTTCAAATGTTATGTGCAATATGTCAATACAGTCTCTTTACAAATAATTAAATCAATTACAAAAATAACTGAACAGATACATATGTGGGTTCATTCTACTTTCTACATATATAATAGACAGTGTATCTCCATCTCTCTGAAAAAAATTCTCTCTGTCTTTCTCTTTCTCTCTATCTCTCTATCTATGTGTGCCCGTCCCATTATTTCTTATTGAAAAATTATTGAATTGAAATCAGAACTTGTATACATATTATGAGCATTGTATTGTGGATACCTAAGGCCCATCCTTCAATGTGGAAACTCTTTCGCAAAGACTGCTTCTACTGGCAAACCAAACGAAAAAATTCAGTACAAAACACGCAAATTTTTACGCGTGGGTCTACTAGTTCTGAAATATGAATTAGAGATTAACGTTTATATACCACTAGACAGTTCCCGAGGAAATTACACGATTTAGGTTAGACTAATTTGACATCATTAGAAAGATAACTGCATTAAAGATTTACGACGAGTTATTGTGATTTAAGTGAATGTTTTCTGCCATGAACTGATATCTTGGTTTCCATCGTGACTTCATGAATTTGTTGCATTAGCCTGAGAGACAGCTATTTGGATCCGGTTCCATGGGCTTGTAAGATTGCGTCAGTTTCCGCCTCTTGTAAGACTGCACCAGTGGCTTCCTGCAAACCACACCAGTTACCTCGTGCAAGACTGCACCAGTTACCTCGTGCAAGACTGCACCAGTTACTTCCTGCAAGACTGCACCAGTTACTTCCTGCAAGACTGCACCAGTTACCTCGTGCAAGACTGCACCAGTGAATTCCTGCGAGACTGTACAAGTTACCTTCTGAGAGACAGCCAATTTTTATAGCGAGGCTGCATCAGTTACCTCATGTGAGACTGCACAAGCTGCTTTTCAAGAGACTATGCCAGTTGTTTCAAGCAAAATTACGCTAGTGGCTTATTGCGAGACTGTGTCAGTTGCTTCCAGCGAGACTGCACCATTAGTCTTGTTTCCCTTGAAGCCCTCGTTCTCCATTTTGTTATTAAGGAAAGCTCAGTTACGTAGCAAAGTTTGTTAACAAGGCTAGTTTGGCTGCGATGCATCTCTAAGTTAATGGAAATAAAATAAGTCACTGAAGCCGATTTACTGCTGGAGCAATTTTTCGTCCACCAACGATGATCATAACTGGACCCCGGGAGACTTTGTGAGCTTATTGGAGTTTTAAAACAAAAACTTTGATCATAACACTATGAGAAAATACTTGACATTTTACTGCGTACCTGAATACTGTGAATACTGTGGATGCTATGGATACATAAATGCTGTGGAGGCTATGGATACGTGAATATTAAGAAGTGTATTATTGCGTTAATACAAAGATAGTGATTCATATTCGAAAAACATGGTAACAATTTTGTGAGGTTACTTCTACTAAAATGTTTGCAATGTGTAAAGTGAGGCCATTTTAAAAAATTCTATTGGTACGTGTGCAGCCAGGATCTGACAATAAATTTATTGGGAGTAATTCTGAAAAAACTCAATGTGTAGGAGCTTCTAGAAAATTTACTGTATTCTTCTGGGGCCACACAACAAACACCATATATAAAATCGATAAGCTATTTTTACCGGTTTGTTGTCTAATACTAGTAATATTTAGATATAAGATAACTATGTTTTCACCACAACAAATATAAAAAATGACCTCATACGAAAAAATACATGCACTTTCATTCAACGGTAGTACTGAAATGAATAGCCAAGAGAAAGTAAGACCACGAACACAAAATAGCAGCCCACCTACCTTACAGCGTTCAATTTCGGTCTATTATCACTGGTTTGCCCCAGCCACATAATTTGGTCTGGGATTTCTGGTTTATTCCAGTCGCAGATTTTTGGATCTGGTATCACTGGTTTGCCCCAGTGACAAAATTTTGGTCTGGTATCACTGGTTTGCCCCAGCAACAAAATTTGGGTCTGGTTTCACTGATTTGCCCAAGTCACATAATAGTGGCCGTCTTTGCCCTAGCACCCAGAACACCCCATGCTTTACTCCCAGTAGAGAATGCAAGTTGAGCTGTAATACACTATGACTTTAGTGGCATAAAAGGTATATTCAAAATACTCGTGTCAATGAAAAGTTTTGTGATGGGTTCGTGTACGTTTACACTGTATATTGTGCAAATGTAACCCACATATTGCATTTAAATTTTCTAATAAAATTTCAACGACAACGTGGGATTACGTCTAAGAAAGTATTTTTGATTTCAATTTGTTTGCCTGGATTGGGTTTATCATTATTTTGAACGTTTGCCTTGGGTGGCTGAGTTTTGCTATTTACTAATTCACGATTTATCACTGAGAGCTGTGTTCTATGCAGTTATGGGTTCGCTCCGTTGCATTCATTTCATTGTTATGTTGGTGTGTTGGTAGCACGTTTTCATATAGTTCTCTCCAATATTGCCTCCGAACTGTTTAAATTTTTGTGTCTTTGCAATCGTCACAAGTAGCCAAAGCAGTACGTGGCCGTGTGTTGTCATGGTGAAAAACTACGCCTTCACGATTGACTAGCTCCGATCGCTTCTGATGGAGAGTCATGTTTAATTTATCCAGTTGTTCGCAGTAAACCGCTGAATTGATGCTTCCGTTAGTAGAAAAAAGTTTAAAAAATGACACCTTTCCAATCTTACCATACCGATAACATCACTTTTTTTGGATGGAGGCCTGCTTTGGGTATTCTGTGTGGTGGATCATTTGTCGTTTTCTACGATCTTTTACGTGTAACATTACTGTAGACGATTCACTCTTTCATCTCCAGTCACAATACGTTTCAAAAATGAGTCATTACTTTCCCGTTTCAGCAACGAATCACAAATGGAAACTCTATGCGCAAGATTTGCTTCTATCAGTTTATGGGGAACCCAAACATCTAGTTTAGAAACATAGCCCAGTTTGTGCAAATCATTTTCCATGCTTTACTTCAAGATCTTGAGAACATAAAATGCATTCTAGGAAGCCGAAAAGATGACATTTAAAAAACGAACGAGCTTTTTGGCCAACCCAATATTTACTGCAGTTTCATTGAATGTGCAAGGTCAGATCACGCGTTAATTGCTCTTAAAATTAATTTTGATGTCAGTGTATAAAGAATGGCAACGTAATATCACACATTTATTCACAAATTGATACCATAGTGACAAGATTTCATTCCCTGATTTGCCGAGCCATTCAAATTTGTAGTGTTGATTCCATCCCACACACCTGTCGCTGTTCGCCCTCGCGCCATCACCTGGGAGATGAGCGATTAAAGTTTACATTATAGGCCATCATCCGATCCTGATTATTGTCATTACTGGTATACTGAGGTGGCCAGACAGTGCAAAAATGTTCAAACCATCATAAAGCAATAAACTAATAGCAAAGAGGCTATAATTTATGAACAACAAGAAGGTCATTGCTAATGTTTTTTTCATCTCCAAGTTCCGTTAAGTATTTAAGTAGACGTGGTCCTAACCCTGTCCGGAATCAAGTACAACTATTTCTTATAGAAGCTGTCGAGTGGGATTACCGAAAATTTTACATGAGGTCGTTTAATAACGGCCTTAAATAAAAGTTCTCCCGACGGTAGCATTTATAATATCCGATTGGGTGATTACATGAAGAAGTTTTCAAAATTTGAGGGGAATGAAGAAAACGGTAATAAATGTACGATGAAAACCGAACTAAACGTTTGTAATATTGACTTATAAGTTTGAAGGAAATATCAGGTTATTTCATAACTAGTATCTGAATTTGGAATCACGAAAATCAGAGAACAAATCTTACACCCTAATTGAAATTAATCGTCAATGAAGTTTTAATATTCATAGATGATTTCTTTCCATCGCCTTGGAAGCTTCTCAGCCCCATTAGTAAAACACTTTCAGTTTTCATAAGATGAATTTTGCACCATGAGTTTTAACTTCCCCATGGTTTTTGCAAATTTACCAATTCAAATAATTTTACAAATAATTTACCAAATACTGTTTTATTAGCAAGATTGGGAAATTCTTCAACTAATACTGCAGGATTATTTTCAAGTGATACGAGACTGAAGTTGTCCTCAAACTCAATTGGATCTTCTGCGTGGTCTTCATCTCAAAAGCTGAAATATCCAATTTAGAATATTACAAACGTCTATGTACCGTAGTTTTTTTCAAACAGACCCTTTCCTCCATAAGTTGAGGTAACATCAAAGTTGCTTTAACTGTAGAGTTCTCCTTATACTATGCTTCTCAGATACTATGTAAAAGATGTTTAGACGGTGATTTTGTACTCTATTGCTGGACATTCACGATAAGTACAATTAGGATTGAGCTAGTGTAGCATACAAGGTAAAAGCAATGTGAGAAATTGTACAAAAAATGAAAAACATCCGATTTAAATAAAAATTGAAAAATTCAAAAATTCAAATGAAAACGAACACCATAAGATGGAAAACAGCCAGCTAATTGGAATAAAAATTTGCCAAATTCGATTAAGAATTAGACACTTTATAAAAAAAACAGTCTAAATTAATGCACTCAAGACTAAATTTTGAATTCTACTCAGAAACTTCGATCATTATTTTCACGATGCAGTTCAGTACGAAATGAATTAAAAACTAAAATGCTTTAAAAAAGGGATTGTTTTGCCAATTTCAGGCCTAACTCGGCGTAAGTTGAAAATCTGGAGTTGAGGAGCACAAATCAGGTCTTAAAATACTTCTCATAAACTTCAGGGAGGCATGATTTGGCAAAGGGAATAAGTTTGTTCCGAACGCACTCAGATAAGAAACTGGAAGGCAATATATTGGAGCTTTTTAAGAAGTCAGATGTTTTAAAAGATGAGACAATGTAATTAAGCTTTTTATGAGTAATGAACCTGACAATTTTATTCAAATCTTTTAATTTTGTTATTTGCGACGGAGAAACGACTTCACACTCCCTATACTACTCTTGACTGAATTAATGGAGGACGTTTTAGTGAATAATACAGAATAACAATAGTATCTCTCGTAAGAAAACGTGGAACAAAATACACCATCCAGCAACATTTGCTTAATCTACAATAAATAGAATTAATTTGTTCAATGAGAGATAATTTATTTTCAAGTATGACACCCACATATTTGTGTTGTTTACTCATTTCATAGTATTGTCATGATAGTTTGAATAACATAAGTTGAGCATATGATTGCAGTTTTAAATCCAGTAAGTTTAATTTGGTTGGGTCAACATGAAGAGTTAAATTATTCGTGAGTAGCCAACGGTGGAGGCGAGAGAACAAGCTACTGATTTTATCCATTGTTCATGGTAAAATTGAAGAATTTACGGGAAAGATGACATCATCTACATGGAGTATGACCTCAGTGTCACTTCTATTAACAATATGATTGATAGAGATGGTAAACAATGTAAACCAAGACTTGAGTTTTTCGAAACTCTTACAGGAATCGGCAAAGTGTTAGATTTTGTAGAGTTGCAAAATAAAGATCGATTACCTGACCAATAGCTATCAATTATATTCTTAAAAGTAATCTAAAGCCAAACGCTTCCTTCCACGTGTTTGTCATGCTTCAGATGTTGTGATAATGATACCAAGATTTCTTTTTGCTGTACTGCTTCAATAGACCTGCCATTCATCGTGTATTGGAAATGCCGGTTATTAGCACCAACGGGCATTGTTAAAAATGTAATAATGTTGAAGCTCATTTGCCAGGTTTCGCTACATTGAAGTAGACTGTTAAGGTCTAATATTTGCTACGTTTTGTTATATTGAAGTAGATGATTAAGGGTTAATTAGATGGTTACTCTGTGTCTTCTGGGGATCTCCTTGTGACAAAATTATCTGTCGTCGATGATTTTTTTAGTTAACTAATGCTTCCAACATCAAGATTGTTGACGTACATGATGAAGAGGGTTGGGCATACAACTCTCTTTTGGAGATTTCTAATGTTACATGGGTCAAATTAATGGCTAGGACATGCATCATCACTCGTTGAGTGTGACTAGTGAGCCAGTTTTGTATCCATGAGAGACCATGTATTCCATGCGGTTCCACTTTGACAATCAGCCTTGTATGGGAAACTTTGTCGAGGGATTTTTCAAAGTCGAAGTATACGAAGTGTACGGTTTTTTACAGTCGTATTTGCGGTTGACTTATCCAAAAAAGTCGAGGAGGTTTGTTAGACGGCTACGTTTTTCCCAGAATCTATATTGGGTGTCAGTAATCAGGTTTTGAATGGGGAGATGTTTTGTTATCCGAAGTTTGAATGATATTTTTATTATTTTACTGTTGACATGTATAACTGATTGGGCGATAGTTTTTGGGTGCTCGTGTGTTTCCCATTTAAAAAAAAAGAGTGACATTTGTCTGTTTCCTTACATGTAGAACAATCCCAGTTTTAAGTGATCGATTGAAGGTGTTTACTACGGGCTTGCTAGTTATTTCAGCTGTTTCTTTAAGTATTTGGCGAGCAATACACTTTGGTCTGGTTAATATATAGAGTTTTCGAATGCTGAGCTGTTTTTCTAATTCATCTAATGAACGTAGTGTAGAATTTGCGGAGAATACTTACCATTTAAGGACACCCACTATGCGTAGAATACTTACCACTTAAGGATTTGCAATAGCATCACCATTCCCCGTAAGATGTTAGTGTTAAGTTTCGAAAAAACGATTTATTGAACTAAGGATTTGCGCTGTACTCTGTGATACATGTATCGGAAAAAGTTGAATATTTTTTATTATTCATACAAATGTTTGTCTGAAACTACAAAATAAGACCGTGTTCCAAGACTGCAACGATAAATATTACCAGCTTTAATTCACTTCATATTATTGGAAATATATCCTAAGCTATGAAAAACACCATTTATCGTCATAGTTCGAATTTTCAAAGTTACTGTCTGAATAATTTGACTGTATGAATGATGTTTGAATTTTTTTATATTGAGATTATTTTCAATTTTAGAATGATTGGAAATTCTATTCATGAAGAGCTGATTCATGGCAATGTGCGTGGGAAGTCCAAATGCTCCGAATTATGCTACCAATTAGAAATCATTTCATGCCTATCTAAGCGTACTTCAATGCGTCGAAGAACTAATTGAATGCTAATAAGAATTGACTTTCAATGTGCTATTTTTTCTAATTTATTGTGGAACCACATGCGTTTTTTACTCCAATAAAATGAAGATGAATCTAACAAATTTTCTTCATAATAACTTTTAATTCATAATTTCAGTACGCATTTCAAGCTTCCTTGCTATAAATCAAAGATCTGAGACGTTGCTATTCACAAATAAAATGAAGCGTTAATAAGAATAGAAGAGGAATGTAGAAAAGACGATGGTACAGTACAGTAACTGTACCTGGTACAGGAAATCACTGTTGTACGTGTTCGAATTGTACTAATCTGTGTCGTTTTCTTTGTGTTCGTTGGGAGAAAAATCAATGGACGGAAGTGATTAATGGTTTCCACTAAGACCATATTCTGTCGTAGTTCTCAACAGTAACAGGTATATCTTGAAACATTTCCTCATCACTTACAAAACAATCAAAATCCAATTCGGCATGCTTGGAGCAAGACTTGTTTTTGAGCTCAAAAAACTACGTATTTGCATTTCAATGATGTACATAGATTCGTTGTATTTTCATTTCAATTTTTTCCTTTCTTGTTATAGAGGGATCATGTGTGTTAATGTCTCACTAGATTCAAATTTAACGCTGTAATTCATCTGCATTTGAGGTCTTCGGAGCAATTTTTAAGAATAATTTATGAATCAAAATATTGTACACAAACCGATTATTCAAACTATATGACACGTGTGTGTCAATATACCAATGGGAACTGGCAAGTAAGCACCAGCTATTCATTTACTGGACTAATTATGAGCTTATTGTAAACCTACTGTGTGTTTGAAAGTCATTTTTAAGATAATACAGTTTGCAACAGAAATACCAAACAATAATTCGTTCATTTGGTTAATGGCACTGGTTTTTCATGCACCCTAGTCTAACAATTTAGCGTATACTAATGCATATTGTACTGTTCTCGAAGAAAAGTTTTTGAGTCAAATTGCCTCCAGAACAACTGGCTTCCGAACACGAAAGCATTGAATGGCCTGTGCTCTAGCGTGAGCTCGATTCCTATCATTAGATTCTCGAAGAATATTTGAAAGCTGAGATCAACAGACATCGTTGGGGTGTCATTGAAGAATTAAAAAAATTAATAGCATTGTTGACACTAGAAGGAAAAAATGTTTAAGATAACCGATAAATCGATAGCAACAACCCAAACAGTGATAACCGAGAATCGATAATTGACGATGAATCTACCACAAAAAAGGTGATAACCGATAGATCAAAAAATTCAAAAATTGTGATAACAGCAATGACAATAGTTGCATTTGAAATACAGAATCGCTGAAAATAAATCTTATGATATCTATTGTAGAAAACATAGAAGAATTGTGCTAACAAATTTGAAAAATCATACAGCGTGTGGTAAAAATTTCAAAACTATCTTTTTGAAATGAGATATCTATATTCGATTGTGAAAATTTCAAACTTCAACATATTTATGATTCCTTAAGGAAAAATTGAGCATATCGAAATTTTGATCACGCAGGGATCTCCTCTTGATCGTAATGGTGTTCTTGCGACGACAGCACCAGCATTCCCCCACAGCTTTGCTCGGCATTGTCATGCTGTGCCACAAATTGAGCTTAATGAAGACCTCACTGTTGAAGGCTGGGTCTGCCAGACTGTATGTTCCTTTGGCCTGCAGCCGAAGGGATCTTCACTATTTCAGTATGTTTGAACTTGGTTGACCTGTGTATTTCTGCCTCCAAGGCAAAGGCATCTCGCACCTGTGCTAAACCGGAGCGAAAAAACTTAAGTTATCTACTATGCTTGTATTGCAGTTCAGAAGCAAAAGTTTTGGCGATCCTAGAGAGTCAATAATGCACAATAAATAACTATCGGACTGTTGCAATAAATTATTGCAATTACGAATACCAACGTTTAGTAGTCTAAGAATAATGCAGAAAAACCTGTTATGACTCCGATTGATTGAAAATTTAAGGTATGTATCAACATAGAGTGATTAGAAGCTAATATTTCGAATAGGGATTTTATAGCCCATTTGATAGAAGCGGTAGCCCATAATGTGACTGGTACTGTTTTTAACTTTTAAAAAACGTTGTTTCTATTTCCTTATGTAAACCTCTGAAATGTAAAGCATTTCTGTTGCACAACGCATATTCAAGTAAAATATTTGATTTTTTTTTGTACATGAAATGTCACATAAATTTCGTTAATAATTGTGGAGCTTAAACTGTACCAAATACTGTCAACAAATATCACATCAAAAACGATGAGTGACATTATTTTCGGTTAAATTTATGAGCAAATGTATTCATATGCGATTTATTGCTAATTACATTGAAGAAAAAATCATATATGCTAGTAACGAAAATAATGAGTCACTTCACTTTTAAATTTAAACACAGTGTTTTCTCAATGGACAATAAACTTTGAATAATTTTGAAGTCGTTTGTCTTCGGTGCTTGTCTGGTTTGCGGAAGCGCATAGGGAGTTCCTAATCGAGTTGTATGGAAAGGTTTTGGCTTCATTTGCAATTTTTCACGTGAGAAAGTAATCTGAGGTCTACAGTGGACTTTTCCAATGGTTGTTGGTAGGTAAAGGAGACCTTCTCAGCCAACACCATGAAGATCGTCCAAACAACTTCATGACTCAAGAATTTGTTAGAAGTGAAATAGAAACAACGAGGCTCAAGCCAAGAAAATCAATCAAAAAAACGAAATATAATAGCTAAAAACAAATATAAATAAAAAAATAAAAAGTAGCAAAGTATAATCAATGAAAAGAAATATAATAGCTTTCATTTCTCTGTGGGTAGACACATCATTCTTCCACCTCATTAATAATACAACAACTAGAGGAAATTTCATTCACGTCGTTAGTGAGCGTTATTACGTGACAGGGAACAAGGACTTAAGCATATTTTTTTCGAAAGAAGTTGCTTGAAAATTGTTCTTTAAGCTTCTTCTTTTCGGTAAGAATTGAGGTTTAACATAGAAGTTCCCGTTTAATACTCTCAGCAGTAATGTCTGCATACTTATGGGATACTTTAGTCCAAGTTTTGAAAAAATCAGCCAATAAAAGATTGCAAGTTTGCGTGCTGGAACTGAAAATTGCTCAACTCGAGAACAAGCTCTTCGTTTGTGAAACTTTACCTTCAGCCAAATTTATGCTATTACTATTCGTGCAAGAGAATTGTTCCTGACTGCAATTCTTCGACTTGCATACCAATGATCTGATGCTGTACGTGTGGCGCTGCAGAAACTTTGCTAATACCAGTGCCTTTGAAGAACATCAGTCAAAACTGCGATCAACATGATCCAAGCGTTTAGTCACAGCGAACTACAGAAAAAACATTAAAATAAATGACAAAAAACATTCACCTTTTCAAAATTTCATACATATATTATAATGTTTCTGTTTAAACGTTGGGAAATGAACTTGAGCGAGTAATATCCTCTTAACCTTAAAGAAACCTCATAAACTTGAACGTTGTTAATAACTTTGACCGGAAATTCTTCAAATGTAAATACACTTTATGGACTACGATTCTAAACCTCTGATTGTCCACATCTCGCCACGGTTGAAAGCTTGAAAGTTGTCCACTACGAACGTTAAACATTAAGTGGATAAAACAATGGTGGCGTTTATGTCTCGTCGAACCTAGCCATTCATTCATATTAAGGATATTTGTTAAGTGTTTTACTGATCTAAGTTAGTGGAACGACAGCTGTATTAAATATCATGATTGATGAATTGTGACTCCTGTCTTTCAGACATGAATGTAACAAACAGTTTACTTTATCCCTTCAACAGTTAAATGAAAACTTGTGACAAAGTCAAATTCCAGCTCTCTTCATCACTAATTTCCAAAAATGTTTTAATAATAATAATGTTAATCTACCATCCAAAAATCACGGTAGTATCGTAAGTTAAAACACGATAAATTGTATTCTTCAAAAATATTATAAATTCTTTAGCAACGTCGCAGTTCTTAGAATTTCATATTTACTTGAATCGCAACTAATGCGTAATTTTTTAAACTCCTAACCATTCTTTGAAGTGCCCTTCACATTACACAGAGTGCATTTTGCACTCTAGGCGTTTTTAGACCTCTAGAGAGTGGGAGAGAGTTCTTCTACGCGCGCATAAACTGGCTTATGCTCAGAGTATCCAAAATCAGATTCAGTTGCCGTCTTTTCCTGCTGGTCATCCAGATCAGCAACAAATTTGGCAAATTAGGATTTTTTTTAGTTGGTGGCATCGTCTGAAGTTCTCCTGATCGCATATAATAAACTAAATGATTTTAAGATATATTATTTATTACTAACGTCTAACTATAGACGACAATTTTATTTTATCGTCGATCTCTATCTCGTTGAACATACACTATTAAAAAATTCTGAAGCAAAAAATCTAGCAACTGACAGGATGACTTGATCCTTTATCCCTAACTTGCTGTGGATATTTTCTACGACCCTGGAAAGTACATCACGGATGTAGCTTCCCTTCATCCGCACGTAATTCAGGACAGCCTTGTTCCTGTCGCTGGTGTGTCCACACGGGGACACCTTGTGTTAGCTACCCAGCAGTCAGATGTAGTGCCCACCCACTGGACTTGATTCAGTTCCCTGATATGTGACCATAACGGTGTGAAACTTGCTAAATATTAGTTATCGTAGGTATTTTTCCATATCAATGATAACTCAAAATTCATGATTGACTATGACACAAGTAAACGGTTCAAAAGCAATTGCTTGGGTGATCGGAGAACAGTAGAACGGAAATAAGATTTGTTAGATCATAGTAGGAGAAAAACAAAAGAAACGTGGAAATAAAACAAGTAGAAGAACAAAAGAAAATAGAAAAATATGAAAAGCTGGCATTTCCGATTAACTCGGAGGTATTCCTGTTTTTTATGCCGACATTTGTTTACTTTGCTATCGAGCTTTTTCAGTCAAAACGGTTTTTTCGCGGCTTTTTTTTGTTATAGCCTGATTGTTTGTTTCTGATTTAGATGTTAATATTTTTCCTCGAGTGACTATGAGTCGTTTCCCGAGTCCAGCTGCACTGGTTGTCTGTATCCTACCCCGCATGGTCGCCGGTTGCGCCCAATACAGACCGTTGCAGCCACGAACGGCACGTGGGGGAAACATAATCTAAACTTTATAAAATGTTTTAAGGTGTTTCCCCTGCTTCGGCCAGCTCGGCAGAGATAGCCATTCCCGGCGCAGAGGTCGAGCGTGTTCAAATAATGGCCTGTGGAACTGCTTCATGTGCTATTACTCTGCTACAGGAGAAAAATTATTTGCTAGATTGTCGCCGAGGTCTAGCATATTTTCTGTTCTTGTTTCTTCAAAAACCATTGTATGGATGCATGTTTTTAGACCAGTCGAGCATCAAGTTTAAATTTAATCGGGACTATATTTAGAACACTGAAGAAGCACGTTCAAAAAAAAATGACAAACCTTCAACAATTAAATGCTGTAACCAAAGAGAAATGTGCGTAGAGTAGTGGTGTAGTGGCGAATGAAACAGCTTTAATGACATATGAACATATGTATATTTTAGAGTGTGAAAATATATTTTTCAACCCCTATTCTTTTTATTTCAATAGATGCTATAGACATTTGGAAAAGTTAATGATTCTGTCGTGCTCTTGTCTCTGTTTGTTTTGAATTATGTGTTTTTTTACGAGTCAGGCAATGAAATTCTGTCTGACAATCCATTTAACTAAAATTTTAAAACTCCTCAAACACTCATTACGCTGTATATTACAACGCTCATATTCGCTTGGTCCATTTTGTGCCTGCATAGGGCAAACAACATGAGAGATTATTTTTCATACGGAATGGTAACTCTAGGTAAATATGAAACGCTGAATCCTTTTCCTTTCCTTAAAAATAGTGTGATGAATATTAGTTACATCGTGGCTATCAATCAACTTGAGTGTTTACAAAACTTTGCGGAATAGAAGGTCAATAAAAATGAAACTAGTCGGTGCTAAGGTGTTAGAGTAAGTGGTCAAACAGTTTTTTATTCTATTTCAGAACAACAAACTTTTTGGCTAATTAATATATCCAATGACGCTACAACTAATTTACACGTTTCTGTACACTCACACCGCATGTTTCAAACTGCTTCAGATGAAAGACAAGGTATAAGCCCTCTTTTGTAGAATTTCTATCACTTTGCAGATATTATAGGGTTATAGCATATATTGCAAAATAACGTGGATCTATATCCAACAACTTTATTAAGAGGGTTGTGCTTTCAACATCCGATGGGGTATGAAAAAAGGCAAATCTACGAAACATATTAACTTCATTAGGAAAAATAGTGCGGGCTTTTACCTATTTCTCTGAATAATCGTCAAAACAAATGCAACCCGATTACTGAAGGTACAATCAATTGAACATAGCCGTTGTTTGCAGCAATATCAAAAAGGACAAAAACAATTTAATTTCTTTATTGAAAAACAAGGTGTTTATTTTCTGCCCTGGTTTTAAATCCAATAAAACATGAAACTGGCTTCTTTCACGACGTTTTTATTCAACTGTTTAGCATTAATAAGTTTCTGAGTTAAAACATTTTAATGTCGAATTATGAAATATTTTTTATCAAGTTTCTTCGCGGTATTTTAGTCATTCGTCATTCAACACCAATAGCATACCTTAGTTCACCATCAGACGTTCAGATGTGAATTGTGGCTCTACTGACGTATGTTATTTGTTATTTTTACTCGTCTGCTAATGACACGCCTGCAAGCAATTCCGATGTGATGTATGCAGTTTAAATTTTATTTCCCCAAGAGAGTCAGGTATATAACATTTTTAAAAATAGTTCATTTTTTCACTGTTGTGGTTTGCGGTTGAGAAAACACGAGGAACAAGTCAATTCCACAAGTATCCAACAAATGTTACGTCTCCAATTAAATAAATTGGTAACCAACTACAGTCAAAGCCAAGAAGCGCTAGATGTCAGCTCTTAGTCTGGAGTTCTCCAAGCGATTTAATTGAAACTCTGTTGTCGTCCTTCGAAACTCCCACACACGCAACAGTGATGGTGTTTATTCGAATTAGTCTATCCAACCACTAACACATAATTACTATCTGTTTCATGTAAAGCCACTACAAATTCTACGAAATTAGGTTGTTAGGAAAATTTTCATATCATATAAAAACAATTATTTGAATTTCATTTTATACCCTATCAAAACATGCTCCAGATGTGCAGGACTCTGCATGTAATTATTTTACACAATATAACTTCGCATTTTCAGTATTGGTGTTAGTGCAGTAGAACCTCCAAACAACGAACGAGAAATCTTTCCGTTCTTGGCCGAGAGTTCCAATTTTAAAACACAATTATCTGCCATTCCATAGATGTCATTTTGTAATGAATTACTGAAGCTTTCCAACTGTACTGGTTTTTTGAATGCTCAATTTTAATATTTTTGACGTAATACTACTAATCGTTTTAGGTTTTTTATGAATGTAATGTTTATTTAACATAAAATGAAATCATAGATAGTGAAATGAGAAGGGGCTACACAAATTAAGGAATCTAGGCAGCAAACGTAGAGACCATACTGGTCACTGGTAACTAATGAATTCTTTTAGTGATGTAAAGACAGTGCTGTGCCAAATTAAATGACAAATATTAAAACTTAAAATCTTCAGATGTGTATTATTTTTTGTTAATTTTCTCTGAACGTAAAGATACAGTACTTGAACTATTACCCTAATTTGCCTAAAGAACGCTACTATGTGTAGTTATTTAACATTTTATGACTATTTAAGTTTTCAAAACAAGAAACAAAATGCTCGATCAAAATAAGTTTATAAAAGAGATAACAAATAGTTTTCTTGATATGCAGTTCAGCAAGCTTTGTTTTTAATACATTACACAATACCTATGAATACAGGATTTTTGCAAATCTTAACATTGAGTCACTGTAAGCTTGGCCCATTGCTGTTTTAATTTTAGTTACAAATCTTCAACTTTTATTGGATTTTTCACCGTAACATTTTATCGTAGAGCCTTACATTGTTTTTTCATGAATTAAAATTGGGACTCTAAGGAGACCAGTACATAACCTCTACTTCTCAATTCTTCAGATAACTCAAAACGTGTCCTAGTTTGTGGCAGCGAGCATTATTCAGCAAACAAAGGAGTACTAATTTCAGAATTCTGCAAAACTGCCACAGCCTGTGGTTCTAACACATTCTTGTAAAAGTGAGTGTTTAAACGCACATGATGTATCATATCCTGGCCTGATATACTGAAAACCCTCACTCCTATCCAACTAAACTTTACAGTTTTCTTTATACAGTTTGATTTCAAACTTTCAGAAATTCTTTGATTGAAACACTGTTTACCATCGCTACCAAATACATTAATTTTAGATTCATCACCGAAAAATGCTGTGTCAATAGTCATCCGACACACTGACATGTTTCAATGCAAATATCAACCGTGAAGTCTGGTTTCTTTTACTTATCAGCGGCTTTTTCCCAGATCTTGCATGAAGGCCTACTGTATTTCATGCTATCGTCAGTAGACAATTTGCCGAGACAGATTATTACCACCTTTAATTTGGCTAAAAATTTTACCTATAGTTGAAAAACCATTTTTTTAGCGTTAGGCATTGAATAATCCTGTCCTCTGTTACTATAGTTTTATTTGGTTTACTTGGTTCTTTGTTTTCGTTAGCCTACCATATTCATTATAAAGTTCCAGAATTTGGTTCACAACACTTTTAGAGTGATTTATGTGTTGAAATATGTTCCATTATATGATTTTTCATCGTAGTTTCACAATTCATGCTTTAACAGTTGCATCAACTTCAATTTGACTTTGCATGGTTACGAACATTGATTACAGTGATGATAATAAGCCTATATCTTTTTTCCATCTGCTAATGAAAAAACACCTCATTTTAAAGTTTCCACTTTTTTTAAAATTTGTTTTTAATTTTGGAGAGTCAAAGAGTAATTAAATGTCAAATAACTATTATAGTATTATTAAGGCAACATGAAAATTTGAGGAATAGTTCATATTCTATGTCTACATTCAGCAAAAATGTCAATATAAATTGATTCACACTCTTTTTAAATTTCGAAATTCAAACATTTGTTCCTTAATCTTCAACGGCACTATATCATATGAAGTATTAAAAATACTAATATTCTGCGTCACCAGTGCATACATACATTATTTAATTACACATCCATCGACATAGTGTTAGGGCATAATTTCTCGCCCTACAGGTTCTGGCAGGGAATGGCCCGTGATTTAAGAAGGAAGAATAAATAATATTTGTAGAATTCAATAATCGTAATTTACAATTAACAACAACAAAACAGAAGGTCGATAGATTTATTACTCCATGAACAAGTTAAATTACTAGAAGGCTTGCTAGCGCCAGAGCAGTCAGATTCTGCAGAAACAGAAACTATGTTTAGCTGGTCCCGTCGGCGAGTTGACTAAACTTCTGACGGACTACAGCTGCCAACTTAACTTCCTAGCATATCTTACCTATCCAATCATATCTATGTATAATGCTACTCAATGTTACGCGATCTATGCTGAAATAATCTAATCTTTGCTGAACTGACTCGGGTAAAGGCGCCGCCGAAGAGAAGAGGCCTGATGCAAGTAAAACTGTTTCTGTAATTAAGAATAAACAAATTTCACAAATCTCTTAGTTTCAATATCACAAAGTTACCAACTCTGAAGCGCTGTTAAGTCTCTTACCGGTTGCGGGGTAGAAGGATTGCACTCTGAAAATCTAAACGGGAGCGACCGACTAAAAGAATTAAGAAAAAGAAATCGCATGGAAGAACGACAGATTCATCTACTGACACATAGTTTTGTATATATCAACATGTATGATACTTTTTTCAAATTATAAGTGGTGAAATTCGGATTTCGAGTATGAGTGCTAGCTCTTATATATCCAACTAGTAGACACACACGTGGAAAATCACGTGTTTTGTAATAATTTTTTCCCATTGGTCTGCCAGTGGACGCATGCTTTGTGAAGGAGCTTTCACATTGAAGAATGTGCCTTTTGTATCCACTATACAATGCTTACAATACATGTAAAACCTGCCGAATTGTATCCTATCTATGTAAATCAGTAATCGCCTGACAGAGACGGACAGAGCAAGCAAGGAAACAACAAACTGTGTATTATTATATTGTGGAATTATTTTGGGTATGCTTCTTTAGATGTTTTTTTTCACGATCACAGTCCATCCTTGTTTCGCGTTCTTGGTAAGTTTTTTGAAAGACAGCTCTCCTCTTGAATTTAGCATCCATGGTTTTAAGATTGGCTGTATCACTAGTTCTTTGCTGGAATCTTTGCCTTCTTTTCCTCTCACGTGCTAGTCTGTTTCCTTCTTTATGGTGTTTTTTTCCATTGTTCTAATGAATTTTTTAGATACAATTTTTATCCAAAAGCCTACATGTAGATGATACGTCATATTCCTGTTCTACGATATTAAGACCATTCAAGAGCATCTTGCCATTGAGTAAAGTTATATTCTGTTTATTATGTTGGGCTGCCACAGGTAGTTGATGACTTCTTGATGGAGAGAGCCTTTTCCAGCAAATTGCTAAAGCAGAAAGGCAAGCGGAGCTCCTGGCACTTCCTGACAAAAAATATACCAAATAGCTTATGCATGACAGGATCGAAAACTCAATCAAAGATACAGTAATTCATGTGCCACGTTCAAAAGAGGGATATTATCAAATCAAATAATACCGAGCTACTTTTCAGAGCGAAGCAGTTTTTTAGAGATCCACGGTGCGTCCGTTGGATGAGGCAGTCACAGTAGAGGTGCTGGTCTAATAGCATAGTTTGAAGTAGAAACATGGAGTTATTACGTAGGAGAAGACTGTATCTATGATACCATTTAAACGAATGTCTCCTCCATTTTGCAAGGATAGAAAAAAATTGTAATATCCTAGCTGTGGGTTCCGTATCATGACTACCTGCAGTGACCCAACCAGAGGCCTCTACTCCACACAAAGTTTCAACTGCAACTTTAAGTCATTGTATTTTTTATTATTTTTGGGACAAGATATTAGTCACGTAACGTTTTTTGTTAATTAGTTAATAACTTGGTTAGATTGTACAGTATGTTGTTACTTTTAGTTTGTAATAAATAAGTATAGCCCTTAATGTCCAGGCTGTCCATTTCCTTACGGTAGGATCTGCTGTCAGGATCCTTTTAACAAAAACACCCGGAGTTCTATAAATTTACGTAACCATGTAAAGTTTCGAAATTTGTAAAACAAACCTTAATATTAAGAGCCATGTACTTACAATTATAATTACTCGATGACCGTACAAGTTTTTGTGCTCCCTTAGGTACTCCACAATTTAGCAAGTTGATTATATTTATATTTATCCTTTTCATGGTCTAGTGAATTTTTTGAAGTAATTATCTAACGTTCTTATCCCCCTAAGGAAGTTCCATGAAAAGGTTTGTCTCAAAATCTAGCAAATATTTATTGAGTTAATTAATTAGTACTTAACGTATTGAAGTCATAGACTAAAGATCCACGTCATTTTGAATTCGGTCTTGGAAATGGTGCATTAAAGTAAAAGAAATTCAACGAATGAGAATTCTTAGTATTTCCCAGCATCCTCATAAAAAGACGGTGAAAATATTGGACATGTAAATCCAGAAGTACACAAATTTTATACTACGTCATTGAAAATGCCAGTCAATCAAAATGCATGTCGCACATCAGTTGAATGAAATATAAGTTTTAATCACACACTCGACCACTCTATCACCGGCTCCAGTTTCATTTTTGCTGGATATATATTCACCAAAGTTTGTAAACACTCTAGTTGAATGTCCGCTACCAAGAGGCTACACGCTCACCAAACTGTTCGAGATAAAAGGATGAGAGTTCGAGTTTTCAGCGTTACCTGAAACATTCAATCACGTTTAGAACAGAACTTGAATCTGAATTCTTCATGTTATCTGCTCTAGACATGCACAGTAAGAGCCATGGGAATAGGAGTGTTGTAATACATAGTAAGTTGAAATTTGAGTTTGAGCAGTTTCAAAATTTTGTTTAAATTCAACTTCAGACGTTATAAATGTGAGCCTCATAAAAAATACATAATTAAAAAATACCTGAACTGTTGTTAACTCAATAAATTTAAAAAAAATACGCAAGGTAGCCTTGCATCAAGAAAATAAAAAGACTTCCTGAACCAATGCTACTAACGACATTGCTTCACAAAGACGGCTTAAACTGTAGCGATGGAAAGTATTTTAATCGGCTGAGTCTTCTTATAATTGGAAAAACATTTTTATTATTCCATGAATAATTTTCGGGCATTCTGCAGAGCTTTGTAATTTATGGAGAGGAGGGGAAATTACCGTTGAATTGGACTGGGTGGCGGCGGTCGATGCAAACAAATTACCCAAATTTAGAACTGAATGCTGAAAATAAGGCAAACGAGCGAAATTGCAAAGGCCGATAGAATAATGGCAGTTGTTGGCCCAAATTGTATTCAATCGACCGACAATGTGGGAAAATATGACCAGCTATGGATTGAATGCTCATATAAGTCAGACAGAAAGATTAACTAAATATATTGTACATGATTCAAAATTGGAAAAAAATTCTGGTCATTGAAAGTGACAATTATTTCTAAATATAGTGGACAATATCTGACGTAGCCTCCTTTTAGATTTACCTTAGAGAGAAGAGAATGATACTGTTTTATATTAATATAATTAGAGTGCATCAATCAATTGAATCCAATGACTAACTGATTTGTCACTATCCCATAAGTTAACCATGAATTATTGGTTCACACATGAGAAAAGAAATGCTGTAAAATAATGTTTTATTCAATTTTGTGGTAACGCTATGTAAACTACTTAAAAAGATGTAAGTATTCTTTAAATTGAACTTTTCCTAACTATAAATATCGTAGCGTTATATACCATTCAGGACTTCGTAAATTTAAAATCGCTGGAGTAGATGAACGCATACTTCACTTTTCCTCTTTTAACCACCGTCAATTTATATAATTAAGCTACATCGTGATTTATTACCAAGCATTTATATAGCTGCAAGTAAATTTTAAACGTCGTTTACTGGGGTTGAAAAATTTTTGGACGAGTTGTTTTACATACGCCACAAAAAAGATATAATTTAATAATGATTTTTCTTACATGAACGAAAACTTTTCCAGTTTCAAGTTGCAACATCCCCATATTATAGCTAACGTTTACATCATTACAAATTGGCTGGGTTTTTGAAAGCTATTTCATATGAAACTTCTACCAAAAAATGTAAAAGAAATAGTTTGAACACTTTGATTTTTACATGAACTAAAAAATGTGCCAGCATTTTTATAGACACCGACAGCAGTATAGAGTTCTGACTTACTTCTTCATCATGCACTGCAGACGCTCTTTTACATGCAGACATTTTGCCATTGAGTACGAGAACCATTCTCTTTCGTTTTTGCACTCTTCTAAGGGATTTTGCGTTAAAGGGACTCTTTGCATCAGTGTGATGGCACACTGAAATGATATTGGATAATAAATAATGTCTGAATTGTGGGATGTACGTGATTTTCCAGACTTCTCATATTGACTATGTTATTAACTTTTCCATATAAAGTTTTGGTTGAGCAAATAAAACTCAACGCTATGGCTTCCTAAATCTTTGTAGACGTTCACGCTTCGAGATTAAAGGCTTCTGAATTTCATTAGTCAGACGGTCGAGGCTTGCTCACCGTTACATTTTTATTCAGACTGCCGAGTAAAGAAACTGAAAAACTCGACTCGTCAAAGAATCTTACTCGCTTCCCATTGATCCATTAATCAGTCAATGGTAAATTAAGTAGTCAAAGCACATATGAACATTTGCATCATAAACCATAAGATTCTTTATAGGCACTTATCTCTGAAGTTTAACTTTATGAAGTTACCAGAGATTAGTTTTTGTCAAGACTATTACTGTTTTAGTTACTGTTTTATTTTTTAGTCCCGTTTTCAACAGCAGCTTTATAATTGTTCAATGCAATAAACTTTATGTCTATAGGTAACAAGGCTTGGGGTTCCTTACAAAATACTTTTGTTAATAAAATCAAACTATACTTCAAGAAATCCGTCGAAGTTTACCTGCAATAAAGCTGCACATGATGTATCAAAACCATCAGGGTTTTCCCAAACAAGATTATTGTGTATTTTTCTAATCATGTTAACTCAGGAATATATTTTTAAATTATTCACAAATTCTTTTTCAGCAGCGCTTACATAACCTCTATGAGAAGAAGAAAAAATGCTCGATTGAAATGCTCAGTTTGCCATACACGAGCCTAAAATAACATCTTAACGATTAGAAAGAATTTCGAATCAATTTGGCTAATTCCTGTATCATTTACGACAAATTACCTATAAATGTACACTATTTATAGTAAAAGCAAGCAAAAATAATTATTTCAACTTTTACTCTGATATGTCGAGGGGCTGTTCGAACGTGTATAAAAATATTAATTCTTAACCGATA
The DNA here is from genome assembly GCA_006783055.1 of Trinorchestia longiramus. Taxonomy (NCBI): domain Eukaryota; kingdom Metazoa; phylum Arthropoda; class Malacostraca; order Amphipoda; family Talitridae; genus Trinorchestia; species Trinorchestia longiramus. The sequence goes on from VCRD01000173.1 coordinate 351,834, forward strand.
CTGAGAGGCCGATACTAGCTGCGTCGCTTCGTTTATTCTATGGCTAAGACAGAAAACTGTGAATTGGACGAATGTTACTACTCAAGAAACTAACTTGTGTGGTCTTCATTTTACTCTTATGGCTATAATGAGAACTTGGCATACCAAAAATTTTCCGTTGTTTCAATTTAAAATTTGCAGTTGATGAATCCCGTTTTTTAGAGTCCAATTGTATCACAGCATGATCCGTAAATGGTGATATTAAAATGGTCATTCATAAAAAATATTTACTCGTTTTATTTTAAAACAAGGATACCAATACTACTACAGAAAGAGTAGTTTTTATAAATGGTACGAATTTTCAGGTTTCTTACTATATCTTCTCATAAGTAGCATTTTCAAAAATGGTCAAAAGTTGCAGCCACAGTTAGCATTTCAAACAGAATTCTCCATTCACTAAGCAACAGTCATTGTTTGTCATAGTTTTATTCGGGCAGCTCTAGAACATTAATCTGCTTCAAAGGAAATTCAGGATAAAGGTCGTTAAAAAAAATGTGAAGAGTTTTGACCAAACAGCTTCAGTTTGACCTCAGGTCCCAATGCCAATAAGTTCGGGTTATTACAAAACCTTGAAGAAGTAAAAAATTGCACACAATCGAAAATCCCACGTTAGGCATGCTGCAAACATGGCTAATCCTCAGAAAACACCTCAACTGAAAGCTGTAGGAGCTGCACCTGACGCAAACTCTTAGTGACGCCAACAAGAAATCCAGGCTGGTGGCCTGTATATTTTAACTCAGTTTCAAAAAGGACTGGTGTCTGTGCATAATCCTGTCCAAGAAGACATGGAGAAAATGTTACGCTCCGGTCTGGGATGGTGGATGAAGGGATCCTCCCTGTGCTCTGGTTTGAAGGATCCGTCAGTTTTGATGTCTACCTGAAGAAAGTCCTGAAGAATACAACCTAATATGCAGTTAAGGCTGTGGCCACCGAACGTCAGTATTAGTTTCAGCAGGATGAGGCTAGCTGCTGTGTGGCAGCCTCATTCCTTCAGTTTCTAGAATCCAAGTTTGGTGACAAATTGATTTCATGTCGGATGGATCATCATTAGTTTCCATACTCTTAGGACTTGTCCCCTCTTGATTTCTTTCTCTTTGTCCAAGCGCAGCGCACATCGTTTCGAGTAAAACAAACGCTCTGGCAGAGTTGAAACATATTGGGAGAACTTCACAGCCAACGTGAGGGAGAAGGATATCAGAAAGATGGCAAACCACATCAAGAAAAGAACAGAACTGTGTAGGGGTCAGCTTGAAGGACATTTTGAACATTTAAATCCATCAACACAAATGACCCACTTATGGCTCATCATTGTGCCCCCGTTTTGTTAATATATAGCGATCAATTCATTGTTTAGTAATACTTCTTCTAATATCACTCTCTGTTAATCATATAGACTGTTGACAGATAAATAACCTAGAACAAAAATCAGATGATGGGCTGATTTGTGTTTTCAAATTTTTATTTATACACAGTATATACTGTATGAACATATGTATGCATAACTCAGTGTCTTTCTATTGGAATGTTTGTTGTATTTTTAGTCTCTATTAATTTTGATGAATCTGGAAATTTATAAACAACTATTTTCTCTAAATTTGTATGTCAAAAATCTGTCATGAGGAATCTGTCAAAAGTTTTAGCAACAGTAACAAATGCTGCGGAATGAAGTGATCGTAAACTCATTGAATACAGTTTAAGAAAACCTACCGAAAATAATTCCCAATCGATATGAAATGAGGTAGAAGCGATGAATGGCCATGAAGCTACGACAGGTATGAATGGGTTGATGCGGAAGGGCCAATACATGTTCCCTGATTAGTCCAAATAACAGAGAAGCAGGCTTTAATGAGATGGACTGCAGTAGAACTTTCTGCTATAAATCTTGCACACAAAGACTTGAAGTCTCTGCTTAAATCGTGGACGCTCATGACTTCGACAATGGAGAGTTTAAGTTTAGGTTTTCTGTACTGACAGTTTACTGAGGGGTGAGAGCTTTGCATTACGGAGACAGAACCGTACTTTCTGTACACAAGAAAAATTGCTTACGAATTTGAGATAATATCATGAATTTCTGATTTATGGTAAAAATGACTGCTCTGCAGTCTAGTATGGATCTTCTTAAAGACGTCAACTGCTCGAGTGGAAGTGAAGTCACAATCCATGAAGTTAAATCGACAAAAATATGTATAGGGGACACGATATCCAACATTTCTGGCACCGTGACTGTACAATACCGGTTTTCAGGGCTTGAATTATTTCTCTAAGGGTCGAAACCATTGAATAAAATACTCTTTTGCATTTAGTGATTTAATTTCAGAATTCCCATCGTATATGACCCGTTTTCGAGCCCTGCCATTTTGAACCGTCCGTTAAAAAGTAAACAAATAGATGAACATAACATTAAATTTAAATAATTTCCTGTATTGCTAACTTTACGGAGAGAAAACATAAGCTCACTGGTAGACATAACTTCTTAAGTGTTTCTTCTAAAAAAACATACGGACCATTTCTTAGCTCGCAAAACAGCTACAAAAGCTTTGTGTTGTTACAAGCGAAATGAAAACTTTACCAGAAAATTTGGGCACACACTTTTGAAACATTTGTGAGCGAATATCGGAGCTTTACTTTTTAGCTTTTTTCAAATGCAGTGTTTTTGCTTTGTTCTTTCATAAGTCTGTTTTCTAACGTCTGAGGTTGGGCTACTGCCCACGAATTACACTACAATATATCTAACATGTTTAAATTTTTGTTCACACTTGTAAACGTATTTCGAACTCAAATTTTCATTTCCAACTTCCTTCAGTAAACTGAAGTGGACGTATTGTACTCCTTCACGTTTTGCAATGTCAGTTAACAATAAACTATTGATAAAGGCCTAAGTTGTATGCAAAATATATTCAGAATTGATGATTTTCAATCTATTTGCAGCTTGACACGAAAAACTGAGCTTGCATTCATTAAACTTGAACTCAATTTTTAATAACACGAAAAGGAGATCTCTGCAAAGGCATATTACACTCAACCTTCGTTATTTGACATAATAACAGTTGTAAATAAGATTTGAATAGTTTATATTTGCGGGGAATTCTTCAGAAAGTTTACTGATTGTAAACCTTCGTTTGGTGTTGACCACTTGATCACTAGGCTGAACCAGGCTTACAGTAGCGACAGACTTGCGACCTTGTTCACCTCAATCATAGACGTCAGTTCGCTCTTCTTTAAATTTCTACATCATTCCCAGACACTACATTCACGTATAAAGTTATCATCGTTTACTTTGCTCATTCTGTGATGACTTTCAATAGCTCTACGCCCTTCTTATTACAGAAAACGGATGACACTTCGTAAATCATATATAGCGGGAGCATCGATCGAAGTGGCGATGTTTAATTGCTCATACCTCGGACACTCTGCATGTATCCGTTCAGAGGATAATGTTGGTAAATATGTATGTGAGCCCCTGCAGTACTTTTGGTAATAAAGTATTTTCTTATTTCAAATTTTGCTTTTTTACTCTTCATTAGAGCTTGAAAATAAAGCCCTCATACTTTCAATACTTTAGCACTCCTAGGCCGCTACTACTCGGGAGTTCTTCTTCTACATGTGTTGTGTTTATTTGGGACTTCGAAAACTAGTCCATGTAGCCCAACACTTGGAAGTTACTGCGTGGAGGGTGTTGGTTCATCCGCAACACTCAAATCATTTTTATAATTGAGGACTCATTGCCAACTGTGCAGTGAGCTTCTTATTTATTTTCTCCTTCCTATCTTCAGTTTGGAGTATAAATACAATTAACTATTACGTGAAGTTTAGCATGTGGAAGAGATTATGTTTCCAGACGAGCATGATTAGTTCGACATCTTTGCGTAGTGTCGACACTTGAAACCTGGGAGTAGCAAAGAGAACAATAACTGTGTTTTACATAAAATGGTTAACAATGTGGACGCAATAACAGGGTAACAGAATGGGAAATAAACGTGGTGAAAGAGTTGTTGTGTGGGGTACCGTGTAAAGTATTACGCCTTTTTAAGGTATTTGAAAAGTGTTGGCGAATAGTGCGCTACTGATAGCTCGTGGTGTAGATAATGAAAAGCGATTTACACTGGCTTATAAATATTCTGAGAACTCGTTTTATACACTCAGAGAGTATGAAGTAGAGAGATACCAAGGGGCATTAGCATTTCATAAATTATCGTCGTATACTAACTTGGTTTAATTAACCCGTTAGTTGTCAAATTAATATACATTAGTGCACCTCCTGTGGTAACAAAAAAACAAAAATAAAAAGGTTTTCCTCCAAAACAACCAAAAAACATCTAAGCTACAAGGAAACAACATTTAAAATTCACCTACCCGGTTTAAATGTGTCCTGTGAGCTCTTTAACTCCTCCCTGGTTGACGCCAAAAAGCCGTGGTAGTTACAAAACTTTTACGTCAGTTGACGTGAAAAACAAAGAACGGATTAAACGTTTAGCTTTCTTAGTATTGCATACGGTATGTTCTTTTGCAACTGATATTGGTGTTCCGTTGAGAAATTAATACATTATCTTTATATATAAACATGATGATATAAACATGATGATAGCACTTAAATTATCCGAATGTCACCGTGCTGACAAAAATATTATGTGAAATTATGTAACATAGTTTATTTAAATCGGTTTGTACTACATTTGACCTCACAGAAGTTTTCACCCTAGTTAAAACTAAAATATTTCAATTTAATGAGTGGGTTCTTAAAGTATAGAATTGTCATGTAAGAATTATTTAATTGGGAAACATTTTTCAAACTATTTTTTTTTAAATCTAGCTCCCGATTCACGCATCATAGAAAATACAAGTAAAAACTCATATTTGGATTCTCAAATTGCCGTTTAAATTCGGTACATAACAAGGGAAGTATTAAAAAGGACATCACTAAAATAATGATTACCAGGGCATCTTTTGAATATATTTCGAATGCTCTAAGACATCTCTTTCAAATAATAAAATATTAATGTATTCCTTACAAAAATACTCGTATACGTAATATGTCAGCCGAGATTCTCCACCGTTTTAACAAATACGGATCTAAATTACAGTTAAAATTTGGAATCTTTCAATTTCTAACTTGTTAGCAGCATCTTAATGACACAAAAAGCCTAGTACAAGGAATTTAGATGCTCAAAAACTTGATGTGGGAAAAATATGTTGATCGGCGTTATAGTGTCAGTTAAACAAATATCAAGCAAGTTCGCGATGAAATAATGGCAATACGTTTCTGTGAAACTCATACCTGGCAACTTTAGATAATTAACTGTTATCAGAAAAAAGGTGCATAGTAAGGATTTGTGGTGAAATTTAACTAATGAGGAAAATAGTTACTAAATTTGTTTGAAAATATTTTTGACCTGGGTAATCTTATCCTTATAATAGAAGTTAATTCAACTGTTTTAAATGAAAATTTTATCTATGAACATGTTTACTAAAGGTGTCAGGTCAGTTTAAACTTCAATTTTGATTTTTCGATGGCGACATTGCGTGCTCAGAGTCGACTTCCGGATCTCTGAGATGAATGGCATCGCTTGAAATTCTTCCTTCACGGTACACTACTGCTGGTCTTTAGGCATATCACAATTTCTACCCCAGCGACACATCTTTTAAAAGTGGAGTGGATGCGAGTGCTCAAGAGGTGACTATTCAGTATGACGCATGGCATCCTGAAGTTAAAAGAAGTCAAATTACGATTTGGCTCAGAAATTTACGTTGCAGGCTTCTAAGCTGAACAGCAAGCATTGCTAAAATTTGGAATTTACTTTATTTCTTGAGATTTTTAGGCGCTATGGCACTTCAGCTATGCGTAACCCCGTAATTTCTTCAATTCTCTGTAATTAGATATTAAAGACCAAGTCTCAAAGACATGCAGAGGAACTGTGAATAAATTCGATATGTTGAATAAATTCTACAGAGGAATTATCAGTCGTCGTTAGGTTAGAAAATTTATTTTTAGTTGATATAGTATTTGAACTACTATAACGATTTAGTATTAGTGTATGTCTAGCGTTCAGAGATTTTATATCAGAAATACGATGGTATATCGGCGAGACACTGAAGAAAATAGCCAACATGTGCATCTAGCAAAACGTAGTACTCGTAATTCTTGCGTTTTCATTCCTTTTTTTGCACCATACCTCGTTGTGTGTGGTAAGTTTTCTTATGCGATCTAACAAAAAACGAAACCTTATTGCCAAAAGTAGTTAAAAGTTTTCCAGCGAGAGTTTTGGGCTTTTGTCTTCCAAGTTCTTTTATAGTATTCTTAGAGGTCATCTTTCCAGTCAAAGGAGCTACTTAGAACAAAGTTTCAGAATAAATGGCTCAAATATGCGGCGTTATTCCCATCGAAACTTGCTATTGTATCCTGAAGATATGGTCTACGTAATGAATGTTTGCACAAAGTATTCCAATATACTGATTGAAGCAACAGTTGTTTTCAACACATTTTAGCTTTCATTTTCAGAAAATGTGTTTATACGTACAAAACAATTCAATTACTATTCTACACTTGGTTAAAATATACCATTCAATGTTTGAAAACTTTATTCATGAGATTCTGCGTACATTAACATTTTTAAACTTGTCACCACTCAAGATGAAAATGTGCAAGCAACTGACAGACCACAAAAAAAAACTCTTTCAAGGTAAAAAGCAGGGCACGTTCATAAATAATATTGTATTTTCTGTCGAGAAAATCTTCATTATTGAAGCCAAGTTCAACCACCAGAATGACAGACTCTTGGCAACATTTTTTGCAGACATTCTAGATACCTTAAGAACGGTTATCAGACGACAAAAACCTACTTCCGTCACGGTGTGGGCTGTCATTTCCAAAACATGAAAATCTTCCCTCATTTTTGTGGAATCTGGAGCAAAAGTTAACACATATTCATATTTCGAACTAATATTGACTCCAGTTCTTAAGAGAGCAAAAGACCTTTTCAAAAACAGGTCCTTCACTTTTCAACAGGACGGTGCACCTTCACACACGTCCAACAAAACACAAAAGGGGTGTGAATATCATTTCCAAAGTCTTTGGAGCAAGAAAATGTGGCCACTGTCATCATAAATTATGATCTCAACCTAATGGAATTTTGTGGTTGGTCAATTTTGGAGCCTGATGCCTGAATTACATCTCCCAAAACAATAGAAGCTTTGAAAGCCTCTCGAAAAAATACAAGGGAGAAATTCTTCAAAAAGTCCTGTATAATGCGGCAGAAAATTTTAGAGGCAAGCTAAAATGTTTAATTCGCGCTTGAGAGCTCATATTGAATGATATTTTACCAGAATGTGCATAAAGACTTTAAGTAAAAAACTTTCACTTTATTTTTTATTATTTTTTCCCAATTACTACAGTTGTTTGCTATTTTGCAAGTACAAGGACTTTGTTCGTACCATGTACATTCCAGCATGCAGTTACTCACTATTTAGATATTTCAATTTAATTTTCACTGTATTATTCATCTACATTAATTTACACTTTTAATGTTTTGAATTTTGCTTTAGATATTCAGAATTTATGTTCTAATTTTCTGATTTGAAGTCGTGGTAGTTTTATTGGAAGCTAAAATGATGAATTGTCAATCAAATGATAAAATTTTAATTTCTGAAATTTAAATGTAATGAAGAAATTACATTGGTGACATTTCAATTAGTATATGTATAGCTTAAGAATACTTTTGCTAAATAATTTATTTTTGTTTAGAGTAAAAATGCTGGATGCTTCAAATACGTCATTAAATTGTGTTTCCAGCAGAGGAAAAACATTTATGACTGAACGTAATAATTAACTCAGACCATAAAACATTTCTCAGTATCGAAAAATTGAAAAAATATAACTCAATTGTTAACGACTTTCGTATTCATCACAATCCTAAACTCGGTTATAATATTTTTCTAATATAGCAATACATAAAAGTCTTCAAAAACGAACACATTCTAATAATAAAAACCTAGCATATTTTTAAATTGAAATCTACGATCTTAATGAAAATGCTAATGGTAATTTCTGCTATAAAATATTAAACAAACGTGCAACGGCGCAAGCTGCGTTTTTGGAACATCCAAGCCCGCGAATCTTTATTTTAGCGCGATCTATCGCTAAGTTTTCGTTCAGTTTACTGTGTTCAATAATAAATAGGGATAAAATTTTAAAGGACATATTTTAAGAGTTTATTCCCATTGCAATTCTTATTCTGATTTGACTTTGTGTTTGTTGAGATAGAGTGTGGAAGATTGTTCTCGTCAGGCATCCAAACGATGTAAATCTTTGTGTGTATCTGTAGGTGATAATACGTAGTGAGGAGCTTGGTTTTAGGTGTAAGTTTTTAATTGTGTGAGGAAGATTATATGTTACAAGATAACTTTAGCACCTTTGACGCAGGATGAGTACATGAAGATATATGCCATAAGTTAAAGAGTAGTTCAAGAATTTAGCAGATGCCCAGTGATTGCTATGGGAGAAATAAATGGCCAAGTTGGTACATATACTTGATGAGAAGGTAAATGGAAATGGACTGAAATTGATTGATTTTTGTGAAGAAAATGAGCTTTAATAATTTGAATTTGACAATAGGAAATAGTTTGCAAACATGAAAGAGTAAGGATTAGAAAGCAACAATTCGCTATGTGTTAGTGAATTATGAAGCACAAAGGCATGTAAGGGAAATGTATGTAGATGAAAATGATTTTGGTATTGATGCTGATCACTGAATACTTGTTCTCAAGTACAAATGGAAGTAGAAAAGAACGTAGGCAAGAACTGAACAGTGTAGAAAAGTGGAATTTAAAAATAGTAAACTGGGATGAATTTTGCTCTGACCGTAAAAAACATGAATGGAATAAGAACGGGAATATAAGAACTGAACAAAGTGATAGCAGAAATGTTGTATGATGCAGCAGAGTAAATGATTGGGAGGTTACTGGAAAAGTAAAGTGGTTTGAAAAAATATGAACAAATGAGAAGGAAATTTGTGAAAAAGAAACATTGTAAAATGTGAAAACTGTATGAAACACAAGGGATTGCAAAAGTTGAATGGGAGCGTCCGTTAGATGAGTACAAAGCTTAGTAAAAAAAGTATAGAGAATAATATCTGAGGCCAGGGTGAAAGATGAGAGATAAAAAATTGAAGATCCTAGAAAAAATGGTCCAGGTAGAAGTAAAGAGTAGTATAATTTTTTACTACAAAGCAATAACAGAGGTAGTGAAGTGCAAACCCATAAATTAATAGTTGATGGGGCCAAAGTGAGTCAAAGGGTACAAATGGTGAAAGCAGGTGCGGGCTTTTAGGAAGACGGTGGTTGAATGAATGAGCAATTGATGGATAAAGAACCAGTATACAGTGTTCCCTCACTTATTGCGGGTGTTACACCAAGACCACCCGCAACGCACGAAACTCTGAGATCTAAGGACGCTATATTTATTCTAATGTCATGCAAAGAATAACAATACATTATTTTATAACTACGCGCACATGATAGTTCGATGCTAACGTGAAATGGAAGAGCGGTGAGGGAAAGCTCCGTTCGAACGAAAGAAAACAAGATGCAATGATGATTGAGCCAATCAGGAAATGGAATACAGAGCAGCATTCTCTGGTTTTTCGCTTTTTATCAGTCAACCAATCGTGTGTTGTTAACAATCTCATGTCGGCAAGTAGCACCAGCTTGGTCAACTGGTGAGCGAATCTGCTTGCGAGCGGAAAGACCCGGGTTCGAATCCCGCTGCCAACATGGTTGACGTGGCTAGAAATACGGCATGGGACTTGGTTATCCGACCCAAGAATGGGCCAGAAGGTTCGTTCTTATAGCCTCATTCTATTCTCAAGCGGCCGCTGCGTAAATCATGCTGTTCGTTTTTGGTGTATCTATCCGCTGAGTAAACACGCTATTACCTGTGAATCGTAATTTTTTATGATATATGATATTCTTTTAGTGTTAGAATTAATATTTTTATTATATTGTTTTTTTTTGTAATTTTTAATGCAAAATTAATCAATTATATACATTTCTGTACAACACGTTCTAGGTATGGGCAGAATCAATACCACAAAAAGCGGCGAAACAACGAAAATAATACGATATACACTTTGCATCAATAGTTTTTGAAAACCTGCGAAATAGCGAGTCCGCAATAAACGAAACGCAAAGTAGCGAAGGAACAATGTACCTTCAGATTGGGGAATATTAGTTAAAATAGAAGATTACGTGAGGGATTGAATTTTTTTAAATGTAAAAAAGAGAAAGCTAATAGTCCTGATGAAATTCCATGTGAGTTCTATAAGCATATTGTTTGGAGTATAATTGAGATGTTGAAATGTTTGGTTGATGAGGTATGGAGAAGTGAAAAATTACCTGATGAGTGGAACAAATGTAATGTAGTTTGATTGCATAATAGTGGACCTAACAGCACGGAAGAACTAAAAGAACATTGACCTATTACTCTGGCTGACCAGAAAAAAACTAAATGAAAGTTCAAAACATTTGTTCTGTATTATTTTTCTTTGAAACTCCAGTTGACTCAACATCAATTAGAATATTCCAAGTCGACAAACTTTGAACAAAGTGCAGAATTCCAATCTCTGACTTGTCTCTCAAAAAGATGCTCCTCTCTTTCAAGTCTGAGTATGCTGTTCTATCCCTTCTTCGCAGTATCAAATCCACCTAAATTGCAGTAAAACAATTTAGGTGCAGTTTCGTGCATTGCAGTAAAGCCAAATGTTTTTACCGAATGTCAACAATAAATTTGCATTCGTTTATAACATTGAAATTGTGTAATAAAATTTATTTCATTTATGAACTCCGTCGGAGCCCAAATGTGAATACAAGCTCAAAAATATGATTGAAAAATCTTGGATATTAATTTAAATTTCCTCGCTTGTTTAATGTGCCTTCAAAATTTACAAAAAATAAGTTTTAATTGTAAATTCAGGCTAAGAAATCAAGTGACAGAACTGCTGTATCATTCACTTTTAAATCTGCACACCAACTATTCCTTTTAATTTTCTCAGGAAGGAAAATATGTACATTCAAATATTAATTTTTCTACTGTCTTCTCAGGGTAACAAAAATATTCTCTCACTCAGCACTAACATGTTGATTTGGACTTCAATAAAACTACCGTTTTATTCTTTAGCATTGAATTGAGACGTAATTCTGTCATGGGCACATGCACTTCCCAGTAAGTGAACACAATAGAAACAGACATAATACGTGTTTATACAAACAAAAGAATTTGAATTAAAATCTGGGAATTTAAAACTTTGACTGACATTCATTTTCGTTTTATTTGCAGGTTAAAATTTTTGTTTTGGATTGGCAAATACCACATCACCAGATTACTATTCACCCTAAAATTTTAGAGATCTTTCTACTTCCTTAATTTTATTTTCAGTGTTTCAATTCTTCTTTGAATGACATTCATTTTCGTTTTATTTGCAGGTTAAAATTTTTGTTTTGGATTGTGAAATACCACATCACCAGATTACTATTCACCCTAAAATTTTAGAGATCTTTCTATTTCCTTAATTTTATTTTCGGTTTTTCAGTGTTCATAATTTTTGATGGCATTTATGTTTATTTCCATTTAATTTGTGTCGATATTTGGAAGAAGAAAGTCCATTTTCTCCTTAAACAGAAAAAATATTTTATACCTTTAGAACTAACACTACAAAAGATGGCTTCTTCATGATGTTAATATTGTTTATGTTAACTTTGCAAATTGTTTCCAAGGATTATATTTGTCTAAATGAAGCCTAAATTCACAGTTGATTTATTTTACAATGTATGATAGATTGGCCCTGATCAGTATTTAAGTATGGTATGAGATGTCAGATTTTACTGACTCAGCATTGCCCACTCTCTCCGTCGACTCTCTATCCGCAGGATGAATTATTATAAACATGGATTTTCAAGTGCACAAAATATAGTTTACTAGTTTCATTGGCATCAAATTTATTTAGAAAGAAATCTAAACGGTAAATCAGTAGTTGCCTTATAATTATTGCACTTTATACGCAAAACAAAAATAAATTTCGGCATAAATAATAACACCCCAAAGTCACTTTCTAAGCGTTAACTTCGCATAGCATTCTGTAATAACATTCAGGCTAGCACAACCTTTGTTCTGTTTCTCGCAGAGATTTTCATGTGACACCTCCACAGTTTTCTGAACAAATATTTCTTGCAAATTATTACTTACAGTACATATAGGTCTCTTATTTAAGGACTGGCTAATTATTTTCTCCACGAAATCCTTTTCATAGATTCATAATTTATGGAGCCTCACCTTTAGTTGTTCAAAAATACTTTGCTGAATATTGAAAGGCAAGTTTTTCTATGAGCAAGATCATCTATATGGACATTTCTATCCGTCGCTCTAAATTAGGAGATAAGTTAATGGTGTGCACACATAATATGATCTTTGAAAGCGACAAGTTGGTAAAATTGTAGAGTTTTGGAGGTGCTTAGAGTTTCCGCTTCGGAAACATGAAGAATGCAATTCTGGAGTAACAGCCATGCAAAGTTTCTGGAAGCTTTATTATAGAAGGACTGATGTGGTAAAATCCATCTAGTGAAATCTGTCTCATAACGGCATGTTGAAAGAATATAAAAAATTGTGAATACAATATGTGAGGGATCATCGGAGTATAATATTCTTTTACAACCATATGAAATGATCTATCTAAATAATTTCAGGTACGTTTCTGATTTTTTTTCTTGTACGACAGTACTCTAAAATCCCGTTCAGAGATCCACTATTCATGAAGGATGGAATTTCGG
>VCRD01000173.1:365956-396353 GCA_006783055.1 Trinorchestia longiramus
ATCTTCATAATTTTTGATAGCATTTATGTTTATTTCCATTTAATTTGTGTCGATATTTGGAAGGAGAAAGTCCATTTTCTCCTTAAACAGAAAAAATATTATATACCTTTAGAACTGGCACTTCAAAAGAGGGCTTCTTCATGAGGTTAATATTGTTTATGTTAACTTTGCAAATTGTTTCAAAGGATTATATTTGTCTAAATGAAGCCTAAATTCCATTCAGGTCATTCACAGTTGATTTATTTTACAATGTATGATAGATTGGCCTGATCAGTATTTAAGTATGGTATGAGTTGCCAGACTTTACTGACTCAGCATTGCCCACTCTCTCGGTTGACTCTCTATCCACAGGATGAATTATTATAAGCGTGGATTTGCAAGTGAACAAAATATAGTTTACTAGTTTCATTGGCATCGAATGTATTTAGAAAGAAATCTAAACGGTAAATCAGTAGTTGCCTTATAATTATTGCATTTTCTACGCAAAACAAAAATAAATTTCGGCATAAATAATAACACCCCAAAGTCACTTTCAAAGCGTTAACTTCGCATAGCATTCTGTAATAACATTCAGGCTAGCACAACCTTTGTTCTGTTTCTCGCAGAGATTTTCATGTGACACCTCCACAGTTTTCTGAACAAATATTTCTTGCAAATTATTACTTACAGTACATATAGGTCTCTTTTATTTAAGGACTGGCTAAATTATTTTCTCCACGAAATCGTTTTTATAGATTCATAATTCATGGAGCCTCATCTTTAGTTGTTCAAAAATACTTTGCTGAATATTGCAAGGCAAGTTTTTTCTTTGAGCAAGATCATCTATATGGACATTTCCATCCGTCGCTCTAAATTAAGAGATAAGTTAATGGTGTGCACACATAATATGATCTTCGAACGCGACAAGTTAGTAAAATTGTAGAGTTTTGGAGGTGCTTAGAGTTTCCGCTTCGGGAACATGAAGAATGCAATTGTGAGGTAACAGCCGTGCAAAGTTTCTGGAAGCTTTATTATAGAAGGACTGATGTGGTAAAATCCATCTAGTGAAATCTTGAATCATAACGGCATGCTGAAAGAATATAAAAAATTGTGAACACAATATGTGAGGGATCATCAGAGTATGATATTCTTTTACAACCATGTGAAATGATCTATCTAAATAATTTCAGTTACGTTTCTGATTTTTTTTTCATGTACGACAGTACCCTAAAATCCCGTTCAGAGATCCACTATTCATGAAGGATGGAATTTCGGATTTGGACGAACTGTTTGAACAATTCTTTAGTCTCGAAATATTTTTATTTTTGGCATGCATTTCAACTAAACTTTGAACCCTAATTTTATATGTTCTTTTAGATAGAGGGTAAAAGATGGATTCAAATGACGACAGAAAGTGTAAGACAGCCACTGTTTTACATCGATTAGAAGACTGGCATAATGAGTGAAAACGCATCAGATAGTTTCATGCTCAACCCATGCATCATGGTTTTTGTAAGGGCCTCATCAAAAACCATGTTTTCTTCCACACATCGTAAGCAGTTGATGAGATATCCAACAAAACCATGTAACTGACATTAAAACTAGGTGATTCCGCTTCAAAAATAGACAACATTGACAGTAAGAACAGTTTGTGCCGGTAGACTTATTCTTTGAGCATTCGACAATAGTGGTACTAGGTGGCTACATGTGCATAATAAAAGATTTTCTTCAAATTATGTTGTGGTTAAATATTATGTGTGATGAAATCCATTTGAAATGAAAAATAGTAGTTCAGATAAGAGCCGTTCCGTCATGAAAGCCTTGGTGACCGCTGAGGGCATTACAATCCTTATAAAGCTTCACAGAACAGAAGCACAGAAAAAGTTTGCACTACTTTAGACATCATCATCTCTATAGCATCGAGCATACATTGTACTATTAAACAGAGGAAACTGTCAACAATTACAATATGTATGAGGAAATGAAAATATACGTTGAAAACGAAATAAAATACATGAAAAACATTTACACCAAAAGTTTTCCTATTTATGAAAGATGTTGAAAAAAGATTACGTCATTCTAGCCACCTTATTTGTTAAAAGAATGCAAAATAATAATAATAATAATAGTAATACAGTGTTTAACACACCTCACTGTAACGCATCCTGATGAAGTATTCTTTTGAACTCCAAATTAGTTCATTCCAATGATTGACTAAATTATTGTTGATAGTATTACTAATTCAACTCGCCGTAGAGAGAACAAGCACCATATCCATCAAAACAACTCCTTTATTCATACCACATATTGTTTCAAATTCACAAAGCATCATGAAAAAGCATAGAAACACGCCAGCGAAATAAAATCATTCCCAGTAAGTGTTTAACGGTACATTGCTGGCATGGAATCTTTGATCGCTGAAATCAAAATTAACTATTTTCTGTTCCTTGTTATACATAACCAATTCGCGATAAGTTTTGTGAGTCACTTATGATAAGCGGTCATTAAAGATTCCCCTTGACTCACTTCTGACAGACTCAGATAGAAAAAACTTGGAACAGTTCGTAAAAGTAAGTTCGTCGAGGCTCAAGCAAGACTTCACTTCGGAAATCAGCGTTTCATCATCTGGAAAACGTGCTTCCTTCAAAAGTGGTTTTATGGCTGGAAATAGGTTAAAGTCTGATGGGGCCAGGTTAGGAGAATATGAGAGTGTGGGGGAATGGTAGCTTTATCTCATTTTTTCACACATGTTCGAGTAAGCATTCACGTTTAGTTTCTGACAGAGTTCATAAGCGAAATCGATTTTATTAGATAATGGCATATTGCAATGGACGACATTAAAAAACGTTGAGGTGAGGGGTTTCTCAGCTGATTCTTTATGTAGTTTGCTTACTGATTCCAAAAATGTCATTAATTTTACATAGTCAGGCTACAATTTTTTCGATATAGGAATTAGCAAAAATAAAAAATCCTAGATAAGATGTCAAATTTGAATATCAAACATGTTCAAGACACGTAACTATAACACATAGACCAAAATTTGTTAATTGTATAGATGTCTTTACAGTTTAACATGCATAAATGGCTATTGCACAAAATTTCTTTGGTAGTTGGTGTGTGAGGTGCGCCATGTCAGACACCAACATTAGTCTGCTAGCATTTTGATATCATAGCGACCCTGGTACCGCTCGTCCATTACACGAATGTTTTGATGGAAGCGCTCTTCTTGTTTCTCACTCACGTTGACACAGTTTTCTGGAAAGTGGCCCAAGTGGGAACTGAGGAAATGTATCTTGATGGATATGCGTACACAAAACTTTGTAGCTCAGAAATAGGTCCCCAACAACTTCTTCATACTCTGGACTTCTTTGGCTGCTAAGCAAATTGGATACAACAGACATAGAGGCATGCCAGGCTTTCTTCGCATTTACATCCATGCTGCAATTAAACTTGAGATCCTTGAAAATCTCTCTGATCTAAGGGTCATCAAAAATTCCACACTCAGCTATACCTCACTGACTTTTTTAATTTTTTCCTCCAGGATATTGAAAACCAGGCTTTTTTACCTCAGGACCTTGAAAAGTTTTTGAATAGACAGAGTTTGATGTGCAGTGGCGAAAAAATGTTCTGCGGATTCACCAGAGAATGAGTAAGAACATTGTAAAAATCAGCGTTACGTTCACTTACCACGATCCATGTATCATAGTACTGCTTGTCAGCTCGACTATCCCACAGACAGGGGAAACATGGAAAGTTAGTCTAACCATCTTTTAGACCCGGTACCATGGACACAATATACGAAATAGTTGTGTCCATGGTAATAACAATAGTTTTATTATTAAAAATGTTAACACATTATAGTATAACAGCATGTCGGCTGACATAATTACTTATTAGAATATTTTTCAAAAAAATATCCATTTTCAAAAGTAACTGTTAATGGCATATCAAATAACCTTCAAGCCTCTACAGATCTTGCAATTCTGGTCTTCATTCTTCGGAGCAGTTAACAGATACTCCATGCTTTTGCAGTTTACATCCAGTAGCACTGAATCTGGAAAAGACGCGACCTGGTTTCTATTACGCAACAACACAGCTTTCAAGCTTCTTTTTGATGAGATAAATGCAATGAGTCCACTGATTGTGTGGTAATACAACAATGGAATTTCCTTGTTAAAAATTAAGAACTTGCGAAATTCCCTGTCACGGTTATGGTACCAGACGAATTATGTTCTTGTCGCTAACATATTGTGTTTGCAAAACCGTCATCCTAGTAGTTGAGCTGTATCCTTAGACAAACATAAGTCTCTAGTTAAATCATTGAACTCATTAATGAACGAATATGAAGACCCCCATTTCGAATGAAAAATACCAATCATCTACCTAAATGTTCCCTTAAGATGCAATAACACGAAATGCTGATGTAATAGAGCAAAATTTTTTTTAACAAGCGTGTGATATACATCCAAAACAGCTTAATAATACACAACCCTCAAACCTATGTAGGATTACGTTATTAAAAAAAACACTTTATCGTATGGTGTTGAAATTCAACAAATATCATACCAACCGAAGTTTTTTAGACAATATCAAGCGATGGCAGTGTCATCGAAGAATGCCAACTTTGTCAAATAATGTCGGCTTCATTGAACCTGCAATTGAACGTTGAATTTTTAATAGAACATTGCAGACCCTTACAGTGGCTATTAAAATTTTGTCAGTCGATGTGGTCGCTTCGCTACCTCGTGAAGCTGCGCTTACCTCAACGCGACTAATCATATGTAACCTCGTCATAGTTCGAGTTGACATGGCCTGGAAGTCGTAATCATTATTATCACTTACAACGAATGCAAATTTTGAGCTTGTCGATCAGTTAGCAGAAACAATCTTTAGATATCTCTCATAAGCAAATGATAAGTGAATTTTAGCGTTAAAAATAAGTATGATGTGCTTTTATCTGGGGAAAACTTTACTTATGATAGTTCCTGTTTTGGTTTGTACCATAAATACTAGAACTTCTACAGGAATTAATATTTCACCAGTGTTCGAAATTAGGACCTTATAAATTTTCAAACTAATAATCCCAAACTGCGTTAAAATGCAACAAACTTGAGTACAAAATTCGACTGAACATGACTGAAATTGAAACTTGAATTAAGAATTGGGAATTGGAACAAATTCTTTGTAGAGTATACACAATTGATAACCCTAAGTTTGAAAATATTAAATGACTTTCTTCATTAATTGGTACTTGAGACAGTGTTGTGCTCTAAGATGCTGTCGAAAGAATGTTGGCGAGTTTTCTTACGAGTTTTTTTAAGCAGAGAATAATGCATTTTCGTTCATGCTGCCCTAAAGGGATGCACATTTTTTAGTTCCTAGTTGCTCTCCATTTCAGGTGACTGTGGCTGACGTGACTACTGCCCCTCAGGCGTGTTCGTTGTTGCTGTAACTTTTCACCACAGGCACGGTGAGTGTAATGTACATCAGTACCTCATGACTTCCGGCGAGAATAAATGCTGGAAAGCAAGATTTTAGAGTATAGATACTCAAGGAACATTGAGTGATTCTTCTTATCAAACATGAACAGCTTTCGAATGTGCTACAAATGAACAAATCCTGGATATCGAATCTGCCATTTCAGGAAAAAGTTTCAACTCCCAAAGCTCTAACAAATTTTCGAGCAATGTTTCCTGACCAGATTCCGATCAACCAAATTAAAACCCACTTTTGTTTTGGGAATATGACAGATGCATGATCACTATCGATACCAAACAACACGTCTGAATCTTGGCTCATTGGTTTATGACCATAAGAAGCAACCTGTTTTCTGCATGTTTTGTGATGGCTAGGAATCATGAAGTGATTATGCAAGGCGATCGACTTGATCTCAAGATGAATTTGAACAATGTTTAGCACAATTTTTGAGACGAAGTTATACTCAAAGAATCGGTGCGTTCCATGATATGGTGTTACAAATCATCGTTGGGGCTTTACAGTAAGTTGAACTGAAGTAGTCCAATGATCTCTACACTCGCACACTTATAAGAAAAAAATGAGTGAAGATTGGTCAAATACAATAACATTTTCCATTGGTTTCTGAATTAATTACGATATTCAATGAACTATTTCTCCCAATAAGCAATGGTGAACGTAGAAATGAGGCGAGTAGCTGTTGCATTACTTACACATGGTATTCAGCTATGTAGTCCTCACGGCGGACATTTTTTGTAAATGGAGTGCTTCATACGGATTTCTTATGTGCACGTGTGTCGTCAATTTCTGCCCATTACAGGGGAATTATTTTTTGATGTAAAACGTTCCAATGCAAGAACGCCGTTTCCAACCTGGCTGGCTGACTCTATAAAAAACCTTCAGATAAACAAATATTATGAATCAATTAATTTTTAATGTTAAAATTATATCAAAAGAATACATTTGGTTGTTAAAATTTTTATAAGTTAAATTCTCTTGAGGTAATTGAACATTAGTTTTGAACTCAATAGACTTTTACGAACTAGGGGACCGAAGTTTCAGCTATTATTGCTGCAACAGTTAACACCTGCTCGAGAACATTGCTGCAACAGTTAACACCTGCTCGAGAACATTGCTGCAACAGTTAACACCTGCTCGAGAACATTGCTGCAACAGTTAACACCTGCTCGAGAACATTGCTGCAACAGTTAACACCTGCTCGAGAATATTGCTGCAACAGTTAACACCTGCTCGAGAATATTGCTGCAACAGTTAACACCTGCTCGAGAATATTGCTGCAACAGTTAACACCTGCTCGAGAAAATATCATACCAGGTCCCTGACAATTACAGAGGAGTAAATGTTCTTTCAAAGAAAAATTGTAACTTTTATCGATGGTATAATCTGGATAAAGAAATTATGTTTTTGATCTAAACATCAGAGGAAGTAAATATTACCGAGTTCTGAATACTGAAAAAATGTATAACTCAGAACTTATCAGCAGTTTTTACTCGATCATTGATGACTAAAAGATTTAAAACAGGATTATAGGAAAATTTATAATTCATATTTTATATCGATTTACAGACATCCATGTATTAATTTTTAGTAATCTTATACGTACATCATTGAGCCTTCAATATTGTGTTTCAGCAATCAATTTATTCTGCACGACTGGTTGGTACTTATTTCTATATGTACAATGAATTTTTAAAATAGGATGGATTGATCAAAAGGCAGCAAAGTGTCTTAAAATACTTTTGAGACCATCTATACATGGTGCGGATACTAGAAGTGCGTGAATGAAAAAATAAGTTTCAAATTCCAAGTTTTATATCCTGTTCAACATATAACAAAAATTGGCAATGAAGCTTTTAACTGATCAAAATTTATTAAAAAGTACTGAATTGAAATTTGATTTTGGACTTGTAATCGTACCACATATTTACGCTATTAATTTTCTTAATTTTCAAATTACATTGACAGCTCTTGATTCAAATCTAACGAGTTCTTTAGAGTTGTTCGAATTGAGAATGTTGAAATTGAGAAACAATTTCTACATATTTCCGCTTGGGATAAGAGGGAAGAAATTCAATAAACATACAAAATATATAAAGGGCGTTCAATAATTACTATTGAAGCTTATAGAAACCATGTTTAACAAACAAACCAACGTATACAAAAACAACAAAATAAAAATAGTATATAACCATGTAATAGTTGAATATTACCCTATGTCTTTCAGTATCTCTCTTTCCAATTCGACAAGCTAATGGCGTAATCATGGTTCAAGCTAAGCAACTAGTAAAAAAAGAGTCACATCTAACATACAGTTAGCTACAAAATTATTCGTGCACCCAGCAATGTTCAATACTTCTAGTCATTTCTTAGAATTTAATGCTCGTTCGATTCCATATTCTTTACATGTTATTAAACACATAAAAAGAATTGAAACCTCAGCTTCCAGAACGACAAATTTTATTTCAAAATTTTACGTGAGCATCATGCAAAAAATGAACTTACAAAAATATTCATCAACAAAAAAATTCCATTTTCAAAAAACAGATTTATGTAATTAAAAGTAATTCACATTTTCATGGCATGTGCTGAGCACTGTATAACATTTGTATCGCCAAATATTCTAAAGTTCCAGTAACAAACGTAACGAAGTGCAATAAGCATCATCATTGACATTTCTATTGTACTTCGGCGGCAGGATGGTTAAGGGAAAAGAGCTCAGCACTGATTTAAGGCAAATGATCATTGACTCTCTCAAGTCCGGGAATAGTTACAAAACTATTTCAAAGTGTTAAGCGCTTTATAGATTTACTGTACAAATGTCATCAAGATTCATGAAGAATATGGAACAACAGCTTTGCCAGGGCGTAAAAGACTTTCGGAATCGTCACCAGGAGCTGCTTGAAAACTATGTCACGAAATTTGTTACGTGTACACTTGAGTTGTGTTGAAAGTCATCGGCAAAGACTTTGATAAGCAGGGTATCAGCATGAGTACGCGTATAATTTAACTTTGCTTCACTAGGAATGGCTTCCACAGACATGGACCACGACGGATAAACCTTCACAAGCTACATCATCTTTCAACGCGCTTGAATTTTGTCAAAATTTCCTTGGACGAAGAAATGGTTTCTGGGAACGAGTGCAATGAAGTGTTGAAGTAATGTTGAAATGATTTGAAGCCAATGATAAAAACAAGATTAGCATCTGTAAGGTGAAAAATTTTTCCACAATAAAACAATGCCAACAGTTAAACAGGGAAGTGGCTGCACATGTTTTAGAGTAAGTAGTACAGCAAATTTAACTAAAATCAAAGTAGTACAGTACTCAAATCTGATGACTACATCAAGATACTGAATGAAAACCTAAAGTTCTTGGGTCCAACCGGCGGCTTGAAATCCATCATGCCATTGACCCCGAACACACGTTTAAATCTGCTACAGCATGGCTCCAGAAAAATAGAATTATAGTTTGGCCATGGCCTTTGATGAGTCCTGACTTGAATCTTTAAAAGTGATGGCAAAAATTCAAACTTGGAATACATTGTCGGGTTCCGAATTATCTTGTCCACTGGAAAGAATTTCAGCTGGTGCCATAAATTTCACCTTAGCTCCTACATTCATTTTTGCTCCTACAAACTGCAAGTTATGGAATTTCTAGACTTTACTTTATTTGCTCAGTCATTATAATAAATTGAAATGTTTCCCATATAACAGAGTACCAAGTAAGGTGGATTAATATTATGAACGTGTTTTTGCAGTCCTTTCAAGGTTTGGATTTTGACGTCTACGTTAGGAGAGTGTTCTGCTGCGCCTGGAAAGCTGTCTCACTTCATTGCAGCAGTTTGAACGGAGGCCGTTGAACAAAACTGACCTATTAATTCTATCATTAAACTAAGTAACAGGAACCGGGACTACGTAGGCGTTTTGCTGATGTCTGCGTTGCAACAATAAAAGTTCTTTAAGTAGGACTGTGCTGAGAGAAGAAGTAGCCGGTGATTTAACAAAATCATGGTAGAACCATGTTCACTGAAACGGTAATTCGAAATGATCTATTGAATCAAATCTGAATGGACATTTCCGATAGGGAAAGATGACGGGACCTTCTGAAGAGGTCCACAGACAGCTATTGGACGTAAATTACCGCATACAGATGATAATTATCTTTTTAAATGACGAATCTGTTACGAAAGTGTTCGAAACAATTAAATCAATGAAAAAGAATCTATGCATAGCTAACTTTTGACTAGCGTACTAACGTGTTTGACTAACTTTACTTACGAAGTTTGACATAGGTCTTTCACCAATAACTACCATTTCAAATGGTGAATCTGTCTCAAAAGCATTCGAAAGGAAAAAAGAAACGAGAAACAAACAATTGATGCATATTTTACTATAAGTTAGAAAGAGAGAAGCTCTTTAGGGGCTGAATATTTGAAGTCGGTTATTGGTACTAGACGACAAGAGACATGAGTATTCTGATTCGGTGGGATTTGAATGGTTCTTGATGATTTCAGTTTAGATGTTAGTTATATTTTATAGAAAGTAGCAGTAGAGGATAAGATAAATAGTTAATGAACAATACAAAGTTTTACTGAATTGAGGCAAAAACTGCTGTTAGTCGGCGAATATAAGTGTGATGGAACAAGTCAAAATATTTAAACTATATTTTATTTTGGTAAACAAAATTAGCTATTATGGAATGAGCCCAATAAAAATAACGTACAAATGGAAAGAGGGAGCGAAGAAAGCGAACATAGAAACAACACTTTTACATATTGACTGGTTTGTTAAAACTCTCATACGACTAGCATAAATTAATTGAAATCATTAACCTACAAAGAACACATCACGTCACGTAACATCCCACGACAAACTCATGCGACTTATGTCCCTTATTCCAACAACATTTGTGAGGTACAACATTGACATTTACTGCAAGAATGGTTTGACAGCTAAAGTTTCCTTCATTATTGCTGATTACAAAAAAAACGTTAAACCAAACAAAATAATAGAAAAAGAGACAGTACATAAGTAATTACTGCAGTAGTCAATACTAGTCTGAAATAAAATGTGAATAATAAATTATTCATTCTAGATACTGATTTCCTCAAGATGAATAACCAACAATGCAATTGAAATGAAGGAAGTAAATGAAGACTATGGACAGCATAAAGTTGTCAATGCACTTGGAAATTTTACACGTCACTATGATGTGCCAAGCGTGTCCTCCAGCAGGACGGCAGCGTTTACAACAAAATGATACAAAATTTCACTAAGATTTTTATCAAAGCTTATCCTGCTGTAAAAGGAAAATGGGTTGTTGCGACACAAAACGTATTCCTCGAGAAGCTACTGCTGTCCATGAACTTTAATTTTACTTTGTGAGCGAACAGTGAAGTTGTTTCACTTTCTTTGTTAACAAATAGTCCTATGTGGGTTCAAAAGACGTGAAAAAAAGTGTTCAAATACAGCATAAATAGCTCGATAAGTTTGCATCTACTCTTCTTTTCGACACGTGTAATTTCAGCTTTGAAATTTAGGGCGCAAGGGAAAGAGTCAATATATCAGAAGGCCCCATAAACCTTCAGAATTCGATTCAGTGTTGAATGTGTTAGGGAGGCCAATTTGTGCCCTCAAGTTCAAACGCACTGCATTATTCCAGTGCAGAGGATTCGATAAGTTTTTTTAACAGGAAACAAAAATTTGGAATAAAGCTCATATATATAAATACAAAATAACATAGGTTGGAAACGTGAGTTGGTTAGAAGCGAGTAGTGTAATATCTTGAGCTCTTTCTCAGTAAATATTTTCACTGCGTGTTCCCACAGAGGCATATCTTGATAAAAAAATGGAAAATCACTCAGATGTTGCTAAAATAAATGAAAGGTGTGCCCTCGCGTTTTGTGGTGATGAGGCTAAGTACTGAGTTTTTGAGAAATGAGGACGAAAGAGAGAGTGAACGTCTATGTACACAATACGGAAAGCCGAAGTTCCTTTTATCAGAACATACCAACAATTCCAAATGACCTTTGCATCTGTTGAGTAATACTTTAGTCCTAATAAGAAGATGGAATTAATCACTCTATCCTCAAGATAGTTATCAAAAGCAGAATAAAACATAAGTATAACCAGGTGTTCACATACTTACTGCAAGTACAATGGCTCATGTAAAACTGGTCGAAAGTTGACGATTATAAGTGAAAAAATAACTGACATAGAAGGGTGAAACAACAACTCAAGTCCCATTTTGCATAAACGATGCCTCGTTAATTTTATAAGCATATTACCATCGTAATAAACATTTCACAGGAAACCAAATTTTCAAGATGGGTCAACTCATTAGTGAGCAGTGTGTTTTGTGTTTTCATTGTTGAACGGTGTGATGCAAATGAATCTCCAACTGAAGTGAAAAGAGCATTTGCCTATAAATTCCATCTTAATATGAACATTATGACTAACAACGTGGCGATCAAGTGGAGTGCAAATTTCGCCATCCATAATCCAAACAAAAGTCATTCAGAACGCTAAAAGCAAATAAGATCTGAAAAAAAACATTGCTATTTTTAACGAAATCTTCTAAGAAGTATCATTTCGAAGAGTAAGGAAACTGGAACCGGACATACAAATCAGACGTGAGTCTGCCAAGCGCATTCTAAGGCTGACCTTAGATTTTGACTTAAGTTGATCACACACATCTTTGCTTGTAATGTATTGGCTGGGAAACCGCTTGCGAGACCACATAATTTCCCACCGATCTGATATCCCGTGGTCACCTAAGTCTCCTGATCTTTTCTCACTGGAATATTTTCGTAAGGGATATTCGAAAGAGAGTTTTCAAAGCAAAACCAGACATAATCAATGCCTCTATACAAGATATCCGAGAAGTAATATTTTCCACTAATCAGATTAATCTGGTTGCAGTGATCTAAAATTTACACATACAGGTAAATTTTGCTACTAAGCACTATGATGGTCATTTTGAACTATTGTTATAAACCAAATAAACTTGGAAATATATCCTTTCATGTGGTCTTTATATAGCATTTTTACGTCGAGATTTTTCCAGTTATGGGCGTTTACTATGGACCGTTTTTTTCTGTCATATTGTATCAAAATGCTGTAGTAGAACATTTGGGCTGTCATAATACAATAGAAACACGCATGTATGTCTCACAATTTCTTATCGTTCTAATCATCAACACTTTTCTATTTGTTCAGGCACAAAAATAATGCATAAGATCAGATTTATTGAGCCCAAGCTCCATTAGTACAGACTTGGCACATTAGGAATGGTTGTACATCTGCTGTCAGGCAAAATTTCAGGTCGAAGCAGGGAACATAACGAAATTTTCCTCAATGCTTTCCTACAGATTACTGTAAGATATCATAAGTCAGCTCGGTCTCTTCTAATTAAATGTGATTCTAATAACATACATCGGATCTTCTCAGTAAACACGCAGGATTTTACTTATTGGCAAGTTCAAAGGTAAAAATCAAAACGGAAAATAGTGAAAATATATATAGCTACATGATGATATTTGTGTCGAGAGACCGTCCACATAAACAAGAGAAAAAGAACAAAAATGTTGCAAAGAGCAAACGCAAACTAATGATCAAAACATGTTGTGGCCTCTTTGGTGAGGACTTTGAGTTACTCATTCAAAAACTAAATTTCAAGAGTCTCTGAAGTGGATAGCATAGCTTCACAAGATCATATAAATGGAAGGAGGCAGATGAAAATGTTACAGAAACTGATTGAAACTCAAACGAATTGTTTTTTTAAGTATATACGCTGTAAACAACATGAGTAACAAAAAATATTTAACGTGTTGCACATTTTGGAACTGTGAATTTTTAACTAATATTACCGACAAAGACTGCATTCTTGATCAGGTATATTCATTGCCTATCTATTAAGAATTCGAAACCCATTTTCATCAGCACCAATTACAATTTACGTAGTGATGTAGGCAAAAACCAAAAAACTGAGAGATTTCATGAACAATCTTTACAATAACAGCTGGCTAGGTGAAATATTTAGGTGCATGACAGTCTCCATCAGGGATACTCATATGTCGATGATATGATGGTGAGTGAAGTGAAGTCGTTCTTTGGTCTGCAGGAACTGGAACTTTTAATTATTTTCCAAGAACCCAGTTTTTATTTTGCATATTCCTGAATAACATGACTGTGTATTTTGATTACCTTGAGAGTAACTCGAAAATAGTGTACGGGTTTGGCGTTAGGTTATAGTTCATTTAAATGGAATACATTCAAAATTTACAATTTATGAAGAATTAATGCATGATGTATTTTAAGCTGATAATCAAGTCCAATTAAAAACTAAGACTTTGACTCATTTTAGATCTCTTATTTCCGAAAGCCATTAATTTGGCTCAAAAATTTAAAATGAAGTGAATTAATGACAACGTTCTTTTAGAAAAGCTAGAAGTTTAATGCATTAACAGAATTAGAAATGAATAAAGGGAAAGAAGGAGTGTTGAAGAGCAGTTTTGCATAGTATGAGTATAGGATTAAAGACTAGACCAACAATACAATATTTGGGATATGTGTAGTACGCTGAACGTTCAGTATGTATACAAAAATAATTTTAGCGGGAATGTTTTTCTAGTGATGTGCATAAACAGAATAATTTTATGCACAAATAATGAAGGGAGGCAATCCACTCTAACACTGCTGCTAAATAAACTTTCTACATTTGGACAGTCATGTAGTCTTCAGGCAAAATATTTGGAAACAAAGAAAGGCGAAGTGAACAAACACAGTATTTGGAGTAAACTAGTCACATTGGTCTCTATAATTATAACAGCAATCCAAGTTCACTTCTACATCAACTCTAACTTTTGCACTTCAACCAGATTCGATGATTGATTTATTTTACCAATTAATCTAGATTATTTTAATTAATACGGGGATTGATCAGCCATATGCATGAAAACTATTTTTGAAGCTTTCACACATTTTACACTACTTAATTTTAGCTGATTCTACCTCATGCATTCATGATATTTTAATCCACGACAGAGAAAACGTTCAGACTCAAAAATGATCAACAACAGTTTTTTAATACGCGGTAAGATATTCTACTTGAATTTCATAACAATTTTCTTATGCACGCTGGTTTGTTCACTAAATTCTGCATTATTACCCCAGTTTGAACCAAAGAGAATGGTCTATAGCGTTCAAGTGAGGGTAGTTTTTAGGGAAACATTTAAGTGCTATTTGGGCTTTATCAGGTTCCATAAGATGCATCTTCCACAGCACGAACTTCTGTTCAACGAAAAATTCACATCTTCTTAGAATGTGGAAAATTGATCAATGATTTTTCTTTAGAAACAAATTTATTTATGTAGGAGGATTTCCAGATAAACTATTTGCTTAGGTCTAGGGTTCGGTTTTCTTATTATTTTATGGAGAGCTGTGAGAAAAAAATTCAGTGTTTCAAACTAGTTATGCAAAACTGACGTTTGAATTGAGAAGTGGCACGTTTTTGATTCTAATGAATGAATACCAATAATATTATTGGTTCCATAAATTGAATCTCAGGTATATCCGAGATAGATGTGAAAGCATTTGTAAAACAATTTTTGAGTCTATACATGTTTTTCAGCCTATGGTTAAACAGTTATCGGACACGAATTAGGTGACGATATGTTATTAATTTTCTGATTTCTGAAGTGGTACTGGTTCGATGTGCCATGTTATAACCGTGATAATTTTTTATTCATGCGATGCCACGTAGTCCTCTGTTTGTCATTTATAGAAATAAATCATATCATGGGAATTCTGTATCATTCGGAGCAGAAATTAAACTGAGCTGAACCATTTATTATTGAGCCCTGTCTAATTTCATTTTCTCAGCACAAGAGGTTAGTCATTCACTGACAGTGTCATTAGTTTCAGTGCTTACAATACACTGAACATGAAACGAATTACAGTTCTTGGATTACTTTGTGTTGATAGCCCAATGACCAGACCCCGAGGGGAGAAGGTTCTAGTACAAAGCACACTTAATCAGTCATTACTTCCTAGGAAGGTCGCCTGCAAGTGCTGTTTGATTCTGCAAGTCCTACCAAGCCCCTCATTTCCTGCCGTGTCCTGCCATAAAACAGTAAGAGCCAGACAGAAGCAGAATTTTGCTGACACTTTCTTTCTTCTTATGATGATAGCGGATGTGATGGCTCCTAAACACTTTTTTGTGAGTGATCATTTCTTTGGTCTTCAATGAGGTAACATTCAACATGAGCAGATGAAGCATTTATGCTCTCTAATCTATCAGTCAATCCTTTAGAGTTTTGTTCTGACTGCATCTTAAATTCAGTCTTTATTGGTTCATTTTCTATTTTATTATTAATGTTAATGGTTTCTGTCATGTTCTCACTGCATATATTATTTAGTCATTGGAATATGGTCCGAGTTTGTTTTGCAGGGCATATTGCTTAGTTTGTTTGGCACAGGTTATCACCACATGAGTTTTTAATCAGAGTAACGCACTTTAAATCCTTTTTAACTGCTGTCTAACAACACTGAGACATTTGCTAAAATTGCTTGACTTTCTTACAATTTATAATAACTTCAAAATGAAACCTGTTTGAAAATATAGTGTAATACTTGAAGACTTTTGTTTGCTAGAAAGTTTTTCCTTATCGATACGCTTCCAATTTGATTAGAGATCTCAATCGTACATGCAAATTAATTTTAAAAGATGACATAGATCGAATAGTAAAATATTTTACAAATATGCAGTTCAAAAATTATAAACCTAGCTAAGGATTATATTATTGCAGCATGGACGGAACCTCCACGTTTTCAAGACTTTGCTAGAGAAAATTCAAAGAAAGTTTATCTACAGTTCGATTAAGACTGATCCAACTCTTCAAGTATTTTCAAAGAACTGCCCCGATCAGTTGAATGGATAACTCATCCAATTACTTGAGCACAAACTAGACCCGTTTGCTAAGTCAACACTTGGTTAAAGTTAAAGATTTATGGAGATTTTTTCTTTTCAACGCTCTTGAGCTTAGGCGAACATCGATTTTTAATAATTTCCTTGATAACTTCTCATCCCTGTCATGACTTCAAGAGGTAATCATCACTAAACTTTTATATTTCGAGTTGATACGTGTGTTTTTAAAGGCTCATAATCCGTGTTAAATTAGCTCGAGTTATAAACTTTTTATTAATTACTTCTCTTAACTTGCATACTCTCCGAGGACTTCTAATGTCATGATGAATCAAATGAATTTTTAAATTAACAAGAGTTTGTCGTTTGCAAATGCAATTCAATTTACGGGACGAAACGCTATCTATATTTCCAAAGTGAGCCATCACACATACATTAATTTAGTATTAAGACTGATTTCTTTCATCAATCTTATCCGAAGAATGTTTCACACGAGATAGAGCCTAGTTTGGACACTCATAAAATAATGACATTAAAATTATTCCATAAATTGCGATTTAATAATCAAGAAATGTCATTAATCCGTAACCATTACTGCTTTGCAAGCGATAGGATTTTGAGGTGGGGTTTGGATAAATTAAATGAACATAAACGAGATACTGATAAACGTGGGTTAACAACTGAAGAAGTATTGATTTCTATTATGGGACTAAGTTGTCCTTGGGAAAGAAATGAACTTTGACTACATTTATACAGCAGTAAACCTGTCATGACAATCGAGAGTTGCTGCGTTAGTCATTTAGAAGCGTTTTTCTCTCCGAAATGAACCCAAAGTTACATTGCGAACTATGGTTACAATTTTACGTGAACTGTTAGACTCTTCTTGGACTCCCCAGTATTCGGGGAGAAAAGGTCTAAAAATTGCACATCAGTTTTTTTATATATAAAGCCTATGAACTTTGTGAAGTTTGTTCCATCTCAGTTTCTTTCAGACATTTTATTCGATATCAGGTAATACTTTCTTTCAAAATTCAATCCTGATTGTTAAGAGTCTCCAATTATCCTACACTAAGAAAATTGTTGTTTGAGCTAATTGAGATTTTCAAATTGTTTTAAAGATAGAAAATAAGTTTTTTGCATAATTTCTATTAAACAAATTTCAGTTCTCTTCGCTAAGTTCATGAGTGGATGTATTCAGAGTCTAATATTTTTAAACTATCTTTAACCTGTAATTTCGCGATAACTCCAAAAGATTGTTACCCTCTGAACTCAACTTCGAAGCTCCCCAAAACGAACTAAGAGACATGAAATATACTTGTCAGAGAACACACGGGTCATGCAAGTCCTCAAACACTGAATTTTACGAATTCAGCTTTCCGGAGCACAGGAATATGTTTTTTCTGTCTCTCATGGTATTTCACAAAAGATTCAATAGCTATTGTTAGAAAAGGCTGAAGAAGACGATCTCTATAAGTTTCCAGTGCCACGGTGATATGCTTTTTCGAGTTGCATTTGATCAATTACTTTTTAACGTCTCTTGCATTATCGATTTGATATCAAATACCAGAAAATATCTTGTTAACACAATTCCTGCGATGGGACCCACCGGTGGATCACTTGGGTTAGGTTCTGTAATTTTTTCCAAGTCTTTTAGTGATTATGTGTACAAAGTAAAGATTTGGACCGGCTAGGCAATCGCAGGAAACATGTTAATGATGCACATAGGACGAAGTGTGTGTTTGGGGTAAACGAACCGAAAAAAATTGTGAATGCGTCATATAAAACAGCACTGGTTACGATGATCAAATCTTTTAACCTAAATAATCGCTGACAATGCAATATTGATCAACTCATGAAAAATCCAATCTGGAGCAATTTGAACTGGAATCTTAACTGTTTAAATCGGTACAACTGTCTAATATCAAGTCTGTTAATACGGGGGCAAATTGAGTGCTTGCATTTTTCAACGGGGTCTTAATCATAGCTCTTTTATCTCTGAACTTTCCAAATACTGCTCATATCTTGTGTGCAGAGAAGGAAATTCAACCTAGAATTTTAGGGACACTTTCAGCCGTTGATTATGGTTCCATTTCTTCCTTTCTTGCCTTGAGAAAAAGGGCAATATTTTGTGCCCTTTTTCTAGGGAGGAATTTGAAGCTCAGTGCGGACTCGCAATTCAAAAATTTGCGACTGCAATCAGTGGGGAGTCAACAAGACGCAGAAGCAGAAATATCTTCCATCTTCGAAAAGAAGAGAGCGGCAAAGATGCTTCCTGGAAGTCTTTTGAATAGTGCTGCGTCGTACATTAACTGGTGAGAAAAGCTCAAAAATTGCAATTACAAGGAAAATATTTGAGGTGTCCACGAAAAATGTACACATTAGTATCAACAACACCGATATCGAAGTTTCAAAATATGTGGTTGTTTTGAATAATGCATTACAGAGATGAACATTATTTTAATTTTTATAAAGGGTGTGGCAAAAGTCACATGATATATTTAGAATTAATTTATGCAAAAACTACTTGAGATAGAAACTTCAGGTAAATTGCAAACGAAAGAAAGAGGTTTGGAGTTTTTATTTAAATAAGATATCATCTAAATGTCCACCATGTTGGTTTATGCACATGTGCATTCTTTTCGTAACAGAATCCATCACTTTTCTTAGCATCTCGGGAGGAATGTTGCGAATCTCTTGATAAATGTTTTCTTTCAAATGTTCCAAAGTACGAGGCCTATTAATTGACTCACTAACTAATATGTTTATTGAAATATTTTCTAATTCATTTATGGCTTGATTGTTAACGTGGGAAATTCACGGTTTAAATTTTACTTACATGAAATTATTATAAAAACGAATATATTAGAGGCATGCGACGAATTATTGTGTTGTAATTTAATACTAGTAAGCCCACACATGGAAATTCACGTGTCTTTATTAATTTTTTTCGTTTGATTTAGCAGTAGATGCATGTTTTTCGAAGGAATTTTCACATTGAAGAACATGTACAAGTTTGTTTGTACAAGTTGAACATGCGTTCAAGTTTCTCACATTGACACTTCTAAATTCATATCTCACACTGACACATCAACATCTCACACTGACATATCCACATCCACATTTCACACTGGCACATCTGCATCCACATCTCACACTTTGCATTCTCATCTCGCACTGTCACAAACTTCATGTCATCTCCCGCAGCAGTGGGGAGCCTTAACGATCAAGGTCCACTTTGCTACACAGCTGGCCTTCGAGATGAAGGTACTCATTCTCCTGCTGCAGATGGAAGCTTGCAGGTGAAAGTGCGCCGCTGCTCCAAAAGAGGCTTCAAAAATAAAATATTTCTCTGACGAAGAGACGCGGTCTTTTGGATGAAATTACTGTGTCTCGAGTTCGAAGATGGAATTATACGAAGTGAATTCATTATCTCTTCGAAAGATTGCCAATTTTTATCTCAAATAGAACGAATTTTACCAATGCACTCCTACGTATATAGTTTTCGACGTTCTCATTGCAATTCTTAGTAGCTACAACAAACTGAAAATTTCTAGAATTCTCCAGCATAACGTATCTCTAAACAAATTTGTCCTCCCGTAAGTGGCTAAATTGTTTCTTCAGTGCGGCCTATGAATTCCTAATGAAACAGGGAAAAGAATCTTGATTGAGAAGCACTGCCTAAGAATACATTATACATTCAGTGAATAATGACTATAGCCTGTGGACATCAACATTTGCTTTGAAGAACACGTAAAGTTGAGAACGTCAAAGTCGACAAACAACCAGTTGGATTAACTAACGAAAAACTGACATTCAACATGAAATTCTGGTCCTGAAATCCCCTACAGAAAAGTAATTTTGAACATAAATAGACACAATATTACGAACTTTTCATGAACCTACCAAATTTGAAGAGTTAACATTTATTTAAAAATTCTTGTTTAATAAAGTATTACCGAAAACCAATGATTTGTCAACGATGCTTTCAGTACGAGCCACAATTTTTATTCGCCCATGAAGGACTGGAAGCTTCAAGAGGAGAGTTTGATCGAATACATGTAGTGCTACAGGGACACAAAGTAACAGTCGAGCCCATGTTTACACTGGTCGGATCATGAGCGTCCTACTCAGTGATATATGACGTGACTCTGTAACCCAGTGGGAGCACTAAGGATATTTTGAAGCTATTCTGGACACTGTCTTTGAGCAAGGGGTGAACTCAGTTCATGTGCAGAGGTACGGAGTCAGGAAAACTATCTGACTGGAACATAATATTATCAATGGTCCGATTTGAATATAACATTTTAAAATAGGACCATCTTTGATTTTGAGTATCGATCCCGTCAAGAAAATGAACACACACGAAAATAGAGAATTTTTCCCTGCTAATAAAATTAACAATAATGGTAGTCGAGTTTTGAAATACTTTTATTATGATGACCTCATAATTGTATTTACCTTAATAGTTATGTCTAATTGCATTTCTAATAATTCAGTATTATCATGGTTTGCTTTTTCTAAATAATTTTGTTTCACTCAGACTTATTCTTTTATTAAAATTTAGTTAGCAATCTCTCTGCAGTTTAATTAATGACGTAAACCTAAAACAAACACATATGTATGTATTTACAGTTGCATGTATAATGCATCATCAGCTAAACGTTCATGATTCTGTTTTTATACTTGTAGTTTTCTTATAGTTTTGTTTTGTCTATCACCACCAGCTTGGTCAACTGGTGAGCAAATCCGTTTGCGAGCGGGAAGACCCGGGTTCGAACCTCGCTGCCTCCATAGTTGACGCCGCTAAAATTACGGCATGGGACTTGGGTACCGACCCAAGAATGGGCCAGAAGGTTCGATCCTATCGCCTCATTCTATTCTAATCTATCTCTGCAAACAATAATGCAATAGTGCATCCCTATGTAGAAGTAACATAATCGGAAATTTAATTAAACAGTTCATATTTTGTTTCATCAACGAAACCTTGACGAACTTTCATTACTGTAAAACAGATTCTTGGAATTCTTTCAAGTAACTTATTAAAGTATGATAATGGAAGAAATTTCGAAGCTTTCTATAATTTTTTAAATAACCCTTATTCTTTCCTAGGCACTTTATTTTAACGTTACAGCCAATTTCATCCCAGACAAATCCAATAGGAGTAGATCTGGAGACATGGGACTTGTCATAATTTACAATGTTCATTTTCTTCCATCCCAATTAGTTTCTACTAAATTTAGAGCTGTGTTTTGGATCATTATCTCGCAGAAAAAACAAATTTTGACCAATAAATCAAAAATCATGGTGAATTGCATGTCCTTGTAGTATTGGATAATATATTTCTATTCATCTTATTCACTGAATATCAACATAGGCTCTTACAACGTTATCATCAAAGCATCTCCAAATCCTTATATTTTAATCAAAAGTGCTTTTCTTTTACATGAAGTTTAAATAAGCAAATAAAAGCAACCAAGTTCAATTTGAGTTTCTTTTATTGCTAACCCTAATGTTGAAAAAAAAAGCAATGTAGCTTCGTTCTCAGTATTCCTAAAAATGATGAAGACACTATAGATAGAGGGAACCTAAAGGAAGTTCAAAAACAAATGTGACTTCCAGTAAATTCTGAGAACAAGGGAAAGTTATTTTTTTAGAAATGACACTGAAAAATATCTAACTAATCATTCAGGTTTAGACAGGCCAATGACAGGGCGGATGTCAGACAACATTGAAGAAGTAAATTCCCTGTTAGACAAAGATCATTCAAATCAACAGGAAAACTAGCATCACCATCGTCTACACCCAAAAGCAATAAACTGTGAGAATCATCATTAAAAAAATCTCTATCTCAAATCGTCAAATTTAAAGTGAAGCCATTGCTAACAGATGATGACAAAATTAGAAAGCAAAACATTTTTCTGAAGCTCAAGTAAATGACATTATTAGGAGAAATTTATTTTAGTAGTATGATTTTGAGTTATGGATGCATTATGTTCTTCAATAGAATGTCTAAGAAACAAAATTACAAAAAAACCCTTTCACTTTTTTAAGGTCGATGAGCTTCAATGAGTGCGGCATGAGCTCCTCGAAAATTTATGGCCCATTATTTTTTTCAAAACTAGGAAACTTGTGAAGCCGTTAAAGTTTTTTGCTTCGGGAAGATGCTTCGACATTCTAAAAAGAGATTTTAGACATCAAAGGTGGCCAGGACTATAGTACCAGCAAGATGGTGCACCATCGTGTATCTCAACAAAAAATAAAATTTGGTTAACTGCTCGCTTTTCGGGTAACTTAATTTCACACGAGAATGAATTTGTTAAGCCGGTCAGATCACTCGGCCTTTTCGTGCTTGATTTCTTCCTTTGGGGTTATGTGAAAGAAAAAGAGAGTTTTGAAAAAAACTGAAGTTAAAAAAAAGTGTTGTCTCGACAATCAATGCTGAAATGCTGCCGAGGGTGATCCAGAATTTCTGTATTCGAGTTGAAAAGTGCAGTCGGTATGATGTAGAACATTGAAAAATTTAATTTACATGGAATCAAATAAAATTTATCATCAAAATCATTTGAACGACTTTTGTGTCTATTCTATACTCGTATATCAACACAGTTAAAGGAAATAAAAAACATATTTTTTCACACCCTATATTTGCCATGTATTGTAGACTTTTTTGAATTTCTTTTCTACACACCTTAGTGTTTTCACAGGCAATAGGTGGAACAAAACTCATTTCACTATTTTAATAACTAATAAGACAAAACATAATAGAGTCAAAATAAGAGTCATATATTAAATCAGAAATGAAAAATGTGTTTGATTTGCGTAATCAGTGTATTGATGTACAAGATGAATTATTTTAAAAACAGTACGGTCAATATTATTAAATAAGGCCTATTAGCGTAATACGTAACAATGTATAGGGGTATGTTCCTCTAATATTATGAATATTTTTATTATTTTTTACGCCTGATCAATCAATATTGCCTGATACATTGGGGGTCTATTAAAAGCAAATTTGCGTAAAATAGAAGAGAAAATAATAGAATGAAAATGAATAAAAAAGAATAGAATTGAATCGAATTAAATAAAAAAGGCAATATAAACGAGCCACTTGGCCCATTTTTGGGTTACTACCCAAGTCCCACGCCGTCTAAAGTAATGGCATTCATCATGCACGTACACCAAAATCAAGCAAGCCAATTCAGTCACGTACAAGCACTTCACTCGTGCACATGTATTTCAGTCACGTACATGTATAATAGTCATACACTGTCCCCAGGAGTTAGGTTCATGGAATTAGTACGTTATGATACTGGGTGGTTCGTAATCTAATATTTGTCAAAACGATTTTTGAACGTGGTCACAGTCCCAGCAGAAACGAGACTTTCGGTCAGCTGGTTCCAAGTTGTAGCAATTTCAACGGGAAAGAATTTCATAGTTTGGGATGTCTTGAAGTTTTTCATTTTAAGTTTTTGGCCATTATTTCTAGATCACACGTTACTGTCTCTTTCGAGAAGCCCTTCCAGGGTAACATCGTTAAGGCCATTGAGATACTGACACTCGTATGTCTTAATGAGTTGTCTTAAACAGCTTCAACTTATCTCACCAGAACAAAAAAGAATGCGAGGACGACTTTTGTAGCTGTGATTGCGGAGTCTGGAGTCATTTTCGTTGCCTAACACCGAATTTTTTCCATTTTACTAATATCTCTCCGTAGGGTAGGAGACCACAGTTACACTGCGTGTTCTAAATGTGGTCAGACTAGCACTCTATAGAGCAGTAACATTATGTTCTTCGAGTTGCATTCAAAGTTTTGTGTAATGGAAAAATAAATTCTGGTTGCGTTTCTGAGGCTTTTTTCATTTCTTTGTCATATTTGAGATTTTTAGCGAAAATGTTATCGAAACCTTATTGTTGTTGTACTGCTTTATTTGGTGTATCATTCATCTTATGTTGAAAATGTGGTTATTTGCATTTACATGCATTACTGAACATTTATCAATGTTGACACTCATTTGCCAGGTTTGGTTCATTGTGCACGACGGTTGAGGTTTGATTCGATAGTGTTTCTGTCTTTTTCGGTGAATGTTTTGTGACAAGATTTCGTGTCATGACCGAATTTGTTGATTTTACCTATGATTCCGACTTCAAAGTTGTTGATGTAGATGATGAAGAGGAGCGGACCTAAAACACTCCCATGAGGGACTCCTGATGTTACATGCGTCGAATCACTGGCTTGATCGTGAATCATCCATCACTCGTACAGTGCGACCAGTGAGCCAGTTTTGAATCCATCATGAGTAATTGCCTTGTATTCCATGCGTTTGCAATTTGGCCATGAGTCTTTGGTGGAGAATCTTGTCACAGGCTTTTTGAAAGTCCAGATATATAAGGTCTACGGCTTTACGACTGTATATGAGGTTAACTTAACGGAAGAAGTCAAGGATGCTCGTGAGGCAGCCACGTTTTTCTCTCAAGCCGTGCTGGATGTCAGTAACAAGATTTCGGTCATGAAGGTGCTATGTTGTACTCTCTTTGAATCATCTTTATATTGGTTTGCTCATGACAGATGTTAAAATAGTTGGACGATCGCTATTAGATTTTTGTTTGTTCCCAATTTAATGAATAGGAGTGAGATTTGCCTGCTTTCAATTCTCTAGAACTATCCCAGTTTCAAGCGATCGAGTGAAGATGGTTACTAAGAGTTTGCTAATTACTTCGCCTGTTTTTTTTTGAGTATCCACAGAGCAAGGTTGTCGGGTCCGGTTGAATTATATAAGTTTGAATACTGAGCTGTTTTTCTATCTCTTCTACTGTAAATCAGCCATCCGTCAGAATTTCCTGATGATGTAAAGCATGAGGTTGCGGGTTTTCAGTTAAGTCTTCCCGATTGAAGACTGAAGTGAAGCATATATTAAGAATTCTGGCGTTGCTTTTGTTGTGCCGTTTGAGTTGAGCCTTCTGGAATGATCAGGGGTCCAATACTGTCTCTCTTGAGTCACTCGTCGTTTACATATTTGTAGATCTTCGGATTAGTTTTGGCTTGTGCTGTAACTGCAATTTTTTTATTTGGCTTTGTAGATTTTGTCGTTCACTTAACGGCTCAGCAGGTGCAGATATGTTCTTGACGATAGAATTATCTTTGGCATCGTGTAAGTCTATTGTATGACTGTGTCTGGCATTTACTAGGCATTTAATTTCTTGTGAAAACCACGGAGAATTATTGGTTGGCCTCATTCGCTTTATTGGGATATGGAGGTCTGCGGCGTTTGCAATTTTTCTTTCAGTATCATGTAGCATTCTTCGGCGTTTTTATTCCTCATCAGTACTTTGTATTCAAGGCTGGCAAGCTCTTCTTTCATTAGTTCGAAGTTTGCCCGTTTTTAGTCGAGGAGGAGTTTTTGTTGTGTTCTTGTGGTAGGGTCGTGTACTTCTAGCATGAAATCTATCAGATAGTGATCACCGATCTTGTCCGTAACTTCTAACCCAATTATTCCGGGGTAAGGGGTCATCAAGATGAGGTCAGTAATATTGTTTTGTCAACTCAGTTGTTTACATCTACTGTAGGGAATTTGTATCTATCAAATCTATAACTTTAAAACGGGGTGCCAGATTTTGACGAGTAGTCCAGCTTACGTAGGGCGACCTGAAGTCTCCCATGATTAGTGTTTCGTGAAGAGAACTAAGGATATTATCAAGGCAGTCATAAAATTCGTCATCTTCAATTGCTGTACAGGTTAGCTTCCTGCACATGAATACAATTTTGATCGTTTGTTTTTGATGCTGTTGAATAGGGAGATGTAGGGTTTTCGTTTTTTGTTACTTGTTTAGCTTTAATTTGTGGTTGTAGCTTTTCTTTAATGTAGATAAGGGAACACGACGTCTGTTGACGTGCGAAAGTTTGGTGACATTATGGAAAGCGTATCCTGTCAATGAGACTTCTGCAAGGAGGTATCTTCCATTTAGATCTTATCGAGTTTCATGGACAGTTATGATGTATTACAACGTGGACGCAATGGCTTGTATTTCAACATTTTCGGTAGAATTCTTTGTACGTTGCCAACCAGTATCTTTAGTTGTCCTATGTTATAATCGGTGTGTCAATTTTGGTATGCTCTCCTGCGCCACAATCGTTTTGTTCATTTGTTGACCTTGGGTGGTTGATTTTTGTCATTTCCTTGCTTGTCATTGTTCTCTGAAGTCTTCGTTTCATCCTAAGATGGGTTCATATCTGTTGAAATCATTTGGTGTTGTGTAAAGGAAGGAAAGCGTTTTTTTATGTTCATTTAATCACACAATGTTTCATTTTGCTTCTAGTTCAATCAGTAAAGCAGATGCTGTTACTTTTCTCATACCGTCGAATGCGTTCACGAAAGCTGTCTCTAACTCATGCTGTCATATTGACGTACCTTGCTCTGTACATTAAGGCTATTATGGTAGGCCGTTTACAGGGTGTCCGCGAAAAATGTATGTATCGGTATCAACGATACTGATCCCAACGTTTCAAAATTTGGCAACCAAAATGTTAAATTTTGAAACCCCAGAACGCCCTGTATTTCATGCACTTTTTCATAACACCTTTTCTGATTTGACAGTTCGTTCACTCCTAATGAACAGCTAAAGACCCCGTCAAAGCGTTTGATCTGGAAGTATATAAAAACTTTGAAGTCATTTTTAGTGAACATCATATTCAGGTAGCAAGGATTGTCCTTGTATAGGATGGTCCAAAAGTCAGCCTGTATCAGAAATGCGAAAGATTTCTTCAGAGTAAATTAAAAGTTTCAACATTTATCATGCAGAAGCCATATAAGATACACAATTTTAGTATATAACAATTGTAAGAAAAATACTGGAACATTTTTTGTATATATGATACAGGCTGATTTTTGGGCCCCTCTATACAATTTTTGCTCCGTTCAAGGTACATCACCGCTAGACCACTACTCCACTAAGGAGTACAATGTATTTGTACATGCACACTATGTGATTACATGATGATCAAATTCTGTATGTTTTTCTGTATGCAATAGGTAGAATGAACACATTTCCACTCTGAACCATAGATGAAATTGAAGGTAATTGCTTCCCATATAGGAACTTAGTCTTTTATTTCAACGTAAGTCACTACCCCCAGACAACTGAACTGATTTTATATTATCCAGTTTTACTCTGTAGCCCGCTTATATGAGGAGAGGTTGACAATATTTACTCGTGTTAACTTCATATATCTATTGATAAAAATATATAATTTGTTAACTTATAAATAATGAATATCATTTTTTCTAAAAATTATACATCAATCTCACATGATTGAACTTTTCGAACTTAAATATGAAATTATTTTCGCTTAGGCTCTGCATACACAAAGAAATAAATGCCGAGGAACCCAAACTAGCAGTGATTCTTCAGTATGTCTATCTGAAAACCTCTGAACAAATATTATGGTTCATTTTCCCCCACATGCGCAGCACAAAACTATAAAAAGTGTTTTGTTGTATGACGTGATCAAAATCAATCGCTTTCAGTTATTGAAAGCTTAGTGCAGGGTGCAAACTTTCCTCTAGAGCTCAGCAATGCAATTCAGTAGAATGACATCGTTTGTGAGAATAAAGCTTCGTCTGACGAGGCCCAACATAACGCAGAAGCAGCGTTTTATCGATAGCTGAGCAGGCGACCATGGTGTCCAAGCCACAGGTGCTCAGATGTTCAATTGACATTAAATGCTCTGTGTTAGTCCGCGCCGTTATTGTTATGGACCGAGTCTAAATTTATCATGAACTGGAGCTGATCACTGTCATTAATGCAACCCTAACCCAAGAGAAAAAGGTAATTTGAAATCAGCGTTTTTATAAAGTTCACTTTGCTTTAACTAACGCAGGTTCGCGTTGAAACTTTTGTGCGTCGCTCTGCCTCTTAATGATTCTGGCGCTATGGAATATAATTTTCATACCATTGATCTCCTCACAAAGGAAGTGAAAGGGCTTGGGGACGTTGATCGCCCTACAATGATCTCTTTGTGTCACATTTATTTTCTTTTGTTGCTGCGCTTATTGAATAAGAGGAGGTCTTGAGCTACTGTTAAGCTACAGCCCGTTATGAAGCACTGGTGAATACTCGTCTGCCATAAGCCTTGATCGATGCTGGTATGACAATTGGTGTAATGAGATTTGCTCAAATCATCGACTGAAGCAGATAAAGCAAATGCACATATGAAAGTGACTGGATAATATTCACTTTTATTCATTGATATGAATGATCAGAGTATCGTGTGAGCTTTCCAGAAATATAGTGAATAATTTTGTGCAAAACTTGAGTTAAGCGATCATTTTAAGGATTATATCTCGATGGAATGTATTTTATATTTTTGATCACATACTAAAATACACGGAATATTCAGAAAGCTACTTTCCACTGTTTTTAACAGCGTTCATTCAGTCTATTGAAAGCGAGCATCTGATAGCACCGTCTGAAATGAATTATACGAATGATTTAGCTCATGTCGATGCTGAAGGGGAATCATTTTCAGCATTTATAATAATGGCTATTCCTTTTTGCCTTCTGCATTCGATATTAAAACAGGACTTTTAATAAAAGTGTATGTACACCTAGGCTTTTAAAAAAAATTTAAATCACATAATAGGACTGCTTCTATTGAATTTGGTTTTTGATCTAAGTCAAACGAGCTATTGTAGTTTTTCATTATTTTTAATAATATTAACCAGCTGTTTCTGAACCAATATTGCTGTATTCCAACGCTGGAATTAAGAATCTCAACAGGTGAAATGAACGTATATCTGAGGGCCTGCACTGAACTATATGATCTCAATTTCTTTTACGAATGTCAATTGCGTTTAATAAAATACTCTTTTAGAGTGGGGAAAATTTGTTAATCCTATTGTTGTGATGTATTAAAAGATATCTCAGCATGTGGAGGGCATCCTATTAAAGTCTACTTTTTACAACAAAAACGATAGGCAGCACATTGATAAAAAAATGATTAGGGAACAATAGTACAGCAAATATTGAATATTGCCCTTCTATCGCTAAGTTTTTACATGATACCTGCTTTCAAATTTTATAGCCTCTCTAAAGTACAATTTTTTCTGAAGGCGAATATCTCCGTGGCTCGAAGTGCAGCAAGACGAGTGCACCATTGCGACTCATTCCATTTCTGTCTTACATGAACTTCACAGTGAAAGAAGCAGCAAATTTTTCATATGTATTCATATCATCTTTTAGAACACATTCAAACTATAAAATGAAACATGAATACATCCGGTTGTGAAATGAATAACATATGCGAAAATTTCAGCATCATAAAACTTCATTTAAGAAATATCCTATTAAATGCGCTTGCTTACGTAAACAAGCAGAACCATAACAAACAGGACTTGCTTCCCAGGAGCTGAAGACAAGAACGTCGTCTATATTTTAATAAAATCAATTTTATTCGGAGCTAAGGTGAATGTTAATCTGCGTGCTATCAAACATTTGAAATACATGGAAAGCTCTAGGGTTGCACATGGAAAAACAGACCAGGGCAACTTAAACCAGTGACGTAAATCATCATCGATTTATACGGCCAACTTAGAAGATTGTGTTTCGTCCTGTAATACACAAAGCGCAACCCTAAAATATCATAATTTTAAAAATTTCTGGCATTTCTAGAATATTGTTGGAATGGATTGAACTTAAATAAAAGTCGTAATATGTGTTATCTATTCAAATTATGTTCTATCTACATGTTATCTTTATCTCTATTATAAAAAAACAACTCGACAGTTTATTCTATTTTCATTAAGAACTCGTTCCGTAGATTGTTCCGTGGTAATACTGGATCGAAGATTATTTGGTCAATCATCGGATCCGTTCTGACGTAACTTTTTCTTTACTCAGACTGCGTTGAAGCGACGCATGAGCAGCACTTCCAGCTGATGCTGACGACTGAATGAACATAGCATGTAAACTACTATTCACTATCAAAGCTGTTTGGAACGTAAGAA